>JADRCH010000042.1:2774617-2879336 GCA_019843965.1 Rhynchomys soricoides
GCTGGCTGCTGGCTGCTGGCTGCTGGCTGCTGGCTGCTGGCTGCTGGATTGCTGGCTGCCGGCTGCTGGCTGCTAGATTGCTGGCTGCTGGTTCCTAGATTGCTGGTTGAAGACACCCTGACAATGAAGTTTAGACTTGCCCCCAAGAAACTTGATGCCCCTAACTAGCAGGAAGTAGTCTAAAGAGGTCTACATCCCCTTTCCCCTCTAACTTTCTTTCTCTCCTACCTAGTGTTGGAGAGTTGAAAAGGGTTTGGGTGGATAGGTAGAAATAACCCAGTAAAGTAGCCAAAGATACACTTACAGTGGAGTTTAAGTCCAATCATAGAACAGTTGTTTATTCCAGTAACAATTATACATGCAACTATTTCACAAGTGGGCATCTTGCTTGGCAAGTTCGTATCATAGTTTGTAGGGTTCACAGCTGGATAATGACACTGATGCTTTTCTAGCACAACAGCCTGCATAGGACCTTCTAATACTATGAAAACCAGCCAGCAGGGAGGGTGCTTAAGTGTGTGGGGTCTTCAATGTAACATTTTATCATCTAGTTATGATGGGCAGCTAAGAGGAATGAAAAGACTTCATTCTCTCTTTAGATTGCCACTCCTATGCCTCCTCACCTTCCCAATCCTCTCGCCCCTCCTTGCTTAAACCTTTCTACCCCAGCACTCTCCCAATCTACTTTCATGATACCTAAGCTGGCCAGTTTTATGTCAACTTGACACAAGCAGAATCATATGAAAGGAAGCAACCACAATTGAGAAAATGCCCTCATAAGATCCAGTCGTAGGCAAGCCTGCATGGCATTTTCTTGGTGGGACGGCCCAGCCCATTATGGGGGGTGCTACTCGAGGGCTGGTGATCTTGGGTGTTACAAAAAATAAATGACAGATGGAGCAAGCCATAGACACCAATCTAGTTAGGTGCACTTCTTGTAGCCTCTATGTCAACTATTGCCTCCCAGTTCCTGCCCTGACTTCTGTTGGTGATAAACAGTGATGTGTAAGTAGATGGAAAATACACCTTTTGCTCCCAACTTGCTTTTGGTCCTGGTGTTTTATCACAGCAAGAGAAACCTAACTAAGGGGTTCTATTGTCTACTGACCAACCCCCCCTTAAGTCATCTCTGTCCCAAATGAACTTGAAGTTGAACATATAAAAGTAGAGATTCAAAGCCATAACTTACATATGAGAGAGAACATGTGGCGTTCACTTTCTGGGCTTGGATTGTCTCATGCAGTAAATTTTTTTCATTCTCATCCCTTTACCTATGAATTTTTAACTTCATTTTTCTGCACACATGAATAAAACTCTGTTGTGTAAACATGCCACATCTTCAGTATCCATTCATCAGCCAATGGGCATCCAGGCCAATTCCATTTCTCAGCTATCACAAATAGAGCATCCAAGAACATGGATGAACAAGTATGTCTATGGTTATAAAGTCCTTTGCATACATTCCCAATAGAAAAGCTGTTCTATATGGTGGCTTTATCTGTAGCCTTCTGAGGACTCCCCACACTGGTTTCCATAGAATGTGGGTTTTTAAGGTATTATTATTCAGTGTGCTGAGCACTTGGTATATATTCTCAATCTGCATATTGTATCCTCCAGTCTTAAAAATATGCATCACTGTTTTGTTAGTATTTGCTACCATTGCGTATCCCTCGGTCCCTCCCTGAGGGTCTCATTGTCATGTCCCTACCTCTTTTTGTTGTTCTTCTGAAGAATTTTCTAGGGTTCATCTTCCAGCCATTCTTTTGACTTGTCCTCTTCTCTGAAAAGCTGATTTTTTACTATCCAGGAGTTTGCTGGCATGTGGTTATTTCATTCCTCTCTGTGGCCCACACTTGTTTTAATACTGCAATATCTCCTTTAATCCCACTGAGAACATTCATTAGGATTTATTTCTAGTGTCTCTCCTGTCTCTTGCAAGATGTCTCTTGCCTCCAGTAGTCTGTGTCATGTCTGTTCTTTTCTTATTTGTTGGAGGACCAAGGCAATTCAGTCAGTGACAAGCACTGACAGACCAGTTGACTAGCTCTGCCAACTCATTCTAAGTAAAATCTTTTTTTTAGGAAAGCTGATGAACTATGACATGCAGCCCTTCTTTGATATGAATGCTGTATCATCCCCTAAGTTCATGTACTGAAACCCACTTACCAATGTGATCATACCAGTGGCTGGGAAAATGCGGGTAACCATATTTCAAGAGTAGAACATTCACAAATAGCGTTTTATCTTTTGAAGACCTAGAAAACTTGCTTTCTACTTCCACCAGGTGAGTGAGAAACATCAAGAAAGCACCATCTAGAGCCTAGGAGATAGTGGATCAGATATCAAATCTGCTGATATCTTGATCTTAGACTTTCCATCCCCTAGGCTTGTGATAAATATATTTCTTCTATTTTTTAACTAGCCAGTTTATGATATTTTATAGCCAGTTATAGCATCTTGAACAAACTGAGATAGCACCTAAATGGCACATGTGAACATTTCTCTGGAGACTGCTAATTTCTCTAGATAAGAGCATTCTGGCTTTCAAAGTCCTGGGATAGTAGCCTGACTAATTGTTTCCTCAATACAGAGTTTGACTGTCTTGTGTCTAGACTGCCCACCCAGCTTTCTGGCCCACATGTGACTCTACCCACTCTGTGTCTAGCATCTTACAGACCTCAGGACCTTCAGTGCAAGAAAGATCTATTGACTTCATCTCCATTTGAACATCTTCCTGCTCCGAACCTTTGACAGTCATTTATACAAACAGTAACAGCTAGTTATCTTGATCTGGATATCTGAAATAACTACTTCCAAGGGAACTAGGAATGTCAAAATCTATACAATGAAACAAGAATCTGCCCTTAGAATATGGGTTGGGGAACAGGCAGGAACATCTGGTAAATCAATGAGGCTTTGAAAGCACATAAGTGAGAAACAAGATTCAAGATAGGGAAACAACAGCATCCACCATTGGTGGTCATCTTAATAACTCAGGACAGTCTTATGTTTTAATTACTCTTAATTAAGCCTGGCAGTATGTCATCTGAATGTTCGCTTAGAAAACTGAAAGGCACCTGACAGTACATTTATGAAATACTTCACTCATTATACTGCAGTGTCTCTAAATGTGGTTTTCTCCATCAATCTACCTTTCCGTTCCTTTTTATAGAGAGCACAGTCTGTTTAATAGGCCCTCTGAGATGAATATTGCCAGAAGGATCTTAATTGTCAATCCAAGAAAAGCTTGCCCAGCAATGAATTCAAGTAAGCTTTGAGGGAGGCAAAGGGGCCGTGCTGTACCAACCCCAGTGATTCTTAAAAAGGAGCTGTTGTTATTGCCTGTTTCCAGTATTGCCATTCCTTCCTGGTGCCAACCTTCAATTTATAGCCTTTGCTCAGTTTTTGATCATGTTGCTATCTGCCTTCACTCACCTCCCACATGAGTACCAAGTGCTTGGGCAATTCATCTTCAAAAGTATTGCAGAAGTGTCAACACTAGGCTCATCCAAATGACATTAGGGCTCAATTAAAATGGAAACTTTGCATGGTAAGAAGTGTATCTTACCTGAGCCCAAGATTAATCTCTCAGGCTTGGATGGTCCAAGTTATGTTAGTAAAATTTGAAAAGATAATGTAGATTGAGAAAACTGAGCAGGTCAAATTCGATCAGGTCTCTTTCTTCTGTGGAGTCACTCCACAGACATGTCTATGCATCTGTTATGGAAAAGAAAGCAGGTGGTCCAGGCCCTGAAGGAGACCTGCATGTTCTCCATTCAGAGGGCGGTGTCTTAAATTAAATTGGTTTCCTCAGGACACAGACTCAGAAGTGGACTTATTGAGGGCATTTTGAAATTAACACCTGTAAGGTAGTACTGAAACAAGATGGATAAAGGACGAAGCTGAACTGAAGCAGAAGCCTGAGGCCAACTCCCAGGGATCTCTGCTTTCAGGTTGGCTCTTTATCATTGTCCTGAGTTGGAACAAAGGGATCCAGCCCCTATTCCACCTCATCCCAGTCACTGGGAGGTAGCTGCCTTGAGAATGGGTTATATAACCTTGGGCATACAGCTCCTATCAGCTGAAGAAAATTCCTGGGTAGGGACTCAACTGTACACAGTAGGCAGTTGACACTCAGAAATAAGGGGTTCAAGGGGTTCAACTGTCCTGAGGTAGACTCTGGACAGTTCCCCTTCAGCACACACTACAGGTACCCATTTTAGGAACATACGAGTCAAGGTATGGGAGTAGCTCAGTAGTAGATCACCTGCATAATATGCTTAAGTCCCTGGGTTCCATTGCAGCACCCACAAACGTATACAGCACAGATGTCAGGTCAGAAGGAGATTATAAGGACCATGTTCCAAAACCATTACTAGATAAATTACATAAACTAGGTATTGTAGGCTTAGTACATACATCTCAGTCACAGCACACTTGCCTAGCATGTGGAGGCCGTGGATTTACTGAAGATGAACTTATGATCCAAAATAGAACACAGCGAGTTCCAACACAAGATGAGAAATACTCCTCAATCAAAGCCTGGGTGATCATTAGTGAAAATATCATGGTGAGCAGGGATTAATTTTAAAACAATTATTTCTCATATCCTTGGAAGAGCAAAAGAAAAAGAATACACTGTGCTTTCCAAAAGCACAGGGAAAAAAAGAGGAGGCCAATAATAGTAAAACATATTTTGCAATGTTACTTGGAAATATTGGAAATGAGCTGTGTGTGAGGATTGCACATCTGGACTCTCAGCACCCAGGAGTAGGAAGCAGTAGTTACCACTCGAGAGTCAGAGACAGTGAGGGTTCCATCGCAAGATCCTGGGTCAAAACAGAAAGAAACAGGGACGAAGGAGAGGAAAAGAAAAAGAGAGAAGGAGGGGCAGGGAGGTAAATGAAGGGAAGGAGAAACAAATATTAGAAATTGGAACTACGGTAGCTGAAATTTATTAAACTAATAGAGGAAACTGTGTATTGTCCATAAGAATTGCTCAATTAGAAGATATTGTGATAATTCATCCAGAATACATTATGGAAATACATAAAGTACTTCTTTATTAAGCAATGCTTAGGAGACATGAGGAATAAATGTACAGAGTACAAAGTATGTCCAACAGAAGATGTACAATAGTGGAGCAAAGCAAGAGGCAGAGTGGAAATACTCTAAAAGGTAATGAACAAATGTTTTCCAAATATATTGAAAGTGTGCTAAATCAAGATATTTAAAAGCAAACCAACACACAGCCATACACATTTTATGGAGATTTCAGTGTATCAGAAAAAAAAATAGGTGATACTACGGTCCTCTACTCTGCCAACTGAGCAATGAAAGGACATAGATAGGTGATACTAACAGCTACAAGAAAGATGACTGTGACGGTTGCTGTTGACAACTTGACAGAACCTAATCACCTGAGAGATAGACCTTGAACATGTCTGTTGAGTGTTCCCACATAGGATGGGAAGAATCACCCACTAAGGATGACATCATTTCCTGGCTGGGGTCCTAAACTGTATATATGGAGAAAGTATCCATTTGTTCTCTCCTTCCTGCCATGGATACAGTGTGATCAGTTTCTCCAAGCACCCATTGCCTTGACTTCCCACAAGGAATTCTGAGCCAAAATAAGACTATTCTCCCTTAAGTTGCTTTTGTTAGGCTGTCTTATCATATCAACAGGAAATGAAACTGAGATGAGAGCACAGATTACACAAAGATTGAAAATTTTACACACAGCAGACTTCTTATTGACCACAGTTGATAGTAGATGGTGATGGAGTTATATACTGCCTCCTCTGTGCTTATAGAAAATACCTGCAAAGTATGACCCATATCTGAATAAATTACCACTAAATGAAAGGGGGGAAAGGGACTTACATTTGTAGAGATATATACCACATCCAAGACTTTGAGTCTGCCAAGCTAACTCTGAGTGACACCGTTGGCAATAAGAGCACTTTCAAATGTACAAAAGTTGAAAGTATACATTCACTGAAAAACCTGTGAGGAGGGATAATTTATGGGCTGTGTCTGGCAGTTCAGTAGAGAGGTATTTATGAAGCATCTCTATATATCAGGCACTGGTCTATGTACTGAGGTAAATGATTCTTACAAGTCTGGACTTCATAATCAAACTCTGAAAGACAAAGCTGACAAATACCCCAGACAAATGCAACTGAAGTATAGCAGTACGAGCATGTGAGAGCTCATGGGGTGCTCTATAAGTGAATACTCATTAGTAATGAGGTCAGCAACTCATGGTTGATGGCGCTGAAGTTGGAAAGATAGGTTAGTTCCAGAATGTACTTTTCAGATAGCAGGAATCAGTGAGTAGCTCTTTAAGACTCAGTAAGGGTGTGTACAGTGATAGCCCAGGGCATGAGCACTTGGTCTGCCAGAGTAAAGACCTAAGTTCTGATCCCCAGCACTTACATAAAAAGCCAGGCATGGCTGTGCATTGCCATAACCCCAGCAGTGGTGAGCTGATTCTGAGAGCTTGCTAGCCAGTATAGCCAAGCAAAGGGTTTCTGGTTAAGCGGCAGATCCCTTCTCAAGGATATAGAGTGGACATCAGTGGAGGCAGATACTTGACCTCTCATCTCCCCATGCACAAACATGGGACACTCAGGTACATGCATGCAGACATATGCAAACACACGCATGCACACAGAGAGAGAGAGAGAGAGAGAGAGAGAGAGAGAGAGAGAGAAAGATTTTACCAGAGCTGAGTGCTGGTCATTTTGATTTGATAGCAAACCCAACACTACGGACTGTAAAGTAAGACTATAGGATATGTGAACCCTCAGACTCCTTCCAGACATAATAAGGAATTCTACCTGGAGATGCTTAGAGAACATCAGCATTTTCCTGCACAGCACTTAACTCAGCTTGATGTCTCCAGCCAAGCCACTAGTCACCGACTTTGATGATATGGGTCAGAAAGGTAGACCTTGAAAACAGAGTAAGTCAACTGAAATGGCAACAAACTGAAATTAAAATGGAAATCTTAAGTCAGCTTTGTTCTCTGAGAGGGAGATGTGCCCATGAATTTGTTTCCCTAGCTAGTATGCAGAATAATAAAAGATGCCATATTTGGTCATTTTATTGCTATTGGGATGATAAAGTGTCACAGAAAGTTATTGCATTTTAAGGCAGTGTTGTTCATGCAGACTCTGGAGAGAGGAACAGAGGGGGAAGGTATCATCATGTACAGAATATGTGGAAATAGCTCCTGCACTGAAAAGTCTTTTGACAAAAATCCTGTATACAAAGGAGGGAGATGCAGGCAGAGGCTGCACTGTCCACGCTCAGGGTGCCCATGGGTGGCTTCTGTGATGATAATATGAAAGAATGGTTCTCCTGCTGGGGCTTCTACCTCCAAAAGTGCATAAAACTACCCTATCGATTTTATTGAGTTGGCATAAATAGGCGTGGCATCACACATTGGAGCAATCCCACTGCACTGGCCATCTCACACCTTTTTAGGAAGTCACTGGAGCTTTAGACAAGGACCAAAGAAGCATATGATGTGCTTTTCTGTGTCATCAGGATGGCTGCCAGCTTTAAGAGCCTCATTTTTGTCTTGGGAAACCATAGGTTATACCCATCCTTGGACTTTATAAATTCGATCCTTGTAATCGAATGGAAGAAATTTAAGGAAAGGATGCACATTGTAAAATAAAGTACAAGTGGTCTTAACAGGTTAGCCAATCCACCCTTGATACCCAAGTCCATCTTAGTTATACCTGCAAACCAAGGGACTGACATGACATCCACTACTGTTGCCTTTGCCAAGGCACTCTTTGTCACTATAAAGTTCTTCCTTCCACTCCCAAGGGACTTAGATTGTCCAACCTTCTTCCTAACCTTAAGCAGTAACACAGAATTTATCAGAAGAAAGTTTGACATCTTAAAAGCCATGTCAGAAGGTGACAATGTGACCCAGTGGGAGAGGTCTTGCTTAGCATATGTAAGAAGCTGGTTTTGATCCCCAGGATGGCAAAAAATTAATTAGCTAATTCAGTATGTCGCCACTCATAAAGTTCATTACCAGTCTCTGCTTCATAGCCTGCTAAGGTCTCCATTGGCTTTAGATTACAAGAAAGCCATTTAGAATATTAAATACACCTCCTGTTATTTTCCCTTCACATATCCCTTCTCCACTTACTCTCTACATGCAGATTTTTTGCGACACCCCATGGACACTGTTTCAGCCATACCAAGATACCCATGGTTTTCAAGATAAGCCATCCCCCTTTCCATTTTCTCCAGACAGTCCCTGGATATGGATAACATGGACTAACCCACTCAGCCTTTCCCAAATCCACTCTGGCAGACAGATGAATTACTCATTCCTTATTTCAGGCATTAAAAGTAGACGGTAATAATAATAATAATAATAATAATAATAATAATAATAATAAAGATATGTCTGCCTGTACCCAACTCAGGCCTATCTCAAGGCCCAGGGTGTGCTCACTGAGGTGATTGTGACTGATATTAGACTAAGTTGCTTGCTCCTGCCTCTCAGAGCATAACACCATGACTAAGCTACTGACTCCAGCAGGGTTTTTCATAAGGAAGGTCAAAAGTCAGGACAGGTGCTAATGTCAGAGCATGATAGCTGAGAAGCTACATTATGCAGTGAGGAGAGGGGGTAGGTGCCTAGAGCTCTGCCTTCCACTAATCTGTCCATCTTTGCCTGGTAATTATCGTTGGTCTGGTGGCTCCAAGATTCATGTCAAAATCAAAGCTCACCTCCTGTCTCATTGACTCTGAAATCAACACATGAAATATGAGACAGGTTCGGCAAGAGGGAGCCAGCTTCATACTTCATCTGGAATATTGAAGCTGATGTTAGAGATGATAAAACAGTGGAGGAAAGCTTTGTGTGGAGTTCATGGTTCCATTGCATCTCTTCACACAAGACATTCCAACGCTGCTTCAATTACCTTTTTCCCTTACAATTTCTATTTTTTCATCCCCAAAATCAAACCACAAAAAATTCCCTCACAGATACCCTACTACACAGCACACCTCGCACGGCATTTTCTACCAGGCGGTTAACTTTCCTTGGAAATAACTAAGCGCACATGAAGTGTTGCTGTGGGTGAGGCCTTCTAAATGCTAGTGGGTAGGTGCGCAACTATTTACTCACTATAGAAAGTCTTAAGTAAAGCAATGAGGTGTAACCTAACTTTAAATCCCATCTTTACCTGTCTTAAAGAGTCATTCAAAGCCTTCCATAAAAATTAAGAACCATAGCACGTTCCAAAGCCAGGCACACTCTGCTTTGACTCTTCAATCGAGCAGACAGTGCCCTCACCAAGGGTAGGACATCAACCCTGAGGAGAGCTACACTGGTGACAGGAAGCTCCTGAGCACACAGCCATGATAGGAACAGACTGAACCAGAGGTGTGCATGATCAAGATTTTGCGTCCTCTAACTCCTTGCAGCCAGACCGACTTCCTCCTCTCTTGTCCCCTTCTCATCCCACATTGGTAAAGCTGCTGCTTCCGACCAGATAGATGCACCCTTTTCTCTGTACCTCTGTTCTCTTCTGTACCACATATATGTAATTTCCCAACATTGCCTCATGGGAGCATTTGGGTTTATTTTTTATAATGATATGATTAAGACAAGAGGTGTTTCCACTCTCCTCAATGCTCAGTAGAATATCAGAAACAAAAAAGGGTCATCAGTTAATAACCCTTTGAGAGCAAAAATCCAAGGCATAGTGACATTAAGTGATTTACCCTGATTCAGACTATAATCTATAACAAGGCTTCTTAGGTTTTTTCTGCTTGAAAGCAGAAGAAAGCATCTCTTTTCTCCTAAGATATTTTAATGTAGCTCTGAGTATATAGATATATAAAATAGATATAAAATTTCATAGAGAAATCTATTATAGGATAATTATTTGGTATATACATATGTGTATATACACACACATACATACACATATATGTATGTATGTATATATGAACATCTAGTTCTGCCACTCACTAAACATAAAAGGAAATTTGCTCACTGAAATGGATGTGCATGGCTAATTTACATGAAGATTTGAATCTTGACTGAATATTTGATTCTGTAGGTCATACAGTATCTCCAATGGTTTTCAGAGTCAACTGCTATTTTTATTTTATAATCATAGTGCTCATAAATATATAGAACAAAATAGTAGAAGTGTGTTTAGGGCCATTATAGAAATTTTTGGAAATTCTTTCATAATCTCAAGTTAAAATTTATTTAATAATTCTTTTTGTGCAACTCAAGTCAACAACTCAAATAGCAATTTTAAAAATCAAATATCCTAACACAATACAAGTCAGAAATAGGTTGATTTGCCGCTTACAATCCTGAAGAATGACAGTAAGGAAAATACTGTCTTTTCTCTCTTCCATTACACTGTTGTGTTTCTATAAGAACAGAAAACTTTGTACACATTGCAAAGAGACTGCAATTCACAGCATGAAATGGTCTCAAATCCTTGAATTTGAACTAAATTATTTCAGGAAGATTCCATTGGTGGGTAGCTCAGTGAATGGGCATACAAAGTGCGCATGCATGTTCAGAACAAGGCTGTAGTAACGGTGTAGGGCATAGCACAGGGAAATACCACCTAAGCACCTAGGGCTCATTGTGTGTTCACTTTTAAATTAACTTCTGATTATTTGTGTTCTGAAAATTTTATACTACTTCCAAAATTTTTGTGACTTCCCCTACATTCAGTTTTGTAAGCCCATATGGGGTTAAGACCCTCAGCTTAAGAATCTCAACTCTGTGTGTCTGCACTAGAATTCCCCACTCTCTGATCTGGTAAAATGGCTATCATATGGAAATTGTTCATCTGTGCTCTGGAACTGCTCATCAAGTTTTCATTAGCGATGGCAAGCTTCCTAAGGTGCCTGTGTCAAGGGTGTGCAAGATGTGCAAGCTTTTCCATTAAGAGCGCCTGTGTCGAGAGTGTGCAAAGTGTTGCAAGCTTTCCAAATTTTTTTATTTTTCTTTTAGTGTGCTAAGCCTTTGCTTTCTCCCTCTTGAGGAAAAATATAAAGAAGAAAGCATTCACAGGGTTTTTTTATCCTAATTGAAATATTCTCGGCATCAAATATGTTCAATGTAGTAGAAAGTACAGATGTTATTGCTTTAATTTTATAACCCAATTATTCTTTTATTCCTAGTTGTCTTCAGGATAAATTAACTCTTATCAGCTGTTCAAATAGGTAATTATCATAAAGCTAAATGCCACACAACTCCATAATCCATGTCAATTTATAGAGTCAGCTGGAGTAGAGCCATGCTCTGAGTCACAGAAAACTCCAGATTTACTATCCCTCAGCATTCCCCCCCCCCAAAAAACACCCAAGTGAGATTTAACAAGACATGATTTGTTCTGTGAAGAAATGGACCCAGAGATGGGGTTTCACTGTAGCAGAATAAATTCTAAACTTGAGGCAAAATATAATGTGTTTGGACACAAGGTCTGGAATTAAGCAGCTATGTGAGTTTGTCCAGACTACTGCTTCTCTTTGAGTCTTTATTTTAAGCTCTCTAACAGAAAGTCTTAGAATCCTCTGCCTGTAAGACTTCCTACCCATTAAGTCCAAAGAGTTAATGCTTTTCATGGTGATACAATATTCTACTCAGGACATCTCAGGATTTAAAATTTTGTGCTTTTAATAAATAAGGTCAAGGTATATGGTTCTTAAGAATAAGTTGAATTATTTTGATTGGTTCAGAGGAAAGGTGGGCTTACAGTGAGAAGAACAGAATACGCAGAAACAAATTTTAAGAAATTTCTTCCCAAATTTCAATAGTCATAACAAACTGTATTTTTGGTATGTTTATTGGGTACTCAGTTGGACTGAAACTCACCAATTACACTGAGCTGGTTGGTCAGCAAGCCTGCCCTAGGGATCCACCTGTCTTTGCATCCCCAATGCTAGGATAACAAACATACGCCACACCACTACACATGGCTTTTTTCTTTTCTTTTTTCTTTTCTTTTGTTTTTTTTTTTTTTTTGTTTTTTGTTTTTAGGTTTTTCGAGACAGGGTTTCTCTGTGTAGCCCTGGCTGTCCTGGAACTCACTCTGTAGACCAGGTTGGCCTCGAACTCAGAAATCCGCCTGCCTCTGCCTCCTGAGTGCTAGGATTAAAGGCGTGCGCCACCACTGCCCGGCTCACATGGCTTTTTTCTATATTGGTTCTTAGGGATCAAGCTCAGATTCTCATGCTAGTATGGATGTGCCTTACCAACTGAGCTATTTTTTCAACTGCGTAAGCAATATTTTAAAAATTCAAAATTAATGGGAAAATTCACCATGAACCAATATCAATAATTCAGATAAAGGTAGGAACTGATATTTAAGGAGAAAGGGTTTGTATTAAAGTACTCTTACTTGACATTTTCTTAAAATATCTTTCCCGTATGTGAGACATACTGAGATACTGTTCACAAACTGGTCTCATGGCAAATCTAGTCCAGGGAGGGTCTTCAAGAGCTCTTCTCCATAGAGACTCAAGAACTGGAACCAATTCTATGACAGCTACAGCATAGAACACCATGTTGAAGGGTTAGTGTATTAGTCAAGGTGAAGGATGACGCATAAGAAATGGGCCAGATGGCCTGGGTATCCAGGAATCAGAAACTGGATAGCAGAGACCTGGAATAGAACCAAACATGGCTGGGCATAGAAAGAAAGAATGAAAGAAAGAAAGAAAGGAAGAAAGAAAGAAAGAAAGGAAGGAACGAGAAGATGAAATGATTCCTAATGATCTTCTGCTATACTCAGATCAGTGCCTTATCCAATCACTATCAAAGAGGCTTTCTCCAGCAGCAGATTAGAGCAGGTTTAGAGGCCCACAGTCAGATATGATGTGGAGAGAGTCTAATTGGAGGTCTCTATCAGACCCCTACCCATGGAGCTCAGGGAACCTGACAGAAGAGGGGGAAGAAAGACTGTAGGAGTCAGAAGGGGTGGAATACAGCAGAACACTGAATCGACTAAGCAGGGCTCATAAAAACTCACAGAGATTGAAGTAGCAAGCACATGGCCTGCAGGGATCTGCACCAGGTCCTCTGCAGTATGTTATGGCTGTTAGCTTGGTGGTTTTGTGGGATCCCTATGAGTGGGAAAGGGGTGTCTCTGACCCTTTTGCCTGATCTTGGGACTCTTTCCCTCATACTGAATCACCTGTCCAGCCTCAGCATTTTGCCTTGTTTTATTATATCTTATTTTGCTGTGTTTGATTATTGTCTATTGAAGGCATGACAGACCAGGAGTGGTTCTGGGGTAGACAGGGATAGTGCAGGGAAGCTGGAGGGAGTGGAGAGAGGGGAAATTTGGTTAGGATGTATTGTATGAGAGAAGAATCTATTTTCAATAAGTTTTATGTTTTGAAAAGTGGGCCAGGGATCTCTGATTGACAGGAACAGAGGGTGGCTTCTCTCCCACATCCTATGCCTATGAAGAACATGGCACTGGGTGTATTTTTACTGTAGGTTCAAGGATGAGGACACAGTCCTTATGTGGAACAGACAGTCTCGAAGCAAAGGGAAAAGGGAAAAGCCAGGTGCTTGAATGTGGCTGTGATGCTTCTGTCAAAATGGCATACTTCAAGTCTGCTCATAGTTCACCGGCTGGAAAATCACATGCTCTATCAAGTATCCGAGGAGTGATGTACAATCCACTCCGAGAACAAGGACCAGCCAGTACTGAGTTGTAAATGTTGATATACCCCACACTGTACTCTCTTTGTAAGTATCCATTTTCTTCTCTTATATAAGTAATAGAAAACATGGTCAACCTTGAAATTTAACCATGGCATTGGGCACAAAAACATAATCAGGGCTAAATATAGTAACTCTTGACCCAGAGAATGACAATACTTCCAACATTTTATATGATGAGAAAAAGAGGAATAATTTATTGCTGCATTACTCTGAATTTGGTAGTTTAGCATGGTTTTGTGTGTGTGTGTGTGTGTGGTGGTAGTGGGGTGTGTGTGTGTGTGTGTGTGTGTGTGTGTGTGTGTGTATTTGCTAGAGATTGTACCTAGGTTGTTATAACAAATGCCTATGTTTTCTCCCATCAGGAATCTAGGAGTGGCTGCCTGGTTTGGCCTGTTTCTCATAAGGTAGTAATGCAGATGTGGCCCAGGGCTATGGTCATATAATAATTTTAACTAAGGCACTTTGAGATCACTGAACTGACTCCATGCAGGCCTCAAAAGATCTCTACCAAGACTTGTGTGAGTTTTGGTAACCAGTTCCTTGTTATATGGCTCTCCATGGGCTGCCTAAACATCTGACAGGACTGCCTTCTCCTGAAGCAGCTTTAGTTTCCTGTCCCATGGGCCTCTCCACAAGTTGCTTGTGTGTTCTGACAAGATTGCCCTCTTCTGCTTATGGCTCCAGGGCAAGTGACTCAGAAAAAGGGAATCCAAGATGACAGCCATATCCTTCCACACACAACCCACTGAAGACACTCTAGGGTCTCTAGCCATTTGGACCTCTCCAAATGGTCCTCCAAACAATGTAGAGCAGAGACAGGGAGCCCTGCAGTACCCAAATTTAACTACTAATCCAAATAATTTTGAGCAGAATACACTGGAGGTTATTTTCTGCTTGTGAGTTTGTAGTGGTTTGTAATACATCAGCAACAGACCAGGACACAAATAGGAGCTTACCTGGCAGCTGCAGTCCACAGAGGAGAACTGAGACCTGAGGAGAACTGAAACCTGTGGAGAGCTCCAGAAGTCTCTAGAAGGTTTGGTTCTTTGGGAGGAACTTATTCAAAACACTGGAGAAAGAAGCTGTCTCTTTAGCACTATCATTTTTGCCTGAGGTAATGTGAAAAATGTGGATGATGAGTTTATAGAACCAGCTAAGAGATTCCCAGGAATTATGTTAAAAGTTTAGGTAAAGTCGGTTTTATTTAACTACATGTAAGAAAGTAAAAAGAGAGTGGAATGAGCTATGGAAAGAGAACCTCTGTACAGAAGGGTTCCAGGTTCATTGAGAATTTGGGGGGAACAAGACTTTAAAAATAAGATCATTCCTTACTCTGAGACCTTCAAACAGTAAAAATGTCTCATCACAAGAAAGGGCCTATAGGCAAAGAGTTTTGGAGGATGCTACTGGACTTTTTTGCTAATACTTCAGAAACTGTTGTTGGACTCCTTTCTACTATCTAAAGGACTCTAGGCATCTTCGGGTGGTTGCCTTACAGCTTTCCAACTCTAAATGAAAGCAGAGGGGGTTGTGACAACATTTAGGGATACTGCTTTTATCCAAGAGGAGTGAGCCTTGCTAGATTCACTGCAACTCACATAGCATTTAACTGAGCTGTTAGAAGTACCAGTACACCATGCAAAAAGAGAAAACACTACAAAATGAAAACATAGACTTGGAGAGATGTAAGTGTGTAAGAGCATCTGTTGCACAAGTATAAGGATCTGAGTTCAAATCACCAGCAACACATAAAAGCCAGATATGCTCACCAACTGATAACCCTAGTGCTTGTGGTACAGAGTGGAAGGTGGAGGGAGATAGGGGAAACTCTGAGGCTTATGAGCATCCTCTGAGCTCTGGATTTAGTGAAAGAGTGTCTCAAGGGATCTTGGTAGAGAGTGATACAGAATTCGGCACCTAATGTCTCTCTTTCCCACTACATGTGCATTCATGAGTGTACACACAAGTGCCTACACACACGCTCACATGCTGCAAAACACACACACACTGTAGGACCATGAAAGGCAGCCTGATTTCTGGTTGAGCTAAGGTTTAAAACCCTGGAGACCCAGTAGGGAGTCCCCAGCAGGGGATAACCGTACAAGGGACAGAAGGCATTTTGTAATGCTCCTGGGCCCCAGGTTCCTGACACAAGGCCTCAGCTCTCCATAGGTCTGTGACCATCAGTCACATAAGGGCAACAAATGCCCCAAGCCCCTCCACAGGTAGAGGTGTGGTCACATAGCTTCAAGACATCCCCATTTTAATGAGGTACCTAGAGGCTTAGCCAATAAACTCCCCTTCCCAGCCACTCCTCCATGCAAAAGGTATTTTAACCTCAGGCCAACCCTGAGAAAGGGGGGTATGGTTTCACTCATTTCTGCTCTCTGCCATGATAATAAATGCCCTAGAACCATGGACTGTCTCTCTTCATTGGGATCTGCCATGGGGAACAATGGAACAGGCCTTCGTCTAAAGAGCAGCATCCAGTCTCCCACAGAAGGCCTTTCAGTGCTCCCAGCCACGATCTCTACCAAGCCAAGCCAGCTAGCCACCAACAAGCCAAAGACTCGGTCCCTGGTGGGACTCAGCTGGGCTCCTTTCCGCCTTTTCCTCTTGGCCCCCTGGCTAGATCCAGTCCACAGGCCCCGACTCCATTCTCAGCTCTTCTATGGCATCAAGTGGCACCTAGGATGCCCAAGAGTCTGAGAACCAGACGGACCCAGCTCCGTGAAGTCCTTGGGACCGCAGGCCTTCCTCCCCCACTCCAGGGTGGTGACCCACAGCTTCTCACAGCCTGGCACCTGCCTGGCAGTGCCGTGGGGTGAGCATGGTGAAACTTCCCTCATCTCACCTCCCCCAGAGGCCCGAGCCCTGGGGCAGACACGGGATTCACTCAACCACTATAATCTAACAACACACTTTAGTTTTTTAAGAGAAAATGAAAATGAAAAGAGATATTTGGAGCTACAAAACAATTAGGATTAATATTTGTCTACATAACTGTGCTTCCTGTGAATGGGACAGTATCAGAACAAGAAACTAACAGCCACAGAAAATCAGTACCAGGAAGTAAGATGGACTCACATCTAGCAAGCAGTCTTGTGCTCCTGACTTGGCAGTAGTATTTCTATGGACCAATAAATGCTGTGCTCATTTTCCCTTTCAAGTGTCCATTGTGGCTGTCTTTGTTTTTGTATTATATATTAGCTGGGATAGATCACTCAGCTCTTTAATTCAGAGGTCTTCAGACCAAGGAAACTATACTCTAAGTGCCACATCTGAAGGGTTTTAGGCAACACTTCCTGGTTTAGGTGATGATGCCATTAGATTTGAGTCTGCTCCGTGATGGGGTAGGGCTTTGGTGGTCTTGAAAGATGCAGAATGGATTTTTGTGTGGAAGGGATCTGTTTCTGACTAAAAGGCAGATTGTGAGAGATAAAAAAGGACCACAAATTCCTTGGTCTTCATTCTCATCTACCACCTGTTGAATTTGGACTGGCCCATGTCTTCCTTGACCACTAAAGTGTGGGTGAAGGGACAGGCCAGATTAGATCCTGGCATTTAAGAAATCTGGTAGCTCCTGAGACTCTCCTGAGTCTGATTGAATTGCTTTATCAAAGCAAATGATGTCATGTCTGATTTGGTTCTTACTTCTACTCTGAGTCCTCTGGGAGTTGTCTGCAGCTCTGGTCCCAGAAATTTCTCATTATAGGTTGCAGGATACAGGATAGATTGGATACTTTGTCTGTGCCACCCCAATCTCATGGCAGAAGGAAATAGTACAGTTGACTGACTGGATGTTGGCTCTCAGGGCTTTATCTTGGTCATATCGTATCATATATCATATATCATCATATATTACATATTACATATCATATATATCATAGATATCATATATAGCATATCACTGACAAAACAAACAAAAATCCAGTGTGTCCCAAACCTTAACTGCAAAGAAGCTTGGAGACATGAGAGAAGCTGGAGATGCTGCAAGTTGCAATGTCTATATCATACAGAAACATCATACCAGTCTCACAGCAGCTCCTTATTCGCTGGGAACCATTTTCCCTGTTTCCTTGTGTCTTAAACCAGAAGACTGAAGACAAGATAGCACCAAACTGTACCAATCTGAAGCACAGGGTCCTTCTAGGGTTTAAATTTAATTTGAGAAGTTCAGAAACATGGTAGAATGACTCTGTGTGGAACCGTTAAACTGATTCAGCTAGTATTTTTTAGGAATAATTAGAAAGGGAATTTAAATGACTCTGCTAAAATGAAATATTTTCCTGGAAAAGCCCCAGTAGCTCTGTCTAAAAAGCTACTGTGGCAACATGTGGGACTGAATTTCAGAACTCTAAGATTGGAATCAGAGAAACCAATTGAGAGGCTATTGTGGTAAATGTGGGTTCAAAAAAATAGTAAGTTCTTGACCAGGGTGGGGAAGTTGGGGGTGAGAAGAGGGAGTGCAGGCCAAGGATCTGACACAGATGAATTTGGAGATGTTCAGGAGCAAATGATTGTGGGTGGGAACCCAAGAAGACAACAACTAGGGAGGAGGAACCATCACACCATTCCACAACTCAAAAGCATGTGAATTAGAGTCTTAGAAAGTAAAAAGCTTTAATCCTAGAATAAAATAAGCCTATGTGTTATTATTTTTCATAAAGAGGAAATGAAATTAAAGTTTGAAAAAAATACGTGACAATGAAAGCTTTAAAAGTGTTTGCATTCTCCCAATGCATAGGCAGTGGGTAAAGGAGCTTATCTCACAAACATAGGACATGAGTTCAGATCTCCAGGACCTATGGAAAGAAATGCAAGAATGATCAGTCCTGTAAGATACTAAAGGTACAGTAGTGGTACTTATGTCTTGGTGGTAACCAACAGCTCTCTGCTTGAACTTAGTGCCTGCTCAATAAGAGGAACATTTTATTCGGTATGGGAAACCTAGACAACTCCCAAGGTCTACTGAGGATTTAGAAGAGAGCAAACTGCCCCACTTTAGAGGACCAACATAATCTCTAACTGTGTTCCAAATATTTTTTCCTTGTATCTACAGATGACTACCACTTCTCATCAAAGAACCTTCTTTCTGCAGCATATGGATTCCATCACAGAAAGCCACAGTTGGTAAAAAGAAGAGATCAAGTGATCGTAGGGTGCCTAGCTCTAACAAATACATCTGCAACACAACTGCTGCACAAGGTTAAGGGAACATGTGGGAGAATGAAAGGAAAGATTGTAAGACCCAGAGGACAAACAGCCAAACATTAGGCAGAGCTTCCTCCCCTCTCAGAAGAGGGGGAGGAAGGATTATAGGAGCCAGCGGGCCAAAGACACCATGAGAACAAGGCCCACAGAATCAAATATGTAGGGCTCATAGAGACTGAGGCAACAATCAAGAAGCCTGTATGATCTAGATCTGAGCTAGGTCCTCTGAATACATGTTATGGTTATATAGCTTGGTGTTTTGTGGGACTCTTAACAGTGGGATTGGGAGTGTCTCTGAATCTTTGGCTGCTCTTAGGACTCTTTTCCTCCTACTTGGTTGCTTTGTGCAGCCTTCATATGAGGATTTGTGCCTAGTTTTATTGTAATGTGTTAGGCCATGTTTGGTTGATATCCCTGGGAGGCCTGCTCTTTTCTGCAGGGAAATAGTGAGGTGTGTACCTGGGAGAGAAGGGAAGAAGGAGGGAAACTTGGGGGAGTGGAGGGAGGGGAAACTGTCGGTTGGGATATAATGTATGAGAGAAGAGGGAAGAAGAGGAAATAGGAGAACCAAAGGACCAAGAAAACTATTGTCCAGTTGCGTTTCCTAGAAATGATAGGGAAATTTGACCTGCCATATCTCAACAATGTGGCTTCCAGAAAGACCGTCAAAAAATAACACCAATAGTCATGTTCACTTGGAAGGAAAAAATCTCACAGGGCCCTACCCCAGACAAAGAACTATAGACAACTAATGACTACTAAGAGAGAAAGAATTAGTCTCTCCCAGTGAGGAGGCTCCTAACTGAATATTCAGTATCAAGCAGTCAGCCTTGAAATGGACTCAGAAGGTTGTATTTATGCATTTATGTGATATGAGTATGTGCATGCAGGTATGTACACACACACACACACACACACACACACACACACAAAGAAAGAAAGAGGCCATAAATTTGAAAGAGGGTAAGTAGGGGCCTCAGGAAAGGTTGGATGGAGGGAAAACTATGTAATTATGTTTCACATACTTTTAAAAGAAAGATATGCATCATAAGCATCTATAATTTCAGCAATTCTATGGGGGAGATGGAAGCAAAAACAGGAAGATCCCTGGAAATTTGCAAGCTAGATAACCTGGTATTACAACAGAATAAACAAAGACACCCATTCTCAAACAAGGTGGATGGCAAGGACCAACACCTGGATTGTCTTCTGACTTTACACATGCACTCTGTAGTCACACTCATAAATGCACACAGCCAAAATAAACAAAGAAAAGTAAAAATTTAGATATTGTTGCAGCATACATAATAAAGAACAAATATCTTAAATAAAGATTGATTACAAGTCAACAGTAAAATGTAAACTATAAAGGGTTAGGAGACATCTCAGCAGGTAAAACACTTACTGCTTTTGCAGATGATCTGAGTTCAGTTCCCAGCACACACATGGTGCTCACAATCATCCATAACTCCAGTTCCAGGGGATATAAACCATTTTCTGGTTTCCATGGGTACCACACATGCACTTGTTACACAAGCTTACATGCAGACAAACACTCATACACATAAAAAAATGAAAAAACAAGAACTCACAAATTAAAAATCTTGAGGCAACATACAAAATAAGAAATACAAATTAACAGTAAAGATGAGATACTCATCCCTAACTAGTAATTAAACAAACTAGAAGTTTAAAATTTGACATGAGCTCTGCTCCTGAAAATCTATGGGATGAAAAGCATACTGCTGGGAAGACTACTTGAGCATGTGTAAAGGAACTGCGTGGAGCAGATACTGAGCATGTGCTGAGTCCCAAATAGAGCAGAGGCTGAGTTTGTGCCAGGCCAGGTCCCTGGTAGAATACTTGCCGAGCATTTGTAGAATCCTGGGCTCAATTCCCTGGAAAACAGAGAGAGAGAGAGAGAGAGAGAGAGAGAGAGAGAGAGAGAAGAATAAAACCTGGTGTGGGAATAGATTTGGAGAACATCATATGCAAATCACTGTTAATGAAAGTATAAACTAATATGCTTGTTCCAGAGGGAAATACCGCAAATGTCTTTTATTTTTCTCGAGACAAAGTCTCATTATTTTGCCCATGCTAGCCTCAAACTCTAGATCCTCTTGCTTCAACCTTTCATTTGCTTGGATTACAACTCTGCACGACCATGACCACTAAGATCTTGAGACCCTCCTCCTCCTTCTTCCTCTTCATTCTACTTTTCCTCACTTTCCAATGCTAAGAATAAACCTCAGAGTCTTGTGCACATTAGACAAACACTGTCATTGAACTATATCCCCAATCCACAAACAATTTGAATTGAAATATCTTCTGACCTAGTGCTGACTTGAAAACATTTACTGATGAACACTGCATATACTCCTCCAAGAGGACCAACAAGCTTCCGGCTTCCATCTGTGGCGGGAAACCTCTGCCTGTGAGCCAATAGGGCTCCATAGCCAAATAGCGCTGGGAGAAAGCTAGCCTACCAGGAGTGTGGAAAAGCCTATGAGTGGAGGTAAGACCAGCAACACTGCTCAGCAGGACTAGCTCTGAATCCTTGGGACACAGGGACTGAGGAACAGCAGGGGGGAGGAGCCTTCTGGTTTCCATCTGTGGCTGGAGACCTCTGCCTGGGCCACCAGGGCTCCAAAGCCAAATAGTGCCAGGAGAAAGCTAGACTCCCAGGAGTGTGGGCAAACCTGTCTGCTCAGAGGTTCCCACCTGGAATTCCCAGGACACAGGGACTGAGGAGTGGGCTTCTGGTTTCTTTCGGTGGGTGGGGAATGAATGCTATGACACAGAGTTAAACCATACAGTGGAAAAAAGACATCATTTTCAACAGATGGTGTTGGTTCAACTGGCAGTCTACATGTAGAAGAATGTGAATTGATCCATTCCGGTCTCCTTGTACAAAGCTCAAGTCCAAGTGGATCAAGGACCTCCACATAAAAACAGATACACTGAATCTAATATAAGAGAGAGTGGGGGAAAGTCTCGAACACATGAACAGAACACCAATGGATTATGCTCAAAGATCAAGAATCGACAAATGGGACCTCATGAAATTACAAAGCTTCTGTAAGGCAAAGGACACTGTAAATAGGACAAAAAGGCAACCAACAGATTGGGAAAAGATCTTTACCAATCCTATGCCCAATAGAGGGCTAATATCTAATATATACAATGAACTCAAGAAGTCAGACTCCAGAGATCCAAATAACCCTATCAAAAAAATATGGGGAACAGAGTTAAACAGAGAATTCTCAACTGAGGAAACTCAAATGGCTGAGAAGCACCTAAAGAAATGTTCAACATCCTTAGTCATAAAGGAAATGCAAATCAAAACAACCCTGATACTTCATCTCACATCAGTCAGAATGGCTAAGATCAAAAACTCAAGTGACAGCAGATGTTGGTGAGGATGTGGAGAAAGAGGAACACTCCTCCATTGCTGGTGGGAGTGCGAATTGATACAACCTCTCTGGAAATCATTTTGGCAGACCCTCATAAAAATGAACATAATACTACCTGAGGACCCAGCTATTCCACTCCTGAGCATATACCCAGGAGATGCTCCAACATGTAATAAAGACACATGTTCCACTATGTTCATAGCAGTCATATTTATAATAGCCAGAAGCTGGAAACAACCCAGATGTCCCTCCACAGAGGAAACGATACAGAAAATGTGGTACATTTACACAATGGAATACTACTCAGCTATTAAAAACAATGACTTCATGAAATTCTTAGGCAAGTGGATGGAACTTGAAAATATCACTCTGAGCGAGGTAACTCAGTCACAAAAAGAATGAACATGGTATATACTCACTGATAAGTGGTTATTAGCCCAAAAGTTCAGAGTCACTTCACAGCAACCATTGGGCTGAACATGACGTCCCAGATGGAGGAGTTGGAGAAGGCACTGAAGGAGCTGAGGGAGTTTGCAGCCCCATGGAAGGAGCAACAGTGGCCTGACCCCTCGATGCTCCCAGAGACTGGATCACCAACCAAAGAATACACATGGAGGGACCCATGGTGCTGGCCACATATGTGGCAGAGGAGGGTCTTGTTAGCCATCAGGGGGAGGAGAGGCCCTTGGACCTGAGGGTGTTAGATGCCCCAGTATAGGGGAATGCCAAGGAGGGAAGATGAGAGTGGGTGGGTGGGTTGGTGGGTGGGGGAATACCCCCATAGAGGAAGGGGAGGGGAGAAGGGGGTTCCAAAGGGGAGATCTGGAAAGGAGGAAACATTTGAAATGTACATAAAGTATATATATATATATATGCTTCTGACTAGGGCATATGCAGATACTTACACCCAACCAACAGACTGAAGTCAGGGACCCCTATGGAATTAGGGTAATGCTGGAAGAAGCTGAGGAGGAGGGTGACCACATAGGAAGACCAGCAATCTCAACTAACCTGAAACCCTGAGATCTCTCAGACACTGAGCCACCAACCAGGCAGCATACACGTGATGGTCCAACCCCCCCACCCCAACACATATACAGCAGAGGACTGCCTGGTCTGTCCTCAGTAGGAAAAGACATGCCTAACCCTCCAGAGACTTGAGGCCCCAGGGAGTGAGGAAGCCTGGAGAGGGGCCGGGAGGGAGATCCTCTTGGAGACATTGGGGAGGAGGAATGGGATGAGGAACTGTGGGAGGGCAGATGGGAGGGATTACAACTGGACTGTAAAAAAATAAAAATAATTTTATATATGTATATATATATATATTTAAGGATTATATATATTGAATATTTTTTTCAAGGATATTTATTATAGGGATACTTGTTTACCAATCTTAACAATCAAGGATGGGGAGGTAATGCATCAGTCAAGAGCATCTGTTATTCTTCCAGAGGATCAGGATTTGATTCCCAATACCCACAAAGTGGCTCAAAATCACCTGTACTCTAGTTCTAACACTGCCTTCTGACATTCTGACATCCACAGGCACCAAGCATGCATGTGGTGAACATACGTACACTCAAGCAAAACATTCACACACATAAGATAAAATGTGTATTATTTTAAAATTTAAATCTTCACTCTCATCGTTAACGACATTGTGCCCTAGTGCATTTGCATGTAAGCATCCCTACTACAGCCCCAGGCCAGCAGCATCTCAATCCTCCAGCATTCTGCTTTTCAGTCCGCGTGTCAGAAAAACAGCCGCTGGTATCCCAATTCCACATCTCACTCTCTGAGTGATGTATATTTTCTCACAGGTATCTTATCCAGCTGACCCTCTCTGTTCAATACTACAAGAAAAAGATAAGTACAAAACCGTGAAGGGAAAGGATACCACCACAGCAAGGCTGTTAGTTTAAAAATATTAGGAAACTGTGTGTGGCCAGTGGCCAGAGTCACATCATCAGTGGACATCTTGGCCTTGGCATTGTTGACAGCTTGAGCTTAGGTGGTTCTGTCCTAAGACCTTGTTTATATCTCGATCTCTCCACTAAAAGTCAGTAGCAATTTCTCCTGACTTGTAACTATCAAAAAGGTCTCTAGACCTTGTCAATATTCCCCAAGGGCAAAAATCACCAACAGCTGGGGACCACTAGCCTATTAGAACAGGGGATGATCATTGATAGCAATTAGAGAATGGAACCAGTAAATCCCATGTAGGGAAAAAAATAACTTTCTTGTTTCTTCCTGAAGAAAGCATCCCTGCAGACTAGTAATTTTTAGGACTGACCCCACAAGAAAGGAACCTGAGACAATTTTATCAATAGGAGAAGTGCATAAATTAAGCAGCATACTGGAAAATAATGACCCAGCTCTACTGACCAATAAGGCTTCCCTAGCCTTCAATGTAGACACTAATAGGAAGTATGCTGCTTGAAATTTTTCTGGAGAAATAACTGCATGAGACAATTCAATAAGCTCCCCACTACCATCCTTGTTAAGAGTGTCTTCCTGATAGCTCATGAAGACATTTTGTCAGACATGCCCTTGAACTCTGACCCAGAGGTTTGTCTCACCCTGTGGCCACTTTTGTAAACTTCATGGCAAGACTTGATCCTCCTATGGTATTGCCCCAAATGCAAGTTTTTAACCCAATTAAGTGCATTGTGCCAGGTAAACCGCAACCTTCTCCACAGAGCACAAAGCTAGCCATTATAACTGGCTAGTCTGGAAACCTAAAAATACAAGCTACCTTCCTTGGCAGCTCTCTGTGCCCACAATCTAACTTCATTACTCCATTCTTCTAAATCCGCAGGATTTCTTTGCTTTTGTGGGGTTCATTTTCCTTTTTCGATTAGTATGCATTTATCGCATAAGCAATTGGATTCATTATGATAATTCATATGTATGATGTTATAATAAATAAATACAAAGCTATGACTTACAGAGAGAGAAAAAACAGTAGTTGTCTGAGTCATTTATCCCACTAAACATAACGACCTCCTACCCATCTTGTCCCCCAAAATGAGATGATTTCATTGTGATTTTAGATCTGAATAACACTCACATTGTCTCTATCCATTCCTTTGTTGACACACTCTAGCTGATCCACAAAGTTGACTGCTATGAATAAGATTTTAGTACACACTCAGCATCAGGACCTCTCTGGTTGCCTTCAGGCATCTATCCAGGAATTAAACCCACATTTCACTTACAGTCAAGAACCCCTTCCCATGCATTCACCTAAGTAGATGAATCTTGAAATGGTCTTGATTTGCATGGTCAGGCCAGCTGTAGACAGAAAGGATTTCTCTGGAAGATGTTCCCTATTGGGCCAACTAATAGGCAGCCTAAAGGAAAAAGAATTTATGTTACCTTCCCACAAACTATACACAAATGACAGTTCTGGAAATCACAGGTCATAGAGTTTTCTCCAAAATCTGAGCAACTCCCGAAGACTGAAAAAGAGAAAACCAAATTGTTTGGACACAATTTTGAATCCACTTCAAAGAGAAAAATATATCAGAAGGACAAGAAGATGGTGATATCCTTATTTCTCCATAACTGATGGATAAATCAAAGAACGATTTTATGAGCCAATGTTTTATTTCTTCTGCATCATCACTTTAATATTTTTAAATCACATGTCAATTTTAAAAGCAAAACATTGATTTCATTATGTTATAAATAATGAAAAGAATTTCCAGAGGAAAAGATTTGGCTACTTGAACTAAAAAGGAAAGAACAAAAGGATAGCCACGAGTGATCCCAGTTGCTCAGGAGCTGAGGCAGAGGGATCATGGATTTTAAATCAACCTAGGTCTTTCCCCTCCCCCTCCACAGTCAAAAACTCTGACCCAGAATTGTTCCTGTCCAAAAGAACTGCAGGGACAAAAATGAAGAAGCTACTGAGGGAAAGGTGGTCCAGTGACCAGCCCAACTTTGGATCCCTCTCAGACTTGACACTGTTACTGATGCTATCGTGTGCTTACAGACAGGAACCTAAAATGTCCGTCCTCCGAGAGGCCCAACAAGCAGCTGACTGAGACAGAAGCAGACACTTACACCCAATCAATGGACTGAAGTCAGGGACCCCTGTGGTTGAACTACAGAGAGCCTGGAAGAAGCAGAGGAGGAGGGTGACCCTATAGGAAGACCAGCAGTCTCAACAAACCTGGATCCCCGAGATCTCTGACACTGAGCCACCAACCAGGCTGCATACACTAATTACTCTGAGGCCCCAAACACATATACAGTGGAGGACTGCCTGGTCTGAGAGAAGAAGCACCTAACCCTTGAGAGATTTGAGGCCCCAGGGAATGAGGAGGTCTGATGGTGTGTGGAGGGGGCATCCTCTTGGAGATAGGGGAGGAGGAATGGGATGAGGAACTGTTGGAAGGCAGAATGGAAGGGGGATAACAACTGGACTGTAAAAAAAAAATACAGATCAATTTTAAAAAGAAAAGAAAAGGGAAAAGGGAAAAAAGCAACCTTGTCTGTATAGCAGGACCTTGCCTTCTTCCGATCCAAGATAAGCATCATCCACCCAAAATTAGAAATTTCAGAAGAATCTTCAAGGTCTTCCACATCAGACTAGTCACCAAATCCTCTGGATTTCAAGTTTTAAACTGACTCTAGTGACCCTCCTACTTGTCCCCTGCCTATTCTGGGTTTATCCTGAGTTTCATCACTCTTAACAGGGGCAAGAAGATGGTTCCATCACGTGTCTTTCCTCACTAGTGTTCACTCCATTTCATCTTCTGTATGTGTACTCAACATGATTATTGCCAAACCTGAGACTATGGAAAGTCTCATTGCTATTTCTCAACCCCAAGATGATGTAGTATTGGCTTAAGACTGTCTACCTTATAAACAAGTTTTTTACCACCCTTTCTCCCAATTGCAAACAAAGTGTGTTAGATATTCTTTGCAGCTGAATTTGAGAGCATAAAATTCCATTTTCTCAGAATATTGTCTCTTCCTTTACCTAGAAAACCCATGTTTATTAAGCAGGAAGTACAAGTGTTGGTCACTTTGTTTCTCAAGGGAAAATCTCTTGTACTGTATATTTTTGCTTAGCACAGTACCTGGAAACCAGTAGGAGGCTGAGTGTTCATAGCCATGAACTTGCATGACTCAGTCCAAGCACTTGTAGCACAGTCAGCCAGACAATTGAATAAATCCCAGCCAGGAAATGAACTTGTCATCTATAGAGGACAGTATTGCTCTTAACGTCTTGCTCCTTCTTTTTAAAGCCCATTTGATCATTAAGGAAGGCTGTGTGTGTGTGTGTGTGTGTGTGTGTGTGTGTGTGTATTTGAAAATATAAAATTCCATTTTCTCAGAATATATATATATTATAGATATAGATATAGATATAGATATAGATATAGATATAGATATAGATATAGATATAGATATAGATATAGATATAGATATATAGGTACGGCACAGCTGGGAGCACCATAGCAAACATTAGGAACATGAAGCCCAGTGTGATTTGAACTCCACCCTCTGGCTTAGCAACCTGCCTCTGAGATCCTTGCTGAACAAAGCAATTTACAAATTAATGCTTCACTTTCCATTTTGACACTTGGTTCCTGGTAGTTCTCAGATTCCCAACCTTTTTTGCTCCTAGCTCGTTCTCCAGTCTCTCAGAAGAACTCTCCAACTTACCTCTAGAACACTGATAACTGAAGTGTTAGTCCAACCCTTGAATGACATCCATATTCTACTGGAAATACTCTGGGGGAGGGGACGGAGGACTAAAACACAGTCCCAGCAAATCCTATGACCTCCCTTGATTCCTAGATGTAATTATCTACTTTTCTCTACATACGTTGGGGACCATAAACTTTAAGACTAAGAGTCTTATACACAGACAGGACATTTTGAAGCTATCTATGTGAGCTTTGTAGGTGAAAGAGTAGAGATGAACAGGGAAACATCAGTTTCAAGAAGGTCATTGAAGTACATTCAGGCTGCCAAGATTCCGGGATTGTTCCCAAACTCCCACAGTGCTCCATCAATCTGGCTACAGACTGCACGCCATGAATGAGGCTCTCTGGCTCATCCTTTGGAACTGAGCCAGGTTCCTCCGGGGTCTCAGATGCTCCCGAGGTGTAAGCAGCACGCCTCAGGAAGCCATGCTCTTGCTTTCAGCCTCCACGTTCATATTTTATGTTCAGAACTAGAAGCTAGAAATAGTTGCTTGTATTTAGAATATACTATCCCACCTCTACAGGTCCACCTGGAGCATCTTTACTATCCTCCTGGGAAGGACCACAGGAATCATCAAATGCAGTGTCCCTTGAACCTAAGGCACTTCTAAAGGCACAGTCACAACAGAAGCAGCAAAACCGATTGTGTTACAATGAAGATCCCTCTCCCTGATGTCATTAGATGCACTGTGCTCTTTGTATAACAAAATCATCTAGTCACCTGAGCATAGGTTTGTGGAGTAACAATAAGAAAAATCTGCTGAGCTCTCAGGGCCAGGAAATAAGACTTGTCTACACTCTGACTGATTTAACTCTCCTTCGCTTTCCATTTGACACTTGGTTCCAACTAGCTCTCAGATTCCCAGCCTCTTTTGCTCCTAGCACATTCTCTGGTTTCTCAGAAGAACTCTTCAAGTAGATTTCCAACTTCACAGAGGGAAAAACCAAGGCACACATCACAAGTAGTAAGCATGAAGATTCTGTAGTTCCTCCTTCCATGAAGGTGGTTTGTATCACCTCCAAGCTACACCCAAAATAAGTCTGAGGAGCTTCGAATTGCTCTAAATGTCTGTATACTTGGTGTCCAGAAATTTCAAAGAAAAGTACCCACATATAGGTTCTTTAGTCCTCCTTTTTTGGGTCAGAAGACAATGTCTTTCTTCTGCTCTGGAAAGTTGCCTTCTATTCTCTATTCTCTCTGCCATTCTTCTAAATCACTGTTACATATGCCTCAGTGGAGTCCACTCACTCAAAGGCTAAACTGGAGATTGGAGTTTGGAGAAAAAGTCTTCCAGCCATGGCCTTCAACCCCAAATGCACGAGTCTTCTCTGGAAATTTCTGAAAATGCAGATGTTTAGAATCTTGAAGAGTCTGATTCAGGAAGTTTGGAGTAGAGCCCAAGAAATTACTTTTTTTTTTTTTCAATTTCTACAGGGAACCCTCTAGCTTAGAAACCAAGAGCTTCTGTTTCTATGGAAATAAGCAATGGGAGTTTTCCAATCTTGCCTGCATTTTTCTGCCTGTAGGAAAAAGACAGCTGATGAAGATTTAGGGATTCTTGATCCTGCTTAAATAACATTGGTAAACAAGAGAGAGATGGTGCCACAGGAAGAGCAGAAGATGTCTTGGTAGGCTTCTAGAACCTTTCCCCTCTTGCTAATGTTAAGTTTGGTGTTCTCAGGTTCTGTCTTTTTGGCTACACTCGGTTGAGGACTATTTCCTATGACATTTGCTCCATAAATCTTATCATATCTGCTTTCTATAAGTTAGGAATGCCTCAAATTTCTCCATCTACTGGCCACACCCCTTCTCAACCACACTTTTAGTGACCTACTCTTTTTCACCTTCCTTCTAGAGCTTCAGGAATCCTAAGGGCTGCGGACAGGCCTGTTCAGTGAACTCTCTCCACCCATTCTGCATTTGACTTCAAGTGGCTGGTTTTGTTTTTTGTTTTGGGGGTTTTGTTCTTTTGTTTTTATCTGTTATGGAAGAGGACATCAACTGTCCAATTCAAGGGTGAAACTAAATGGGACTTTCAATGCCTTTTCTTCCCTATAAAAGTCCTCAAGGCCAGGCATAGTGAAATGACCTGCTTCTTAGAAGAGATCGGTGGTAAGGGACTCCTTTCCTAGAAGAGGTGCTTTTCAGTACTTGGATTTGTTCCTCTCCACTCATACAATGGCCTTCACACACACACACACACACACACACACACACACGCACGTACACTTGCACGCACAGTTGGATCTGAGCTGAAAAGAGCCCAGCATCATGCTGATCATGTTGCAATAGAGAGCTGGTTTTAGGATTCACCCTACTTCCAAGCTGGAAGCCGAAGAGTCTCCTGGTATTTACCTTTGATATTGAGAGAAGGGATACTCGTTTTTAGTGGAACATGGAAATTTGGTTGAGGAAAGCACCAGAAAAGACAACACAGCTTGGCTCCCATGCCCCAGATAACAAATTTATTTTCTATAAGAAACAAAAGAATTTTGCAGAATGTAAAAAAAAATTCAGAAATGGTATGGGAACTAGGTTTATTTTATAAGTCAAGAAAATAAAAATTTAAAAATAATGAACCACAGATACCAATATATTTATTTTGACTCCCAGATATAATTTCAGTCCCACAGGGGGAAGGGGATAAACACTTATCTGAAAGCAGAACACATTGCAATTGGCACAGTAGGGCCCAAGTCAATCTCCATCACCAAAAAGAAGAAAGTACCAATCCAAGACTCAGAACCAGAACTGTGAAACAGAGTACCCAGGCTGTCCTCTGACCATATAGGTCAGTGTCCCAGTCAGTGAAAGTCGATCCCAACATGCAACTAGAACTGAGTGGGCAGGCTGGGGGACACAGCTCAATGGTAAGACATTTGAATATAAAATATGAGACATAGATTCAATTCCCAGCATGTCCCAAATTAAAAACTAAAACAGCAAATTGGGTAAGTAATCCTACAGTGAGTACTGGGAAATGAGGAGGGTTAAAGAAAGATTTTATCCTAAGTTGTATATTACACATGGTCCCAGTGCATTCTGGCAACAGTGGATTGTACACTCAGACTTTAAGCAATAAACATAAACGTTTTTAAATATAGGGCAAGGGAGAAAGACATTCTATGAGGATGATTGACAGCATATTTTAATAAGGTAGGATGAAGTGGGCACCAAAGCTCTGTGAGGCTCTGCTAAGGGTTTACTATTAATGTTTCAGCCTTGCCCTTCCAAAGGGAAAAAGAGACAGGCTTACATCACATGGCTCTGGAGGAAGTACTAATGCCTACAGCCTACGGGTGCTCAGCATTACTGAGGGGCCAAAATTTAGGAGGCAAGATCGTGCACTCCAAAAATCAACAGTACTTCATTGTGCCCATGAAAGAAAATCTGGTGCCAAGAATTTAAAGAGCTACTGGAGAGCGAGGAGGAAGCAGTGGCTGTGCTTGGTTCAGGGTAGAAGGGACCAGAAATGACTCCAAGTATACGTAACTGTTGAGTTGACCTTAGACGTAGGAATGAACAGCCATGGAAGGTGAGACAGTCTAGGAAGGAAGACCAGAAAAGATAGAGACACATTCACAAAGTGTTTGTTTTGACAATTGTGTCCTAGCAGCCATGACATAAAGTATATGTCAGGAGGCAGCAAGTTAAAGAGATGAGATGCAGTGGAATTTCATGCAGCCACAAGGAAAAGTGAAATCACAGCTTTCAGAATAATGGATACAATTAGAAATCAGTATATTAAGTAAAACAAGCTAGATTCAGAGAGACAGATATATCATGTTTTATATGTGGAACCTGTTTTGTGTTGTTGCTTTTATCTGTTTTGTTTTGTTCTGGTTTGTTTTGTTTTGCCTGAAACAGGGTTTCTCTGTGTATCCTTGGCTATCCTGGAACTCACTCTATAGACCAGGCTCACCTCTAACTCACAAAGATCTGCCTGCCTCTGCCTCCAGAGTGCTGGAATTAAGGGCATGTGCCACTATTGCCTGGCTTTGGAACCTGTTTTTAAAGTGTGTGTGTGTGTGTGTGTGTGTGTGTGTGTGTGTGTGTGTGATGTGGGTACATTTATGTGTTTCTGGGTAATGTGCATGTATGTGGAGAATGGGGAATGAAACTAGGAAGAAGACCACAACAGAAAGGAGGAACTCTAACTCTAGAGGTGGGAGGTAAAGTGGGTAGGATGATATCTGTGGGGGCAGGAGGGGCAGGAAGCAGACATGACGATACATAGATGAATTCAGGAAGGAAGGAACCAGCTGGAAGGGGTGTGAGGCTTCCAAGAGAAGAATGAACGAGAAGGAAGAATAATGACGTGTGTGTGTGTGTGTGTGTGTGTGTGTGTGTGTGTGTGTGTGACAATGCCATGATGAAACACATTGCTTTGCAGACTGACCTGAAACAACAATAAAAAGGATGCTTTATAAGATGGAACTAAAACTTGCAGAGGCCTGAATACAATATAAAGATAATATCTGGTGATAAACGTAAAACCAGTGGCCCAAACATTGTAAGAGGAAGGTGTCAGGAACCCACAGATGTACATTTCAGAAATGAGTACAGTGAGTTTCTTTCTTTCTGAGCATAGTGAGTTTGAATACAATAGAAATGCACAGAAAAAAACTAATAATTAGCTGCTACAATAGCCAGGTATACGTCTGTGCTAAAGCCCTGGTTATAATTCAGAGGAGACCAGCACAGGGGTTGAATGAGACAAGATGCACATTCCCTCCACTCTTAACACAGTGCTCCAGGTCTTAGAGGAATTTGGTAAGAGAAAGAAATTAAAGAGCTACAAATGGGAGAGAAAAGAGTCAAATTCTCACTCTTTGCAGACAACATGATCCTACACTTAAAAAACTCTAAGGACCCCAACAGAAAACTCTTTTTTATCGAAGTAGCAAACTCACTGAAAAAACTCACAGTAGCATCAAAGCATGAAAATCCATAGGAATAAGCTTATCCAGAGAGGTGAAAACTTAAAAACACTAAAGAAAGAAATTAGAGAAGACTCTTTCATCCTCTAGATAGATAGGGCTCTGCCCGTAGATATACAGAATTTATATCATAAAATGTCTGTATTACTGGAAAGTAGTCTACAGACTCAGTGCAATTTCTATCAAAATTTCAATGGCTTTCCTCACATCTCTAGAAAAAAATCAAACCTAAAATTATTATGGACATACAAAAGACCCTGAATAACTAAAGTTATCCTCAGCAGGAAGAGCAATTCTGGAGGTATTATAATATCTGACCTCAAATTATACTGCAGAGCCATAGTAACAAAACCAGCATGGTATTGGTAAGAAAAACAGACATGCAGAGAAATGGTATAGAATAGAAGACCCAGAAATAAATCCAGAGTTACAACCACCTAGATTTTTACAAATCTGTGGCAACAACATATATTGAAGAAAAGTCAGCTTATTTTCTTAATACTGGAAAAACTAGATTTCAATGGGTAGAAGATGAAATGAGACCCATATATTTTGCCCTACACAAAACCATATCAATTCAAATGGATGGAAGACCTTAATATAAGACAAGAATCTTTGAAACTGTAAGAGGGAATCAATTAAAGACATAAGCAGAAGTAAATATTTTCTGTACAAGACGTCAATACACACAAGAAATAATCCCAAGAATTGATGAGTAGAATTACCTGAAATTAAGAAGTTTCTGCACACAGAGGAAACAATTACCAGAACAGTCTACAGACTTTTAATAAAGAAAAATTCTTTATTAGCTGTGCATCACACAGAGGATTAAAATCCAGAATACACACACACACACACACACACACACACACACACACACACACAAAAAGATCATCTAAACAATCAAAGATAAACAGAATAAACAATTCTCCCAAGATTAAGTACACAGAGCCAATAAATACTTGAAAACATATCATCCAGAAACACAAATTAAAGCCCCTTTGAGATTCCACCTTTGCCCAGTCAGAGTGGCTATCATCAGAAAACAAATGAGGCAAATGCTGGGGAGGATGTGGGTAAATAAAAATGCTTGCTGGTAGGAGTGGTAACTGGTGAAGCTACCATGAAAATCAGTATGGGGACTAGAAAGACAGACAGACAGGTGGATGAAAGGGAGGAAGGAAGGAAGGAAGGAAGGAAGGAAGGAAGGAAGGAAGGGAGGGAGGGAGGAAGGAAGGAAACTACAAGCAAAAAGAACTAGCAGATGATCCAGTGTACCACTCTCCGATATGCACTCTAAGTCAACAGCACCGAGACAGCCACATGCCCATGTTCTGTGGTTCACAGTAGCCAGGGAATGAAGCCAGCTCATCCATCCATCTATAGATGACCAAAGACAACTGATATATACACACAATGGAATTTTATGTGGCTACAGAGAAACATGAAGTCAAGACATTTTCCAGGAAAATGGATTCCAATGGGAATTATGTTAGGCAAAATAAGCCAGTCTTGGAAAAACAAGCACCACTTGCCTTCTCATTTTATGCAGAACTTATATTTAAGTTTTTACATACATGTATACTTGAGAGTGTGTGCTTTTATATAGTAATGTTCGTAAGTCATTAAGGTAGAAAGAGGGTTATTAAAGGGAATGTAAAATAGAGAGGTAGGAAATAGAGAAGAGTGATGGAATGCATGGAAAAAGAAGGAGAGGGTGGGGCTAAAGGCACTGGGGAAAGGACTAATGGGAAAAAATGTAGTGACACATGCATGAAAGTGCTATCATGTACACAGTCATTTGCATGCTAAGCTAAAATCCTAATTTGAAAACTAAGAACTATGTTCTATGTTATAACACACATCAGGGAGTTTTCAGGAAAGCTTGTATCTTGAATATGAACTTGGGTAGAGAGAAGAGAAGAAAGAAGAAAATCAGAAACAATCTTCAAATACAGCCTGTGTGGGTAGTAGCACCAGCTACGGAGTAGAATAACAGGAGAAGGACAAGTTAAATGGAATGGTGTCTTAGTCAAGGACATAAAGTTAGCCATTCTATTTCCAACACTGAAATGGAAAACCCTCACCCAACTGGGTTTCTGCCAAGATACTGAAATCTACCTCTGTGCTGATTTATCACAAAGATCCCACCAAGCCCCTTGGAAAAGGACTGAGTGACCTTCATGACAATTCAACTCTCAGTGAAAATTTAAGTCCCTGTGGACATTGTGGCCAGTGGGAGGCTGAGGTCAGATGGTTGCAAGTTCAAGACCAGCACAGAATACGTAGTGAAACCTTGTCAGAGGGAGGGGCTGGATTTAAACCCACCAAAAAGAGAGGGGCCTCTATGTAGGTCCAAATGGCTACTTTTCTGTTTTAATAAAGGATCCACATTATCCAAACATAAATATTACAACAGAAATAGGGGTCCATGTAACTGGATTTTATGTAGGCCTTCTTATTCTTACATGTTGATAAGTAAAATTATTTTTCACTTTAAAACACTGTCCTTACCATTGAAGCTCACCCATGACCCCTGGAAGATATAGATCTATCTACATATTCAGCCATGTTATCACTCTGAGACCCACTAATAACAACACAAGTTGCTCTCTTCTTTGGCTCCAAATAAATTCTTCCAGATATTTCATGGTTGTTCTTTACATGGTGCCAAGAACTTAGAATCAAGGTCAAGTTTAATCTATATCACTTGTGAGTTTATTGACTTCCATCTTCAAGGCTTTCAGCTTTCATGTTTCTGAACAAATATTACTGATTAGTGTATTTATAGAACAGCATTTTCACAGATGACACCAAAAGTTTATAGCCAAAATGCAACATTGTGCTGAACCACATCAAAGGAAAATAACCTCCTTACAGTGGGAGAAATCAGAACAGGATCAACAAAGATTATGTTCAAGGTCACTCAGCAGCTTTCTCACAGGATGTGACAAGCTGGGGACATGGACTTTCCTCTGTCTCCCTCATCTCTGGACTGAACGTTCATTGTCTGTTTATTGAATATTTTTGGTTATATCAGTTAGCTATATCTGTGTAACAAGCAAATATGAACTATCAGTGGTTGACAACAAGTAATTCTTTCTCATGTGTGTCTGCTGGTCAACAGGGTATAATATCTTCAGCTGCACTATCCTGGGCTTCATTCCGAAGTTAAGGTCTGGTTGGCATCAACTAACATGCCCCTTCTTCCTTTCTGAAGCCTGGGTCATATTTTGTAAGAACAGTGGCTACTTGCAGTATATTCTACTCACAGTGATGGTCAAAATAGATTCTAGAGGAGCAAGCAGACGTGTGATACCATTAGAGTCTAACCTGAGAATTCTGTGCTCCTTTAATACATAACCCTCTAGTCCAGTAGCTCTCATCTTCCTAGTGCTGTGACCCTTTAGCAGAGTTCATGGTGTGGTGACTCCAACCATAAGATTGATACTTTATAACTGTAATTTTTCAATACACAGCCCCATGAAGAGCAAAGGAAAATGAGGAGGTGCCTATTATGGAATAGTAATCATATATTATGAAGCTGCTACTATTGAAGAGATATGTTGTGCCTAAACACAACAACAAGTATCTTCACGAGTATTATTAAATTTAATCTTCATTAGATGCCTATATCACTTCCTGTGACAGATATAGATACTAAGACAGGGAGATATTAAATAAGTGATGGATGCCACATACACTTACAAATGATTGGCAGAACAGAATCTGAACATAGGTCACCTGCACATTAGGGTACTCTATCTATCTATCTATCTATCTATCTATCTATCTATCTATCTTTGTGTCATTGCATATTTTTAGAAGAAACTTTTAATTTTAAACACAAAAACAAGTTAGTTCAACCAACAGCTGATGACTGCCTGATGTTAGTCAGGGTCATGCTCAATATTTTCATTATAATGTAAAAAGAAAAGTGCACATGGGGCTATAAGAGGAAGGCTGGTTCCTTGTGAGGTAGTGGTCCAAGTCCACACTGGATCTGGCAGGGGGTGGGAGGGGAATGAACCCAAAGTGCCAAAGCGATAGCATTCAACTGGTTAGCTATTTTATGTTATGGCTTATCTTTTGAATTAGAATCGTGAATAAGGGTGAAACGCAACCTCAGAGACTATGTAAACAACAAGCTGATTTAACCTGGGAGTTCAGCTAGAGCAGACAAAGGACCATGACGTTAAGTCAAATGTCACTCGAAATTCTTCTGACTAACTCAGATTCCTAATCAGAAAGGGCAAGAGCTAACCGTGACACCGGTGTGGGCTGAGTTGGACCCTCATTGAGAGTCACTGATGGTCCAATATCCTTCCTACCATTGTTGGCCTTCCCTAAGCTGAGGTTCCGAGCTTCTCCTGTGGATCCCACTAAAAATTTTATCATTCCCACACTGTGTCTGGAGACAGAAGAGCTGCTATAATCTAACCCAGACATTCCCTTGAGGCTAAAGCCCTGGACTCTGAACATGCTCCACATTCTTGACTGAGAGATTATTTAAGGATTAACTAAAAGATTATTTAAAGACCTGAAAGGGCAATCTTTTTTCATCCTCCACCTAAGACTGAACAGTCATGAAATATCCAGTATACTGAGCATAATGCAGATTTAAGATTAACTTCAGACCCTAAGCTAACCACCCTCAGAGATCAATAGAACAAGGCTTCTAGAATTAACTCAAGTCAGACTTGTGGGCATCAGCATTACTCTTAGACCTCTATCTCTGTATAATGCCCCCTCCATATCTGATGTTAAGTTCAACAAATAACTATAACCTATTCCAAGAGTTAAACACACTGACCTAGAAATAAAATCTGGCCCATTTGTTTTGTTTTTCTAAGTGAAGTAGTATTGAAAAATTGAAACACAGCCATACTCCATATTGTGTTGTTTTTACACTGTAATGTCAGACTTCAAGATCTTTGAGAGGGGCCCTATGACTGGCAAAGTGATAGTAACAATCTCACCTTTGTTGCCAGTCTATCCTCTCCTGTGTTAATGGGGGTTGGTTAGGGATCAGGGATCCTGAATTGTCTTTGTTAGGGTTTTACTGCTGTGAACAGACATCTTGACCAAGGCAACTCTTATAAGGACAACATTTAATTGGGGGCTGCTTACAGGTTCAGAGGTTCAGTCCATTATCATCAAGGCAGGAGCATGGCAGCATCCAGGCAGGCATGGTGCTAGAGGAGCTGAGAGTTCTACATCTTGTTCCAAAGACAAGCAAGAGAAGACTGGCTTCCAGGCAGCTAGGAGAACGGTCTCTGAAAGCCCATCCCCACAGGGATACACTTTCTTCAAAAAGGCCACACCTCCTAATAGTGCCATTCTTTGGACCAAGCATATTCAAACCACCACACCACATGAATGAAGGGAGGTTGGGTTGGTTTTTTTGGGTTTTTTGTTTGGTTGGTTGGTTGGTTTGGTTGGTTTTTTGGGTGTTTTTTTCTTTTGTTTTTGTTTGCTTGTTTTTTTTAGCACAGTTCACTGTCTCTTCATCTTTGGGAACATAGTGCATCTTGTAATTAAGGAGATAGTTATCATAAGATACGATGTTTAAAAATAACATTTTGTGACAGCTTTCCATGGCCATAAACTCTTCGACGTTCTTTTCATATTTGAGTACAACCTGTGCAGTTGGTTCTTGATCTGGGCTGTGCCTGAGTTGCAATCACAAAATGTGGTAGGATGAGTTCTCTGACTTCTGAAGCTGTCTGGAAACACAGTGCAGTTTCCACTTTGCTGGGACATTTGTATTGGAGCATAGACCCAGAAGTCTAGCAGGTGAATAAGTCTCAAAAATCAGCTTTGAATGTAGAGAGCTGTATCTGAAGCACAGAGAAAACTTTATGGATTCCACGGTTGCATGGAAGGGAGCTGAACACATTGCTTTTTTACCCTGGAGTGTCTATTGTGATTTCCTGCCCTTTAGCCAGCACTGTATAGAGGAAGTTTGGAGGAGCAGATGTTTGCCCATATCTTTGAGTAGAGAGGATGCACACTAAGCTTGTTAATTACTTCTGTGTCACAATGACAGAATTCTGTTTGACAGGAACAATGTAAGAGCCAATTCACTTTGGCTTTAGAGAACCTGATCCATCATGACGAGAAAAGCATGGCAGAACAGGGCAGCTTACAACATGGTGGCAGGAGTGTGTGATCCAGGAGCCATTCACTCCATGGCCAGCCAGAGAGCAGAGAAAGGAGGTGCCGATGCTGATGTGCCCCTGGCTTTCTCCTTTTTCCTTCTTATTCTGTCCAGTGCCCCAGCTCAGGAAGTGTGCCTCCCACATTCAGGGTAGATCTTTCAGCTCAGTTCATCTTCTCTGGAAAAGCCCTCTCAGATGTGCCTGCATTGTTCTACACCCCATCAGGTTGACTATAAAAGCTAACCATCACTCGCAGGGAATCAAGCCTTACTCACACCTGGCCCTGGTGTAAATCTGAAATCCTGAGTGAGTGAGGATAATGTCAGCTTGAGCCAAGCTCCATTCTACAGGCAATATGAACTTGCATTTCTGTACTTAAGCCAACCTGCATATCTATTTTGGTCTAGGCATCAGAAGACAGCAACCCCAAACAACATCTGATCTAGAGATTTGAGGAGAGCAAAGCAAAGTAAAACAAAGATAAACATATTTGAAAATTATCACAATAGATAGGAAAGCATACAGTCCTTGAAATTAAAGTCTCGGCAATGAGGCCAAAATGAAGGTAAAAGAAATATACTCAGCACTTTTGTAAATAAGAAAACTTAGACCCCAGCTTCTCCATGGACCTCTTATGACACTGGTCCAAAGTGGCATTTGATACATGCTCTTGTTGCCTAAGAAAACAACCTGAAGCTGTTTACCACCCCATCTGTATGAGTTGCTTTTTCTCATCAATGCAACAAAACACCCAACACAAGTGACTTAAGAAAAAACTGGGTTTATTCATAATTTGAGGAGATCCAATCCATCACAGAGGAAAGCATGCCAAGTGGAACGTGAAGCAGCACCTCACAGAGTCCACAGCCAGGAATCAAAAAGAGATGAATGCGAGTGCTCAGTTCACTTCCTTTTGTCCCCCTTCTTATTCAATCCAGGATCATGAGGTGGGCCTTTCTTTCTCAGTTAAACCTCCCTAAGAACAGTATCACAGACACATCCAGAGATGCATCTTCTCAGTGATTCCAAACCCAGTCTAGTTGACAATGATTAACCATCTGAAGCTCGTGATCTTCCAGAAGATCCAAGTTCAGTTCCCAGCACCCATATTGGATGATTCATAACTATCCATGACACCAGCTTCAGGGAGATCTGATACCTGTGGCTTCCAACCTCTATGGACACCTTCCCTCATGTCCATATACCCACAAGCATGCATGCATGCATACATACATACATGTAATTAAACCATCATAGGTCTCCTTTATATCTTGTTCTTAGATAGGCCAGTGCATAGATAGATGGCTCATGTGCTACCTTTTAAAATTATTCAAAGAAAGCATTTGTATTTCTACATCCAAAGCTACAGAACATGTTCAACTTCAGAGTAGCAATATCTTAGCTTCCTCTTCTCGGCTAGGCTGGGTGACAGAGAAAGAAACCGCCCATCCAGTAAGACTGCCCCTACTCTACCTAGAAGCCTTGTAAAGATTTCTTTTGTAACTAGAACCCAGTTGGCCCAAGGTAGCATCTCTTGCTGCTTACTAGCTGTGGTAGGAAGAGGAAGCTGAGAGTTTTTGCTTTAATGAACCCACAAGAGGAAAAGTAAGCCCTTATCACCTGCGCAAGACAAAAAAGGGCAGAAACTAACTGTAGCTAATTAGCAAGCAGGGCACAAGCAGAGTTAGCTGCTATGCGTGCTATCCAGGCTACTTGCAGTATTCATTTCTGAATGTGTGTGGGTGGGGAGGGGGGTGGCTAATGGCTAAGAGGGAAGGGCATCTGCTGGGGGCAGCTCCCTAGCACTCCTCTGATGTTTCACAGATGTTACAGGACAATGCAGGCAGATCTGTACAGGGACAAGCTATAAACAAGGAGGAAGCAGAGTAGAAAGGGGCATCTGAGGTCACTCATGGAAAAAAATCCTGCAGGTAAGAAGCCTGCTGAGGGACCCAGCAATATTTCTGCCAACTGTGTTCCTGCTCTGTTCTGCCTCCACAGGAGGCCTCCAAAGATAAGCTTCTAGCAGTCTACTGTGAGCACAGGCAGAGGCCCGAGAACCCAGGGGATCTAGGAACTGGAAAATCCAATAGCTAACAATGATCACTGTGTGTTTCTTCTAAGAAGCTACAGTTCTCTGAAACCTAAACACCTTGTCATTTGTGCACTCAAGACACAGGACATCCTCAGCCCCATAAGCAATGTCACTGTATATCAAAGTCTATGTTTGGGGCTTCGGGCTCTCAGGGGAACACAACCAACACAGAAACCATCAGTGCAGACAGATGCACAGTTTGATCCCGTGGAAAAGCTTTGTGCAGGTTCTGCAAAGTTAGGCAGCTGCAATAGTGGCCGTGCAGGGAATAAAAACAAAGACAGGACTCTGGGAAAATTTGAACCAAGATGGGAAATGGCCCAGAGAGTTAATGAAGGGGAGTAAACCGGCAACAAAGGAAGCAAACACCAAGGGAGAGCAGGGTGCGGAAAGAGTTGCAGCGCAAAGAGAAAAGAAACCTCTGTTTCCCAAGCTGTGGCGTGCTCATTTTTTGTTGGATCTCAGAAACTATGTTAAATTTAAAATAGAAGCAACTCTCAAAGTATTGGAAATGTTCATAGAGTAGATGTGTAATTGTTGGTCCCGAAGGTCGCAACGGCCGGCCCCCCTCGCAAAGACAGGGAGACTGAGATCGATGCAATTAGCAAGAGGTTTATTAATTAATTCCAACGCACTGAGGTCATCCTGTAAACGGGACAGAGGCGACTCCAAATTTTCAAAGCTCACACTTTTTATACAGTTTTTGAGGCTGACCTTGGCAACGGCATGCGTCGGTTGCCTGTCATTGGTGGCTAGCATTGACCTTTTACATGATTGGAGGCCCCTGGTGGAGTGACCTCGGCCGTAGCCCCTTAGTTAACTCCCACTTGTGGTTTCTGGTTGTCCTTGATAACCGGAGGGTCCTGATAGCTATCACGGAAAGCCTCAGACACTTTGTCTTGGCTCAGCTTTCTCGGAGGTTATTTTTGGGCCTCTGGTTATTTGGAAATTTCTCGGGTCTGACTTATCAGCCGTTCTTGTTTCTTAAGGCCTCGCATAATAAAAATGAATGCAGAGGGCTGGAGAGATGGCTCAACTGTTAAGAGCACTGCCTGCTCTTCCAGAGGTCCTGAGTTCAATCCCCAGCAACCACATGGTGGCTCACAACCATCTATAATAGGATCTGATGCCCTCTTCTGGTGTGTCTGAAGAGAGCAATGGTGTACTCATATACAAATAAACAACAAATAAACAAATAAATCTAAAAAATAATGAATGCAGAAAAAACACTCTCTGGATTGTGGCCTGGAACACAGATTTCCCCCAGCTTCCTCCTCAAATCTCAACAGTTCTTCCTCTCTGTTTAAATACCACCGGCGTCGGCAGCAGCGGCAGCAGCCTGAGTTATCTCCCTCTCTTTCGCTCATGTTAGAAGCTCAAGAACTCATCCAGAGTTCACCTCTCTTCCTTGTCTCTGTGTTCTGTCACTACCATGACTTTGCACATAAATGTATCTTTGCATCTACCTACACCTTTCTTCCAGTTCTTGTTGCCTCTTCTCTAAGTCATTATAGGACAGAGTCAGAATGTCACCTTCATTTATGGCGGCCAGTAAGACCACAGCCAAACAGATAAGAAAGTGAAACTGTCTTTGGTTGAAATTCTAGCTGCATCCCCTGTCAGCTGTATGTTGAATTCCAAAGCCAGACATGTAGTAGACACTCTAACTGCTCGGTCTCCGCTTCTTACTTTGAGGCAGAGTCTCTCACGGAGCCTGGAACTCACATATTTGACTAAGATGAACAGCCAAAGAGCTTCTGTGGTATATAACTATCTATACCCCACCCCTTCCCACTCCAGCCCCACCCCATCTGCTCTTACTGAGTTACAATTCATGCCACCATATCCAGCTGGGAATCTAAACTCACTTTCTCACATACTTTACTAAGCCATCTCCCTGGCCCCTAAGAGGATTTCTTTATTGATAATTTATGCATGGATTACATTATTATGGGTGCTTCTGGGAAATCCAAATCCATGTAGGCAGTCGGATCCTCCATGAGACAGCCTCTGCCTGCTTTCAGCTCATGCCAACACATGCCTCATTCTTGATTCAGCAGCAACATAGTAATGATGTTTGAAATCAGTTGCACATGCTCACCCCACATCCTTCGGAAGGTAGAAGCAGAGCTTGACTCATCTATTTGACCCCATCACTTCCTACTACTACATACTTGTGGAATGAGTGAATGGATGAATGGATGTCTACAGTCATTGTGAAGTTCTCACTGCCCATGAAAGCATATTAAGTCACTGTTCCAAGGGAGTCTGAAGAAAGGATATGAGATACTATTTTGTGATCTTCTGTGAGTATAAGAACTTCATGCCTCTGCTGTGGCTTGAGTCTGCTTCTGAAATGCCCATGTATTAAATATATGGTCGCCAAGGTGGCATCATTGGAAAGTGGTGGAACATTTAGGAGATGGGAACTTATAAAGCAGTGGTTCTCAACCTGTGGGTCGAAACCTCTTTGAGGCAGCTCATCAGATATCCTGCATATCATTATTTACATTATGATTCATAACAGTAGAAAAATTACAGTACTGAAGTAGCAAAAAATTAATGTTATGGTTGGGGTCACCACAACATGAGGAACTGGATTAAAGGGTTGTAGCATTAGGAAACTTGAGAACCACTGATATAGGACCTTAGGTCACAAAGACATGCTCTTCAAGGGGACTCTGAGATCCCAGTCTCTTCCTCTTCCTCTTCTTCTTCCTCTTTGCTTCTGGCCCATAAAATGAACAACTTTTCTTGGCCACATCCTCTCACCCTGGTGTGATGTCTCACCACTCAATCATAGCTGTAAAGCTAGTATAAACCCTTACTTTTTGTAAATCAACCATCTCAATTATTTTGTTACAGTAACATGAAACATAATTATTGAGTAATCGAATATTTGTTGAAAGCCTAGTGTGTGTCTGGCATTTTCCTAAGCATTGGGGTGATACCAGTGAAACAAGGAGTTTGCATTCTACTTCAGAAAAATAGTAACAGTTAAAAGATCCTGATATCTGATATTTGACAAAGATGCTAAAAATACACACTGAAAGAAAGACAGCATCTTCAAGAAATAGCACTGGGGAAACTAGATGTCCACATGTGGGAGAATGAAATAAGACCCATGTCTGTCACGTTGTACAAAAACCAAATCCAAAAGGATGAAAGACCTAGATGTGAAACCTGAAAGTCTGAAACTTCCAGAAGTGCACATAGGCAGAACCCTATATGATATAAGGGCAGGAAAAGACTTTCTGAATAGGATTCCAATTGCCCAGGAATTAAGGCCATCAGCTGACAAATGGGGCCTCATAAAACTAAAGAGCTTCTTAAAGCTAAGGAAATAATCAAGTGAAAGAGAAGCCCACTGAGCAGGAAAGACTCTGCCAGCTATGTATCAGGTAGAGGATTAACAACCAAAATCTAGAAAAAAAAAATTATAACAAAGAATCAACATAATAAATTACCCAGTAAAAGACGGCAGCTATGATCTGAATACGGTTCTCAACAGAATAAGTACAAAAGGCTAAGAAATTACTCAAAAAGGGGGGTTCATTGCCCCTGGAAATTATGGAAATGCAAAGTGAAACTACTCCAAGATTTTGTCCTTCTCCAGTCAGAATGGCCGAGATCAAGAAAACAACTGACAGACCACAAATGATAGTGAGGACGTGGGGAAGGGGTGTAACTTTAATTTTTTTCAAAGCCTACTTTTTAAAATTTTTTATTGGTTATTTTGTTTATTTACATTTCAAATGTTATATCCCTTCCCAGCTTCCCCTCCATAACCCCCCTATTTCCTTCCCCCTGGCTCTATGAGGATGCTCTCCCACCCACCCAACCACTCCTGCCTCAGGACCCTAGCATTCCCCTACCCTGGGTCATCGAACCTCCACAGGACCAAGGAGCTCCCTTCCCAGTGATGCCAGATAAGGCAGTCCTCTACTACATATCCAGCTGGAGCCATGGGTCCCCCCATGTGTACTCTTTGGTTGGTGGTTTAGTCCCTGGGTGATTGGGGGGTCTGGTTGGTTGATAGTGTTGTTCTTCCTATGGAGTTCCAAACCCCTTCAGCTCCTCCAGTCCTTGCCCTAACTTCTTCATTGGGATCCCCAAGCTCCGTCCAACGTTTGGCTGCATACATCCACACCTGAATTGGTCACACTCTGGCAAACCTCTCAGGGGACAGCTATACCAGGATCCTGTCAGTAAGCACTTCTAGGCATCAGCAGTAGTGTCTGGGTTTGGTGTCTGCGGATGGGATGGATCCCTAGGTGGGGCAGTCTCGGGATGGCCTTTCCATCAGTCTCTGCTCCACTCTTTGTCCTTGCATTTCCTTTTGACAGGAAGAAATCTGGATTCATATTTTTGAGGTGGGTGGGAGGCCCCATTACTCAACCAGGAGTTGTGCCTATCCACTGGGTATGGTCTCTACAGGTTCTATCTCCCCTTTGTTGGGTATTTCGGCTAATGACCTCCCATTGCTTTTAATGATGCTTTTTAAATGCTTTAACCTCCCTTCTAGCCCACCAACCACTAGAAGTAGTAGAAAAGAAAGGATATGGGAGAAGTGGACTTGTTTAGAAATTGTTCTTTGGAGCAAATCCCATCTGCATTGTCAGGAAATCAGCAATTCAGTTCACAGGTCAGCAGTGGCAGCTCAATCCACTTGCAAACACTTCATGAATACACCAGCTGATCAGTTTGGTAGAGTTGGGATAGCAAATATGAATTAGCAGTGGTGGAACTACCTAGCAGAGAAGTGAAGCCTCAGCCTCAGCCTCAGCCTCAGTTAGAGACAGCAGGAGGAACCAGGAGGAATGCTCAGCTGTGCCTCTCAGCAAAGTGAAGATCAGGGAAGATATGATACTAAGAAGTGTTGTATAGCTAGCTCTACTGGCTGCCCTTCTCACAGTCCTATTTAGACTCTCTCCAAACATTATGTGTCCTCCAAGGGTCTTGCCTCACCATGTGTCTTACCTCTCAGCATGTGTGTCTGTCTCAGCTGACTTCATTCTTCCAATCAGCCTGAATCCATGGAAGCACCAAGAAGACTCAGCACACCACCAGAAGTTTTTTGGTGCATTTCTCTCTATGGAGTCCTGACAAATGGAGCTGAACTACACAGTGTAAGACAGACCAATACATGCGTGTTGTTAGTAAAGAACCTTGTATCATGCATCCTTTTATGTGCTTGCTTTAGCAAAACATCCTCTCTCCTGTGTCTGCTTCAGTGAAAGGTTCCTTCACGAGTCCGCCTCAGTGAAACATCTTTTTACCTGTGTCTGTTTTAGAAAGACACTCCTTCACATATTTGCCCCAGCAAAACACCATCTGACACAACTGACTTTCCAAAGAACCTTTAGGTTTCATCTTCACAGGAGTCCTCATTCACTGTTAGCACCAGAAATCGATGCAGCCACTGTGGGAATCAGTGTGGGGATTTCTTGCATATTGATGCAGACATACAGGTTAGCACACACCAAATCAGAAGCACCGTTCTTTAAAAATATCTTGGGAAAATGTCAAGGGTTGTAATGGTGTATAACTATCCATAACTCATGCTTTATTCCTAATCATTAAAGTTTGTGGGAAAACATTTTATAATCAACTATTTTCATGCAGTTTTCCACTCTCTTAATTGAAGGTGCTCCTCTTGCCTCATTATTCTGTGAAATCCCATAGCAACCAGGTCAGGCTCCAGAAAGGGACCTAGGAGTTGGGGAATGGTTTCTTAGCAAAGTGATGAAGTAGAGCAGTCAAGAAAAAAAAAACCCTTGTAACTTCTGCACTGGTATGTAGCGTTTTTTAAAAAAAAAAAAAAAAATATTAACTCTTTCCTGTCACAAATAAATAGTTTTCAAGTTATATAAACTTTAAATCATTTGCAAAGAAAGATCCTTAATATTGGATTGGTTTTATTCACAGGAATAGTGATGGCATTCCAGATGAATTTTCACCTTCATGTGACATATATTGGGTTGTACTGTATTAACAAAACCAAACTTCAGGTATTAAAGTAAATAAACGTTCACTTTCTACTCATTCCACAGGAAAATATAATCTCTTACTGTCATTTATTTATAGTTTATCTGCTTGTTATGAGAGAAGGCACTGTTCAGCTCAGGCTGGCCTTGAGCTTGAGACCCTCTTCTCTATGCTTCTGAATGCTAAGATTGCAATTGTTTCATCTGGCTCATCATTATACTTTCTGCAGTTTTAGCTGAGGGAGTACCCACAATATCAAGGATTACTAGTCACACTTACAGAAAGGTAGGGACCAGAGAAATCATGTGCATGTACTAGGAGTGGTGTGAGCTACAACTCACAGTGCATTGGCTAGAACTTGTCTCATGGTCCCATTGGAGGAGGTCAAAAGCACAACCCTATGTGCATCTATAAAACACAGATGATGAGGTATCTTTGGTGTGCAGTATTAGTAACTTCTTTCTCAGTAACAGTGTCCATTCTCAGACTGGAAACTGGGAATCTAAAAAGAAAAGAAAACTGGAACCTTCTAATACCTTGGTCAGCAAATCCAGAGAAAAGACAAAAGCTGACAGGTGACTGGGGTAGATCTACATGATCAAGAAAGAACCTTCTAGAACATTGGAAGCATAGGCAAGATGGCATTTGCTAGTGCTTCAGTGGTTCAAATTTTTTTAGTTAATAAAGACTTTTTAAAATCATACATGAAACTATAGATTATATATATATATATATAAAACATAGCATGGACATCATTAAACATAAAACAGACATTTAAGGTGAGAAAAATCAGTATGTATACTAACATGCCTCCCAGTCCATGCAATTTCTCCTACGCTGCTTGGATGCTTGTACTGAATTTACTTTGGAAGAACAGCCTTAAAGATGAAAAGAAGTTTATATTTTACTTATAGAGTCCAACAAGTCAATAATATATGTTGTCCAGAGAAGCAGCTTGTAGCTACCTCCCTGAGTTTAATGTCAATGAAGGCTGCTGAGGGAGCGCCACTCAGTTTTCTCTAGGGATGCATCCCCTGATAGGTCGCACATGCTCTTATGGATGGCCACACACTTGTGCACATACCCCACACCAACTCATATACCAGCCACACTAATTAGATTCAGCGGGTTATATTATTTTTAAGACCATGGAGTTGAGAGTGGGCGTGATGTGGGGGCAGCTACGTGAGGGGTTGGAGGGGAGAAGCAGAGGTGGTTATGATAAAAATACATTGTATAGAGATATAAAATTCTCCAAACGTTAATAAAATATTATTTTAAAAAGAAATGAAAGAAGGGGTAAGTAATGTGTGCCTGTTTTTCTATTTACATATTTCTAGAAACATGTATTTGTGTTTATATTTAACTAAAATATGTGAGATATTCATCGTAGAAAAAAAGCTAATATATCTTCTCCAGCAGAAGTCTTTAAAATTATCTATGCTCCCAGATATAACTTAATATCTTGATGCATTTACTCCTTCTCTGCACAGCTATCCATAGGGTAAGCATTTTTAAAAAGAAATTGTAAGAAACAAACTGCTTTGCAATCTCCTTTCCCAGGGAACACGGATGAACAATACATTGCATACTCTTCTGCCCCATTTTTATAACTTTTATTGCTTTATTTATTTCAATGGTAATATATGTCCATTGTGAAGTCTTATTCAACATGTACAAGTAAAAAGAAGAATAAAAATTCCCACTTCCCATTACCCAGATGTAGCCTTTTTTAATATGTCGCAGTTAATGTTCTTGTCCAGTCTCTTTTCTGTGCACTCAATTTTCCATTAACAGGACTGCATTGTCCCTGGCCCTCTGTAGTCTGTGTTATCATTGGATGTGTGTTGTGAACACCTTACCATGCATGAAAGGCTCCTCTACAGGACCATTCCAGTGAGTCTGTATGACAGTGTTTCCAAGCCCGAATCCTCCAAACACTGTTATAAATGACTCATATAGAAATATTGAGACAAAAATAAACTGTGTGGCAAAATAAGTTTGCAAAACACTGCTCATTGGACTATGGCAATGCACATTTGCTGCTAAATTCTGAAAATTTCATGACTAAAAATATGGTTTAGCTCTGTTCCACAGGGTGTTCCTAGAGAATCTGATCATGGACAGCTTTTTTTGGGGGGGGTACCCTAAAATCATCCTACAGAGTCATCTTAGCAGTCTCATCTTAATAATGTCATCCTGACTTCCTGAACGTTTACATGCACAGTGTAAAAATACAAATATCAGCAGCATCATAAATATGCTTGTGTGTTTTCTTATAATTTCATACAATTTAAGATTAATTTAATAAAAGAGCATTTGAAGGTGGGCATGGCATCACAGGCCTTTATAGGTCTAGCATGTGGGTAGGTGATTTCTTGTGAGTTCAAGGTTAGCTTGGTGCCCATAGTTAGTTCCAAACCACTCGGGGCTATTAAGACTCTGTTTCAGACAGAGAGAGAGAGAACTTTAAAGATTGTTTCCCTGACAAACTTCTTTTTAGAAATATTGAATTTATTTGTGGGAAACATTAAATTTCTACTGTGCAAGCATGAGAATAACCATGTAGGAACAGCCATGCTAACACTGGATGCTATTAATTAAAAACAAAACACATAACTGGTTCCTCTAGCTCAAATGCAGTTAATGTTTAGGGTAGAGAACAGTTTACATAACGATGAATAAAAAGAAAAGTATCCATAATCTCGCAACTCAGAGATAATGTCATCAGAAAGGCAGGAGCTGAGGATACAGCTCAGTCGAACATGAAATCTCCTGGGCCATCCCCAGCCCTACAGAAAGCATAAGCATAGAAGGCAGTATATAACAGTGGGTACCTCATCGTTTTAAAAAGCTGCTGGCCCAAGCCTATAACCCCACCTACTTAGGAAGCTGAGGCAGAAGATTGTACATTTAAGGCATTTAAGGCCAGTTTAGACAATGTAGAATGACCCCTGTGTGCTGATTGGTTGTTTGTCAGACTGATACAAACAGGAGTCATCTGGGAAGAGGCCATCTCAGTTGACAAACTGCCTCCATCAGATTGGCCTTTGGGCAGTCTATGAGAACATTTTCTTGATTGATGACTGGCGCAGAAGGGTCAATCCCACTATGGCTGGTACCAACGCTTATATAGGTGGTCCTGAGCGCTATAAGAAAGCAGGCTGTGCAATCGTGAGGAGCAAGCCAGCAAACAGCACCCCTCCATGCCCTCCACTTCAGTTCCTGCATGCAGGTTCCTGCCTTGAGTCCCTGCTCTGACTTCCCTTAATGAAGGAATAGAGAGCCTAAGTTGAAATAAACCCTTTCATCCTCAAGTTGATTTTGGTCAGTGTTTTACCATGGCAAGAGAAAAGCAAGCTAAGAAACTCTGTTTCCAGTATATAGTTTAAAAATATGGCTTGGGATGTAGCTCAGCACCAGTGCATTTGTCTAGCATGTGTAAGGCTGTAGATCCGATTTCAAGTACTACAAACAACGAATGTTTTAAACTTGAAATTATGCAAGTTTCATATCATGCCATTTTATACTTAGCACTGCATCCTTAAAAATATTACCTGGTTACCCCATTGCTTAAATTTATGTCTCCATCCTTCCGAAACTAAGCCATTTATCATGTTTGTTAACTCTTAACATTAAGTAATTACTATTTTTCTGTTGAAGTCTTTGCTTTTACTTGTTTGTTTATGTGCTTTACAAATTAAGGAACTTAATTATTTGTCCTGTATGTTGCTGATATTTTTCACAGATGACTGTTTAGTTTTCAGTTTCACTTATATATTTATATCATGCATACATTTCTACTTTTTATGCTAAAAATTATTTTCGTTAAGCTTGTATTTTCTTCAGATGTGATCATCATGTAATAATTAGGAGTCTTTCTACATCTCAGTATTGATAATTTTCTAAACATTTGCATCTTTAATTCAGTCAGAAAAACCTAAAGCAGAAGTCAAATCCAAAGTGATGAATATGTGTCCTTAATATATTCATGCTTCCTCTATATGACATAGGTTTTCATGTATGTATCTGTTATGCGTGTATCTGTCATATCCCATTCTAGTCCTCTCTCGGGATCTTAATGATGCTTAAAATATGTCTTATCTCCCCCTTTGTCCTGTCCCCACATGCCAATTTTGTGCTACTTGCAGCATGTTCTTTGTGCCAGCAAATTCTGCTCATTTAACTCCATACATTCAAAGACAATGTTGCGTGCAAATTACTCTTGAGTACGTACATTCATTAAAACTTTCCTAAAAATATGTTTTTCAGATCCCTGTTGTTCAATCTTAAACAATGTTTTGCCCTGTTAAAATAGACTGGTACTGTCCCGTACTACCTTCCAAATGGTAGCTAACGTAGTAAAGACAGTGTGTGGGGAAATTGTTTAAGACAGTTACCATGGAAGAGGAATGGCAAGGTCTTTAAATAGAGAAGAATACTGTCTTTGTTTCTCTCACTATGGTTTTGTTGGTTTGGTTGGTTGTTTTTTAAATAGGAATTTAATAAGAGGGAGTAGAATCAGCCAAAATTCATGATGTTTTTAAAGTCATAAACAACTTCGATTATTGATAAACTACTCAAAATTAAAACATTTTAAAAATAATTTGAACTGAGATATCTTATGTGAGTGGAAAGAGCTCTCTCAAAAGCCATAGATTGTTAAGCAAAAAATCCCATTACCAGTGGTGGGGTAGCTTCCTACATTTTTGGTCAGGGAGACCCAGGAAGCCACCAAAACAATATAGGCAACTGTATTTGTTGTTGGCTGCCCACCAGGACTAGATGGTAAGACCTTATTGCTGAAGGTACAGAGAAATCAAGTTAGATCTGGGTTAATATCTTCTTACCTTCAGGGTGACTTTCATAGTTCCAGAGGTGCTATACAAGCTGATGAGGTAGAACTGTCATAATCCGCTGTGGATCCTGTATGCAACAGCACCAACCAACCAGGCATGATGAGCCCAGCGGTGTAATACTGGCAAGTCTGGTATAGAGGTAGGCAGCTGCCTTCTGTTTGGACTTGATGCCTGATCCACAGGAAGGAATTCACATCTGATACTCTAAGTCCAGTCAAAAGTCCATGACTGAGTTTTAGGCCCTGGTGGGGAAACAGCTTACAAAATGACATGATGTGGTTGGTCATCTAGTTCCTTTCTACGTAGATAGCATTATGCCAATACATTGATGCTGCTGTGAGATTTAGTAAAAAAAGAAAAAAAGAAAAAACTTCTTTTTTAGTAGTTAGCAATAACTGCAGAGACCTGTAACAGGTGAAAATACAGAAAATACATTGTTCTTGGATATTCATCCATAAGTGGGACAAATATGTCTTCCTACTGAAGATTAATAAACAAGATGCAGAAAAATATAAAAGCTCCAGAAGAGTGGTGTGGGATGCGAACATGCAAGCATAACATGACCACTGCACTCATGGACTCAAAGCAGCTACGATTAGATGTATAGGATATGTACAGATCCCTGAGCCTTGAAGCTAGGAAAAAGGATATAGAGGTCCCACTTAGAGCTGGGCATTCCACAGTCTCATGTTCTCTGTATGTTTATCAGTTGTAGGTCTCTATATTAATTACCATCTTCTGTATAAGGAAGTTTCTCACATATATCATCTCAGTACAGGGGGCAAAAAGATTGTAAGAGCCAGCAGCAATGGATACCAGCAAAACATGGTTTTCCAGACACAACAGGGCAGCTTTGCATATGAGCTGAAAGTGTCAAGAATTGCGTACACAAGACCTGTACAAGACCAAGCCAGACAAAATCTTAGCAAGTGGGGAGAAGGTTGTCAGGAAATTTGGCTCCTACCTGGGGAGGAGCCATGGACAGTTGATAGCTACTAGGAAAGAGAGAAAGGTGTCTTCTGGGATGTGGTCCCTTTGAGGCTACCCACACTCTGACACATGGCCCCATTCCCATGCAGATACTGGCAACGCTAAGTAAACTTTATGGGTTTAAACAAGAAAGGGAGAAGAGATGAAACTAGAAAGAAATAACGATGATGTGAAAGAGAGGAAGAATTGAAAGGGAGGGAGTGAGGTGGACCTGGTCAAAGCACATTTGCATGTCTGAACTTTCGATCTGTAAAAATGAAGCCTCTCTGATGAGGGCTAAGAGGTTCAGTAAGTATATGAATAAAGACAAGAACTAAAGTGGAAGTTTATTACTATTTCCATTGAGCAAAATAGTAGTTTTAGGTTTTCCCCTAGGCCATAGGGTTTTTCCCAGTTAAGAGTACTAAGCTTGAATTCCATCTGGTGGAGTGGACCTGAAATCCAGTTTCAAAGAGGTTGGTTCCTCTCATAGTCCATGCCTCTGTTGCACGAAGGGAAATTTCTTGCCATCCAAGTCATGACAATAGCTCACAGAATTCAGATCTGGGTAAGTCTGCTTATTACTTTTCTCCCCTGGTAGCATGCATCATGCCTTCCAACACTGAAAATTGAAAGATGAAGCTTCTAAGTCAGAATCAGTTTGACTTTTCTATGTACCATGATTCAAGAATCCAGTGTCTTTAGCAATAGGACCTTACTCGCAACTTCTGGAGGGTAACAAAGAGCATTGGCAATAGCCCTTAATGTTCAGGTGGTCTATAGGAACCTACTGACCAATAACTCAAAAAAAAAATAACCTGTGTATGACATTGGGCTTTTTATTTTATAGTTTATGGTGTCTGAGGGAGGCATTCTCTCCCCATTATATGGCAGCTCCATTTAAAATGTGTGTGTGTGTGTGTGTGTGTGTGTGTGTGTGTGTGTACAAATAGATGGAAGAATGGCCCTACACTCATGCACATACTGGAAGCACTAAGTGGTCTCATTAGGTTTAAAAATTAAAACACAAAATGTGGAAGGGGAGGGGGACTAGAAGAGGAACTGGGTGAGGATAGGGAGTCAGTTTGATCAAAGACAATATATGTATTTATAAAATGGCCAAACAATAAAAATGGCTTTAGGCTTCTTTATGTTTTTTATATGCATGAATGTTTTACCTGCAAGTATGCATGTGTACCATATGTCCCTGGTCCCATGGATGCCACAAGAGGTCAATGGGTCCTCTAGAACTGGAGTTATGGATGTTGTTGAGCCACCAGGGGGTGCCAAGAACCAAAGCAGTTCCACTGGAAGAGTACAAGTGCTCTTAACCACTGAGCTATCCCTCCAGTGCCCCCACCAGCAAAAATTCAATATTTGCATTGCATATGACTTAGCCCAGAAAAAAAACTGTCATGGAAGTGAGGGTTATTCATAGGCCAGACTTTTTCTAAGAATTTGTATGCATTTATGGTTGACTGAAGAGAGAGAGACGTTTTATTCAGTGGTATAGACAATGATAAGGGGCACCCATTCTCCTATAAACAAACTTTAACCCATGCACCTGTAAGAACACCCCCCCCCAAAAAAAAAACCTCACTAGATAAGGGAAAACAAGAAACAAACAAGCAAGCAAAAGATACATGGAGGAAATGGAGATAGAAGGAAGGAGACTACACGGAGTGAAAGGGAACAAGACAGAATAGGATGATTATTATCGAAATGCTTTTCACTCATGTATGAAAGCATCATGATGACATTTTGTGCATAATTGATGTACACTTGTAAAAACATATTTTGGTTATCCAATCCCAAGTGATCAATCCTAAACACATATGCATACTTGAAATACTAAACAGAATCAATAAGCTGCTGCTGCTGCTGCTGCTGGTGTATGTGTGTGTGTGTGTGTGTGTGTGTGTGTGTGTGTGCGCGCGCGCGCGCGTGTGTGTGTGTGTGTGTGTGTGTGTGTATAAAACAATAATAATTAACAAGATGAAACCATTTATTGGGGAGGGGGGAATGGGAGGATTTGGAGGGGTAGGGAGAAGTTAGAAACTATACATAGAGTATTATATAATGTATTAAACATTCAAAAATTTAAAATGTAATTTTCTTTTTGTGTATGAATGTAAAATATGACGGGGGTAGGTGGCTACAGGTGGATGTGGGTGTGGGCATGCACACCCATACACACATGTGGAGACCAAACTCTGATGTGTGTTTTCCCTTACTGCTCTCAGGTGACCACACTAGCAGAGCAAGTGCTCTTGCCCCTGAGCATCTTCCCCAACTCAGTAGAAACAGATCTGAAGAATGGAAATGGAGTCATAATTTAAAAATAACAATACATTTTTCATAAACCTATGAAAAACAGATAGCAACCAGGTAAGACTATAAAACTTAATTAGAGAAACACAAATTCAAGGCGATTGGATTAATGGAAGATTAGAAATGAGAGCTGACAGAAATGTAGAACAAATTCAAAAATTTTAAATAAGTAAAAATTATTTCAGAAATGAAATACAGATAAAAAGAAGCACAAGGGTCAGTCATAGGAAGTACATTCTTTAACAGAGCAACCTCATTTCTAAGACTCTGAGATGGCCAATTCTGGTGGTCAGCTCGCTGCATCTTACATCGGCTAAAGCACAAGCTGCTGGGCCCTCCTGTGGGGGATTTTCTTGATCAGATTATCTGAAGCAGGAAGATCCACCCTAAATCTGGACCATACCCTCTGGCAGCAACCCAAGTAACAGGATATGGATGACGGAAACTTTTAGCAAGTTTGTCTATCTGTCTATCCTGTTGCTAAATTTCTTCCCCAGGGTTAGAACCAACTTCTGGCTTCCATTACAGACTGAAGACCAGCAGCTCTCCAGAAACCCTCCAGGCCTTCAGCATCAGATTGGGACTGCTGAGACACCCAACCTCATGGAATGAACAACTAAAGAGTTCTCACTGTCTCCAGTGTCAGACAACCTTTGTTGTAATACCTGGATGGACCACAGGCTGGAAGCCAACCTGATAAATCTCCTTTACACACACACACACACACACACACACACACACACACACACACACACACCAATCCATATATGCATATACATATATATTCTTTCTATTGGTTCTCATTTTAGAAAACCCTGACTAATACAGACTCTATCTCAAATATGCGTGAACAAATACATAAAGGACATAGACACAAAGCTATCATATCATTGATCATATTTTAGAGAGGATGTATGTGGTGACACATGCTTATGACTCAGCACTTTGGAGACAGGAGCAGGAGAATTGCCATAAGGTCAAAGTCTAGCCTGGTCTTCATGGCAAGTTTCAGATCAACTGGAACTATGTAGTGAGATCCTAAATTAACACAGGAGATGAATCTCCCATCAGAAGGAGTCCGGCTGTCATAATTTTGATGTATCTGCACATAACAGAGTTCTGTGAGGCTCTGAGAAGTAATTTGTGTGTGCACAACTATGTAATGATCTCCAGGACAAGACATGGAGCAGAACAGACAAGCGCACACACACACACACACACACACACACCAAGTGAGAATACAAACCACAATCATTTTTAAGTAGTGATAACAGCAGGAGATATCAGTGCAAGCTACACTTTATCAAATATACTATCTTCTATAGATTTTACTTTGAGACCTTTTAAAATAATTGTAAAACCTCTACAATCACAGAATAGGTGGGACAAGATTGTTGAGCAATTGTAGCTTCCTCTTGGGTTCATAAGGTTGTTAATGTTCTTTTGTTTTAGCTTGAAAGATAAATTCACAATAAAAGGTTTTCTAGGATGTTATCATGGCCAGAACATCCTAATTCTGCCTTTGAACCATCATCTTTCTCTATCACAAGCTGAAGAAATGCTTTAGACAGAAAACGGACAGAAAATGCAGGGGAGATTGCTGTCTACTATTTGATCTGGCTCTGCTCCTGAATCTTAATGCAGAAGTTGGCTAAGATGAACTGGACCATATGGACCAGGAGGTTGGTGCCACAAGGGACCCTCTCTCTCCTCATTGCTGATGCTACCTCTGCAGAGAAAGCCCAGCCCACTGTAGCCTAAAGGAGAATTTCTCTTCTCCAATACTCCCTGTTCTATAAAACACATCCAAATCACTTTTATTAAATCTAAGTGCCCAGAGAAAGAATAGGGATGAAGTTGGAGAGAAAGGGACTATAAAGACCTGGGAAGAATTAGCATATTTGGCACCTTTTAATTTGCCAACACTAAAATCTTCCTCAAGCTCTCTTTGTTCCAGGGAGACTGAAAGTGTGAAGTCTGTGGTCCATCCTTTCCTTGATATCTGTGCCTGGTCCATAAGTTGTATCCCATGGGTGCTGTCCAGATGCCGTATACTATGGGCCCTGCCCATATGCTCCATACCATGAGCACTGCCCACACGCTGTATACCATGGACCCTATGCAGCTCCACTTAGCTGTTCTCCTTTGCAATTCGATTTAGAGAAATTCCTCAAAGATGTTTTTCGGTTCATGTATGACCTCTTTTTCTTGTTACCACTGTGAATAAGATTTTTCTGTCCTTCCTTTAAAAGAAGTATTTCAGAAAGGGGGCATTTAGATGCATAATCTCACTAGGGCTGCCACAACTAGATGCCATAGACTTGAATGGCTTCAAAGCAGAAATTCACTACCTCGTAGTTCTGCAGGCTGGAAGTGTGTTGTTGCTGTGGACTTTTGAAGCCCCTCTGCTTGGCTTTTGGGGGGCTATCTTCTCCCTTTGTCTTCCTGTGATCTCCCACTGTGTATCTGTGTTCAAATCTCCTCTTCCTCTTAATCACCCAAATTAGAATAGCCCAGGGCCCACCCTAACAGACAAAACGTAATTTAATCATCCCTTCAATGACTCTATCTTGCCAGGGCTTGGGCCTGAAACATAAATTTGGGAGGGGACACAAGTCAGCCTGTAACAGATGTTGTAGCTCAAATTAAATAGAATCAGATGGCTGGAGATATGTTGTGGGGGTGGCTGGAGCACACAGGGTGAGCTAGAGAAACAACAGGGAAGGAGCTGCTGAAGGGCAGGGTGAGGTGCTCCTGACAGAAGTGGGTGTTGGACAATGAGATCCAGACCACAAGAAAGAAATAAGGGTGGCTAAAAAGGAGAGGAAGAAAGAGATGAAGAAGAATGCGGACTCCTTTTACCTCGAAGAGGTTCAGTAGCTATCCCGCCCAACGGCTTCTGTTTTTTTATAAACTAGATGACAAGAACATAAGGTGAGGTGATAAAGAAGAGTTGAAAACATCAAAAACAGTCTGGCATGTGCTCCATAGAGAAGAACTGAGGGTTGTAAAGACGCCTGTGTCTCATAAAGGATGCTGAGAAAAACTGGAATTGGTAGTGACCCAGTATCACAACTGGGAAAAGTATTCCTGACGGACGAAAGCTTGTGTGTGCCTTAAACATATGCGAAAGACAGTAGCACAGGATAGCAAAAATGTGGCACAGGTAAATGGAGCGTTATTCAGCCCGCGAGAACAAAATCATGCTGCCTGCAAGAAAACGGATAAAAGAGGAAATCGCCATGTTAAGCAAAATAAGCCAGACTGAGAAAGACACAGAAATAAAAAGAATACAACAATTAAAGAGTAGAAGGTGGGCCAGTGGGAGGAAGAGGGAGATGGGTGGAGTCAGCAAGAGAAATATCAAATAGGATAAAAGTGCATTATATTTACGTACAAAACTGCCACAAAATAAAACCCACTATGTTGCGCAATTAATATATACTAACCAAAGGTTAACTTTTTTAGTTCTTCCCGTTTGCAGACAATATAACCCTCCTCTATTTAGAAGACGGTTTTTTAAGATTTATTTTATGTGTATGAGCACACTGTCGCTGTCTTCAGACACCCCAGAAGAGGACATCAGATCCCATTGCAGATGGTTGTGAACCACCATGTGGTTGCTGGGAATTGAACTCAGGACCTCTGGAAGAACAGCCAGTGCTCTCAACCACTGAGCCATCTCTCCAGCCTCAAAAGGTTGACGTTTTAAAGAGACGGCTCTCAGAGAAGAAAGATCTTCTTAAACATAAATGTCAAAAAAGGAAAAGAAAAGAACTTTAGTGCGTTTGACTACATAATTATATACCTCTGCTAACAAAATGCAATTAAGACAAATTTTATACCACAAATAACAGAAATCTTGCACTGGAATATTGAGAGGCATTTTCAGTTAAAAAGTTGTAAAGATTAGCATTCCCAGCATTCACATGTGTGTAATAGCTAAGACTGCAATTCCCATGTTCAGACATGTATAAGCATTTACATTTTCTTAGCAGCTGGGAAGATAAGAGCTCAAGTCACGTTAGTGGTCCTCCACTTGGAAAGATCCATCAGGAGGCTTTAACTTTCTTCCTCTGAGTTAGCCCCTCCATTATAGGAAAACACACTGAAGGATTTCTTTGCACAAGGGTGTTCATTGCTAAATCATATGTAACTTCAAGGAAAAAACATCCGCCCGCCAGGTTTAATGCACACGCTGGAATTGGTTGTATAAATTTTGACACATCCATATTCTAGAATACTATGGGGTTATTAAGAATCGTGTTGCAAAAGCAAAATTAATAGGGGAGAAATGCTTGCAACGTAATGTTAGGGTGTGGAGCAGACGTGGGAGAGAATGTTGGGGCTCATCCCTACCAAGGTTAAAAAGTGATTGGTGCATTAAATAGAGTTGACTGGGCCACATGGAGGCTGGCTGAGGGGGTGGGGAGCACGTAACATAAGAAAGCAACTTGGTGTTCTTTGCACACATAAAAAGAGACAAACACAAAGAAAACATGGGATGTTTTGGTGAATATTTTTAAAGTCTCCATTTTATTCTGGAAATTCTTCTTCTATGCTGGAGTGTTTCATATTATAAGCATCTCTCCTTTCCAATGGAGAAGCCCAGAACTAGCTTTCCTAGCATCCCTTGCAACTAGAGCATAGCCAGATGACTTGGGCCCTGCCAATCCTTCCTGAAATCTGGGTTTCGGTGAAAAGAATTCTGGGTAACAGATGCTACCTGGAAGGCATTTGCTGCTGAGAATATCCTGATGTGCTTGGAAGAGGCTGCTGGCAGAGGCCCTCAGCAGCGACATGATGCTTCTGGAGCTGTCTGGCCATGAGTGTACACTCTACTGTTTTTCTGTAGTTTCCACATTTGACTCAGCCACCAGAAAGAAGCTCCTACTATAATCTTAAAGATCTTTCCTGTTAACGTGAGTTAATTAAACTGCTTGCAAACAAGCACATTGATTGCATTAGACTTCATTCTAGTTGTGGTGCCTGGTAAGTATTCAATACTGAAAACATATTTGCCTCAGTTACTCTTCATGTCATGTCCTCAAACAGTAAGTGGCAGAGCTAAGAATGAGCCCTCACATCTACAATAGCCTGAAACCCACTCGCTAACATAGAATACATCTCTACTCCTCTGCAACCCTGTGCTTTACTCCTATAGAGTGAGCAAACTGAAATGGAAATACCTCTAAGTTTCTTTCCATTATAAATAATTAAATAGTTCTGTATTCTGGGAGATTCTTTCCATCACTGAAAAGTCAATAAATCCTCATTGGACATCTGACATGATAGTCATCTTCCTAACATCCTACGAAGACACTGGCAGGATGAAATGGGGTAGAACCTGCTGGTGACCCAGGGGCTTGGACCACAAAGTCCATCAATGCTTTTCCAACCATAGAGAGGCTATGGAGTTACTTTCAGTAGCCCTGTGCTCGCATTCCCATAAAGAGGTTGTGACATTCTTGTCCACTCTGCAGCCATCAGCAGCACTGACATTAAAAATGCTTTACCAAGAGTGCCTTGATGGTTTTGACAGAGGCTCTGAAGCAATGGATTCTGGTAGATGAAGTAGAGAAACAAGACTGGGAAAGTTGGCTGTTCTTCCAGCTCTATTACTTACAGGATGTCCCTAAGCAAGCCTTATGGCCTCTTCAATCCCTGTGATCCCCTGAAACACTGATGGTACAAACCAAATGAGATAATGCAAGTGGAAACGCTCTGAGAAAGACATTACACAGGCTCACCAACTCGATGGGGCTATTATTAATGTAGAGAGCAATTGAAGGATCTAAAACTGTCTCCATTTGAATAGTGTTTCCTATTTTGCAGCATGGTTTTCTCATTTTGTCTTCACATGTGAGAAACTGGGGCAGTTATTATTATCTCCATTTCACAGATGAGGAAACAGGACAAGCGGCAGTGCCAGCCCTGGGAACCAGGCATCCAATTCCAACCCACATATGCTCTTGCATATTTGCAGGTACTCCATCCCTGTCCACTTTACAGGAACACAGCCTGGATGGCAGAGTGCACCTGTCAGCAATGCAGGTGGAGGATGTCTGCAGAATGTTAGCCCTTAGGAAGACATGTGGTCTGCAGTACTCTGGAGCATCAGCTGGGCTTCCTAGGAAAATACATGTAGATGTGCAGTTTCTCAATAGCAGTGGAGAGGCTATAAAATCCAAAATAGGGTGTTAAATGCTAAATAAGACCTAGATAGAGTATTGGTCCATTATCTGTTGCCAATAACATAATACCAGGGACTGGGTGATTTCTACAGAAAAGAAGTTCCTTTTGGCTCATGATCCTGGAAGCTCAGTGGTCAAGGGGCTGCATCAAGGGGTGGCAGACTTACTTACAGAGTACTTAAATGCTGCAGGGAAGCCTGTGGCCAATGACAAGAAGTGTGCATGTATGTATTCTACAGTCTCAATCTTTCCTTGCAAAGCCACCATAATTCCATTGATTTTGACCCAAATCACCTCTCAGAAGTCCCACCACTCAATACCATGGCCAGAGTAACCTTATAGGAGTTCAGATCCAGTATGAATCAGCCTGGAAAGAAATGGCCAGTTGATACAATGTAAGTAAAAACAGATGTTCCACATTCTGATTAGATTTAAGGCCTGCTTCACAAGATATAACTCATGCCTATCAGCTGAGAGTCTCTGGTTGGTTATGTCACAGCCCCTATGGCAGAACCTACTACTATTGTTCTACTAGATACGTAGAGCATCAAACCACCTTGTAGCTACTTATCTTATACCTATAAATTCATGCAGCCCTCAACCTCATCAGAGCAGCTTCTTTTTGCAATAGATGGCAATTAATGCAGAGACTCATAACCAGTCAATGTGTGAAGAGTAAGAGACTGAGGCATGCTCAGCCCTGAATGGAACAGCTATATCCCACCCCTCCCTGAAAGGTTCATGGATCATCATGGAAAAGGGCTCAGGAAGATTGTAAGAGCCAAAAGTAGTGGACATCTGCAGCAGTTTTCTAGATATGACAGGACTGTTGCTTACATGAATGGCTAGGACTGTACACCTAAGATATGGACAAGATCAAACCACTTCACCGTTGCTTATTCTCTGCATCTTGACTAGCTTTGAATCTTTGTAATGGTCTCTGTCTTCTGCAAAAAGAAGTCTTCTTGATGAGGGGTGAGAGCTACACTTACCTGTGGGTATATATGCATAGGATACAGTCAGAAATATACTGGTTTAGGAAAATGGCAATAGTGGGTTTTCCTCTTAGGTCTAGAACATCTCCAGCCATAGCTAGGCTTATAATACCAGACATGAATTCCCACTTACTGAGTGGTACTTAGATCCAATTAGACAACTTATCTTGATTACCTCCAAAATAAAAGTGCCATATTACATCAGTGAGGATATCTTGCTTATCTAGTCATTCTTGTGGTTCATAGACTTTAGAGCTGGGTGGGACCATTGACTGCCCCATTCTATTGGCAGCTTGCATAGTATCTCCAGATTCTGTGAGAAATGGTCCTCAGGGTAAGGGAACAGGTTTCCAGGCCAGTTTTTGCTCGGTTCTTCCAGGTCCTATATCTAGATTCTGTGCTATCTTCAGCAGTGGAATAGGCTCTTACCTTCACGTTTTTAAAGACAACCAAGGGCAATGACAAGGACTCATAATCCTGTTACCAACAACTCAAGGGGAGTTTTCTATATCAGGCACTGCAATTTCCATTAGAAAGTTCGGGGATCTTGAGGGGAAGCATGATCAGTCCATCTGGCATAACTCAATTAACAATTTATAGATAGACGATAGATGAGAGATAGGGGGGATAGATAGATAGATAGATAGATAGATAGATAGATAGATAGATAGATAGAGACAGATATAGAGAGATAGAGATACAGAGATAGATTTAGAGATAGATGAATAAATAGATAGACAGACAGATAGATGGATAGATAAATGATAGATGCATTAAGCTTATAAAACAACATTTTCCTGAACTTTTTTCAATTTTTTGAGCTAGTGTGAATTTTAAGAGGGCAAATACTAACACATACCACACATACCCCCAAAGTTCTCCCAACCCAATTATGGTCTTCCTGTGATCCCACAGCACCAGAATCAGCCTCCCTCCAGGGGTGGCAGCTTTAGGCTGTAGCAGAGACACCAGCAGCAAGCTAATGTCTATTCAGAATATTCAGGGTAGAGATTCACAGTCCAGTGTACTGTAGCTGTCAGTGAAGCCATTATGAAAAGAACTTTACAGTTGACCTCTCAATGAGCACTCTTACCCAACTGCAAGTTCAAAACCAGCCCAAGACAGAGTCTCACAGTTCTTAGAAATGACTCAGCAAAGAACATGTGGCTGAGATTCTTCGTTTGAAACCAGTAGTCCTTGGGTGTAGCTGGATTCAATCTAATGATTGGCAGGAGCATCTTCTGAAGGCAGAGTGTACTTCAAGCTCTGTCATTTGATGGTTTTACTCCATCTACAACATGAGTCAGCTTCAAGTCAAGACATAAGCAGACCCCCATATTCCCACTTTTTCTCATTCATAGATGATACATGACAAGAAGAAAGCTGCTCCAGGGTACGGCTAATCCAAAAAGAAAGAGTGTGGGAGAGACCTGAACACAGTTTGCATATGGCGCTTGGTGTGTGGAGCTCTGGCAGAAAACTGACAACCAGGCTGAAGCCCCATAAGCATGAAGTAAGTGTTCTGCAGCCCCAGCTCCAGCCCAGATGCTGGGTATTTCTAAGCTTCTACATTATGGAGTAGTTAGTTATTCAAAATACTGCTGGCGCAGTGGCTTTATCTGAAGCATTGATTTTAAATTATAGGGCCTACTTGGATTTAGAAAAGAGTCATGATTCTTTGGGAGTAGCCAATAAGAACTGCTCTACAATGTATGAAGAAGAGATGTTCGATCCCTTTATCTTTCCTCAAGAAAATTAACTACAGCACCAAGTTTGCAAGTGCAAAGGGATGACTTGTCTAATACTTCCAATTCTAGACTCCCTCCTCACATGAGGTCCTTATAAACATCCAGACAAATAGAAAAGGAACAAAAGATGTTCCCATTTTTGCCCCTGCTCCTTCAGGCTTTAGTGTTATAGACAAGTTCAGAAATCACAGGGCTAAATCAATGGTTTTACATTGTAATGACTGGAAGTCCTTGGGTGATATTGAGTCTGGCATTATAAATAGGTTCATGCCCACATTGTTTACAGTGTTTATATGAAGTCGAGATGCTATCAGGGCTGTAGAAACAAATCCACAGTTCCCTAGCTATTCAAGTTTCTTTCTATGCCTCTCAAAAAAACTTTTATATTTGTATTTTTTCAGGGCATGCCCATTTCTTACCAGTTTTTACAGGAGCTTCCCATTGCTAAGGTTAAATGCCAAGTCCCATTGAGTCACTTCTCACCCTTTCCTAAGGCCCCACTGTTCCATTCATGTGGAGCAACCTGAACAGGCCATCTTTACCTTTATGCTTTCTTAGGCTCTCCACTTAGGGTCTGTGTTGGGCCATCTCTTATCTCACTTCACAGTCTAGCCTGATCAGCATCTTTCCTTCAGGGGGCCCACGATTCAAGTGAACTAGTCAGAGTACCAAGAAGTAGATCTTAGAGAGGTTTTCTGGACTGTCAAATGTGTCCTTAGCCTTTGTACCCTGGACACATCCTTCACCCTGTCACACACCCTGACCCACTCTTTAATGTTTTCCTTCAAGAACAAAACCTGCTGAAAAGAAGCTGTGTCTGCAGACTGACCAATGAGAATTCCAGTACTGTGGAGAGGTTAGAATGCTGCAGATCCAGAGGCTACTTATCTTATCTTGGGCTAGTTCTAGTCTTCTAGAACAGCTATATCTTACCCATCTCTATATCAGAACTAACATCCTGTGACTAGTAAAAAGCCCTTTAAAACCTATTAACTTAGAAGGCCACTTGCGTACATCAATCTAAAATCTAAGAATGTCATCAGAGAGCATCGTGAGTCTAAAGAAAACCTTTTCCCATCTGCCTTTCTGATGTATCCACCAATGTATTTTTGCCTTGAGTTATGACCTTCTTTGTTCTGTCAGACTATAAAAACTTCATGAAAATGCTTCCATATTGGAACAAAGAATTTGAGGTAACCTAAACCTGTGTTTCATGATCACTCAAAATGGCTCCAGAGTAAACTGTCTTCTATTCCCTTTAAGAGGAGAACTGTGATTTTGAACACCAATACCTTGATATGTTCAATAACTTTTCAACAAACAGCTTGTCATTCTGTCTGCAGGCAAACCCCACATGCCTCCTGTTTTGTACTTCTTCAGGACTAACTGTTAGTCAGCTTTCCATCACTGTGACAAAACACCTAAGGAAGTAAAGTTACAGGTGGAAAAATTTATTTTGCCCTATGATTTTATAGTGTTCAGTCCATGCTCATTTGACTCTTGCTTGTTGAGGGTACCTGTGATGAGACAAAACATCCCAGTGGAGACTCAGAGGTACAAGGCTTGTCACCTCGTAGTGGGGGAGCCAGAGTCCCAATGCCTTCTTTAAGATGTCCCAGTGTGTTAGTAAGGTTTCTACTGCAGGATAAACAGTGCAACTAAAAGCCTCTCACAGGGTCAAAGCTCAGACAGAGATGATGCTTTCATGGTTTTAAAACAAAGAGCTCCTAGGAGAGCTTGGGCGACTCATATATAATCCCAAGTTCAGCTGTCCACAAGAGATGCAGCCTTGGCCCCTCTGGACCACAGCTGCCCTGCATTGACCCTGAGGAAACACTTTACCAGAAGAGTTCAGCTCCTTCAGTCCTTTCTCTAACTCCTCCACTGGGGACCCCATGCTCAGTCCAATGGTTAGCTGCCATCAGAAGCTGGAAAGAACCCAGATGTCCTTCAACAGAGGAATGGATACAGAAAATGTGGTACATTTACACAATAGAGTACATCAATTAAAAACAATGACTTCATGAAATTCTTAGGCAAATGGATGGAACTAGAAAGTATCATCCTGAGTGAGGTAACAAAAGAACACACATGGTATGAACCCACTGATATTAGCCCAAAAGCTCTGAATAGCCAAGATTCAACTCATAGACCACATGAAGCTCAAGAAGAAGGAAGGCCAAAGTGCGGACGCTTCAGTCCTTCTTAGAAGGGGGAACAAAATACTCACGGGAAGAAATATGGAGACAAAGTGTGGAGCAAAGCCTGAAGGAAAGGCCATCCAGAGACTACCCCACCTGGGGATCCATCCCATATACAGTCACCAAACCCAGACATTATTGTGGATACCAAGAAGTGCTTGCTGACAGGAGCCTGATATAGCTGTCTCCTCACAGGCTTTGCCAAAGCATGACAAATACAGAGGTGAATGTTGGCCTGCATTCTTATACCACCCAGGACTACCTGCCCAGGGGTGCCAGTGCCCCTGAACTGCCCTCCCACATCAATCATTAATCAAGAAAATGTCCCTCAGACTTTCCTAGGGGAAGCCTGATGGAGGTGTTTCCTCACTTGGAGTTCCTCTTTTCAAATAACTCTAACTTGTATAGAAACAACAAAAAATATTATAGCAGCAGAAGCTCACTCCTCTAGCTGGGCCTGCCACATAAAGCCTCTTCTACTGGCTAGGAACCAAGTTCACAACATCAGAGTCTCTGGAGTGTTCCATATTGAAGCTGTAACAGAGACCACTTCTTTCAGGCTTTCTAGCAGTGGCACTAGGGTGTAATGGATAAACAGTAGTAAAATTGATAGGGCACATATCTGATTTCACACTCACAGGCTTGATTCTATGTGTTTTCCTTGAGTTGACCCCTTTGACCTTCACAACTGCTTGCTTGGATATTATTACTGCAGTTTAAGAGCAAATGAACAGGTTAAAAGTAAATTGCACAGTATTGAGACATGGCAAACACTGGGATTTGAACTGTGTCATTCTGAGGGTGGGCCTTGTGTACATCTGCTAAGCAGCATAATTTTTCTCACTATAATAGAATAAAAATCAAGGGAAGAAAGACTCTCTCTCTTCTGGTTTTCTGTCTAACACATCTGCAGAAGCATCTGTTTCTTAGGCTAACGAGGCTTTATAAGGGAGGGTGGCATCTAGCACAGCACCCTTCTTTGGGCTAAGTCTTCAAGTGCTGACTCCTTCCCCACTCCCCAGAGACTCCAACACTGACAAAAGATGTAAGTGTCCATTCTAATTGAGAGAAACAAAACCAAAAGGCCTAAGTAATGCTATAGATGACATTGCCCGAAGACAGCTATACCCAAAGGAATCTGAGCCCTGCTGGTAACCCAGCCAGACCATTCTGCTTCGTTGGCTTGTGAGAGGTCAGAGCAACTCTTTGCCCTTTCATCAAAGGATGCTATGCTCTGCAACTTAGCATTTTGGCCTTGCTGACTCTACAAAGACTGCTGTCCCTAGACAGTAAACACTCAGTTGGTAGCTCTGTTCATATGCCAATTAACTAGTCCCAAATCTCACCATCTTAACAGTTCCCTTAAGCTCAAACACCAAGCTACCCCACTCTGGGCCCCTACTATTCTCCCTACTCTGTCCTACAACTTAGAATCACTGTAATCACCCAAAGCAGCCAGCTCTGTTTTGTCTTTGATGGCAGAAGCCCCAGTGCTTGCCCACATCAGCCCCCAGAGCTTCTGACCCCTGACCATCTCTGGAGCTTCCAAGCTTTCCTCTGGGGAAATGTGAGCAACTGAGTATCTTTTCAATGGCGATTACACCCCCCATATATTGGCCTACAATACCAAAGTCATAGGCAGAACCTTCACTTTGGAATACATGCCCATAAAGAGAATAAATGTTTACTTATTCCTACCTGATTCTTACCAGATGAGAACCAGAAACTTGGATATTTTTTTAGAAGCTGCAATTTTGGATTTGATTAATCTCTGGTATTTTTTATGTTGATAGAGGACTGGAGTTGAAAATTCTGCATGGCTCACATGAGTACCCAAGCACTTCCAGCCTGAGGGGAAGCTGGGAATGGAAAAGGAAGACACTATGGCTGTAAAACCTAATCTACAGCTTCCTGCCTCATCCCGCAAGAGTTAGCTGGAATGGAGGAGACTCACCGCTTTAGACCCGAGATACAATCTGTCTGAACATCACAAAAGGAAACACTTTCCAGGTTTTTCTGACTTGATTCTCCAATAAGAAATATGGTTTATGTTATAGCATATACATATTCGAATGTATCCCTCTCCCGATTTGTGAGAAAATATTTTCCTCAGAGAAAGAAATCCTTATACACTCCTGATGGGATTGTGAACTGGTGCAGCCTCTATGGCAGTCAATATGAAAGGTCCTTAGGAGAGACCATAGTAGAGCTGCCCAGCTAGACCACTCTTGGGAACACAGCAAAGGAATCCCAGGCAGCATACCACAGAGACACCTGCACATGCATGTTGATTGTAGCACTGTTCACAATGGTCAAGATGTGGAGCCAGCCTGGAGTCCATCCACCAATGGATGGGTTGAGAGGATGAATGGGTTAAGAAGAATGAAGTCATGACATTTGCAGGGAAATGGATGAAACTGAAGATTTCCATGTTAAGTGAAACAAGCCTGCCTCAGACAAACACCGCATCAACTCTCACATGCAGAGTCTATGTTTAAAAACAAAAAGACACAAAAAGGAAGAAAGACTATGGGAATAAGAAACAAATCAGTGGAAGAGGAGAACAAGAGAGGAAATGGGGAGTGTATGTGTCCTAGGTCTATGTCCTAAGCCCATGTCCTAAGCCCATGTCCTGCTGATATGGAAACACTCTCAAGGAACTCATATGGTACAATGAAGACACACTAATAAAAAAAATAAGCTAATAAATAAACCTAAGAATTAAATGAACAAAACTAAGACAGTAGCACCTCCTTTGCTATATAAGATGCATTTGTGTTTTATGTTCTATGCCCACTGAATTTCATGGTGCTGGCCTCTGCCCACAGCTGAACTTTTTACAGCCCATCTGTGGATTTCAAGAACAGACAAAGAGAAAACCCACAACTTAGTAGAACCCACCCATTACAGGACAGGTGAGGGCACTGATGGTCACAGACTATCAAGGGGTGTTCACTTTTTTGAAAAACAAACTGCAAGCCTAACTTAACATTAATTATTAGTCCAAAACCATCTCTAATATATTTATAAACCTAAATGTACAGCAGACACATGCAAACCAAAGAGTTCAAAGAAAGAGAGTAACTAGTATAAACACATGTGTATATATTATGCCACAATACATTGTGTAACAATTTCATAATGCACATGCATATACAATGTGTGTTTACATACATAATACAGACAATTAAACCATCAAGTGTTGTCTGAAGCCTGACACTGGAGCTTGGAGTCTGCACTAGAGAGCACAAGGACAGATTGAAGCCATGCCCATTATCGTCATGCCTGACCTCAGTGAGGCAGATGCCCTGCAGCATAGGTTTTAGGTGGAATGGGGGAGGGGTATGTTACTGGGAATTACACTTAAGGCCTTATGCGTGCTAGGCAAGTGTTTTACCACTGCTATATGAGAGGCCTCATTTTACTTCTTATTTTGATAGAGAGTCTTATGAAGCTGCCCAGTATGACCTTGAATATAGTCTGTGGCCCAGGCAAGCCTAGAAATTGGACCATCCTGCCACAGTCTTCTGAGTGGCTAAGGTCACAGGGCTGTCCAGTGGCCTGACCTGTACAGGTCTCCTTAATCCATTACCACTACCAACCCCAGGTGTGTATGTCTATGACATACATATGCAAAGCAAGCATTCACTGATAATAAATCATAAAGAAATGTATTGTAAAATCATTTTGGTGAGGCTGAGAGATGGCTCAGCAGTAAAGAGCACTCGTGGTTCTTGCAGAGGATCTGACTTCAGTTCCCAGCACCCACATGGCAGTTTATAACCGTGTGTAACTCCAGTCCCCGGGAATGCAATGCCCTCCTCTGGCCTCTGCTAACACCAGGCACATATGTGATGCACAGACATAAATTCAGGCAAAACAGCCATATACATAAACATCAATTAAATTAAAAAAACAATATTTTGCATACATGTAACTTTACCATTTAATAAAGGTAAAACAAATTTGCAAAGCAATGAGATGTATCAGCATGCTTGTTTCTACATAAAGAATTCAATCAATCTTGGCTGAATATGTGATACTATGAGATGATCCACATTCTTTCAAGTTCATCAACATTTTTATTTTATAAGCCTCAATCCTAAGAACATATATTCTTCACATAAATACGTAGTACAAAATGGTAGGTGTAAATTTGAGACTATTTCAGAAATTGTTGGAAATTCTGTCCTAGTCCCAAGCCAAAATTCGTTTAAAGATGTTTGTGAAATTCAAGACAGCAACTCAAATAGCAAATTTCTAAAACCAAATATCCTAGCACAATACATTCCAAAGATATGCTAACTTGAATCTTATATACTGAGGAGTGACACCGAGAAAATATGAAAAGTCCTTGTTTTTCATAATTAAACAATTATGTTTCTGTAAAAACAAAAAATCTTCATGCGTACAACAAAAGCCCTGAACTCAAACAGTAGTCTCTGTTAGACTTCTGAGGCAGTGGAAGAGTCAGAATGCAGAGAGAAACACAAGGCTGAGCTTATGAGAGAGAGCTACTGACTTTAAAGTGCAAAGGAAGAACACTCTCCAGAGTGGACAATGATGGTGGGGGTAGGAGGGGGACTGGAGTTTTAACATAGGGACTGGGGGCTTCAGCAAGCCTTGAGGGGACAAGCGGTTCCTAGGTCAGTGACCAGCAGAGTTTGTTCAAGGTTTATTCCAGCAGTCTCCAATCTGAGCTGAGGCATTTCAGAGCACACCCAATGACACTGTGTGACATAGCATCAGCTACAGGGCAAAGGGGCTGTTCTGTTCTAAGGTATCAAGAGCGGGCATTGCCAGAAACCCCTCAAATCCATCATATGCTTGACCTTGAGTTAACCTCTGCTCATTGCACACTCAGGAACCATTTACAGTTCCCGAAATTTTCACAACACTCAGTTACACAATCCCACAGAAGACTGCAACCCACAGTTGCAGGAGGTGCTACAGTGGATGAAAGAGGTATCTGATCACTTACCATTAGCATGCACTACTGCTACTCAGGTTTCTGCCACTGTGCCAAAACACCTGAAGGGCATCAACTTATAAGGAAGAAAGGTTGGTATCCAAGGTTTCAATATATGGACATTTGGTCCTGATGCTTTTGATCCTCTGTTAAAGCAGAATATTATGACAGGAAATGCATGGTAGAGCAAAACTACTCACCTCATATGAACCAGGAAGCAGAGAGTGTCCAGAAGGAGCAAGGGCCCTACAAGTTCTCTCGGATGATGACCTAAATGCCTCCCCTTAGGCTCCACACCTTAACAATCCCACCACCTCCCAACAGCACCATAAGCAAGAACCCAATCCTCTCATACATGAGTATTGGAGAAACACTCTAGATGTATTACAAACTGTTCACATGTGTCCCAAGAATCAAAATCATTAAACAAAGATCCAGAAGGAGGAGCAGACACCCTCAGAGCTGAAGAGTTGCACCAGTAGACCAGCTGCAACCTTTAAGCTGAAAAAAGTTGCTGGTTCACCTCAGCCAGCACAACGCCAACCGAAGCTGTTCCGTGACCCACACTTTACTGGCTCAGCATGCTCATGGCTCACTTTTAAGAGCTGGGTATCTATTGTTTCACTTATGAAAATCAAGAACACTATGGTCTGTGGGTGAGAAAACAGCACTCTTGGTTTTTGTTATTCTCCCTTATTTTCCCCAGTTTATTAGCTGGAATTTCAAGCTCACGTTCTCATCCTCCAGAGTTTACTGTTTCATTGTAGAAATCTTTCAGATCTATTCATGTTTGCATCCTGTTAATTGACAGAGATTTTGTCCATTAACTCTCTGTTCAATTGATTCCAGCATTTTCTCCCCATCTTTTCAGGCCTCAGATTTCCTTTTCTAAGATGTAGTCATTTTAATTCATCCACATACTAGATGGAAAACTTCTTAGCATGGCTTGTTCATCTGTTGGCTTTCTTATAATAAGATACTTCAAAGACTTGGTGTATCAAGAAATGTTCTTTCCATTGCTCTCTAATTTAAAAAATATATCCACATTGAGATTATATTTGCCCCCTCAAAACTGTATGTTATGAAATGGCCACTGTTATGGAGTGACCTATATACATGTTAAATGAAAGGGCTAGCTGAAGGAATATGAGTGAATCTTGCTACTATTTATGTAATGAAAGAGCAGATTCACTTTCACACACACAATCACTAGCATGTATTAAATAATTGTTATAATATTATCAACTCAATATAATATTACGTGTGTTAGATTATGTCAATTTTCATGCTGCTTAATATCACACCATATGAATGTTTTAAACAGGCCATTTATCTATGCAATTATATGCTAAATATACTGAATCAATATTTTCATGTCAAAAACATAGAAAACCTAAAAAAACTTAATTGTAAAACAAAACAGAGATAAAATGTGTTGGAAAAATTAGAAACTGAAAATAGACTTATTCTACTAGAGCTTGTAGACTCATCTGTAAAGCCCTGTTAATACTGTCCATAATTAAATTAAAGAAAGAAAAATAAAGTGCTTGGCTGTATAAGAATATTCAAGAATGTGAACCTAAGTGTATACTCAGTGGGCAAGCTAATCTCAACACAAAGGGAGCATCAGGGAGATTCTACAGCACAGCAAGTTGACTCTACATCCCTAACTGAGCAGACCCAAAGTTCAAAAGGGTAAGAAAAGAAGGGTCTCCAGCTGTTTTCAGGGTAGCACTGAAGTGGTAGCACCAGTGTCTATTGTTCTGGGAAATACTGAATCAGGTGAGTGAGCACATTAGCGGTCACTGCAGACTGAAGATCAGGACTGGTTCAGAGGATGTACAGATCAATGAATGGAGGCTCATGGGGTCTGGGCAGTAATTTCCATCCTGGAGGGAGGCTCTTCAAGACTCTAGAATACTCTGAAACTAACAAGATATACAAGGGATCCCTCCCTAAGCCAGGGTAGCAGTAAACACCGGGAAGGACAGAGGAGGACCAGATAGTTGGAGGAGGTGCTCCACCCACTGAGTGTCAGACAGAGATTTTTGGAGCTGCATCGAAGTCATGATGAGCACCAGGGTTCCAGTTATAGAAACTGGAGTAGAGTTGTCACCTGTATGGGTTTTTCAGTGCTACAGCAGCCTGAGTGGCCCATGCTCCAGTAAATCACCCCTCACTCATACCCTGTAAGTAACCAAGTAAATACATCGGTTCATCAATTTGTTCTTTGGTCTGTCATTTGGCCCCTAACTGGAGTAAACAGATGTTTGTGTAATATTTCTTCAGGAAAAGTGTCACACATCACTAGACCAGACAAAAATCCCTGTAGATCTGACTATGTAATAGATTGAGGATATATATTAAATCTTTTAAAATTCCTAAATCCCAGCAAAGTCCAAAGAATAGTCTAGAAGCAATGGCTAACTCAGGCGTATTGAGTATCCCTGGTACCCAGGTTGCGATCCCTTTTCCAATTAAAGAAGAGCAGAGGTCTGGGAAGAAGAGGGAACTCGGAATACGGGGTAATAAGTGTTCTAATTAGTTTGCAAGCATCTTGTCATCCACGAAGGCTGTGGAAGGCAGGTAGTGTTACCCTCCATCATCCCTGCTCAGTCTGAAGCCAGCCTTTAGTTTCCTATTCTGAACAGTTTGTTTCTCCTTTCGGCTTGACAACTGTTGCGTTCTTTATATTTGAAGCTCCACTGCTTTATCAGATTGACCACTTCAAGATTGGTTCCTAATGTCTGCTGGGTCCTTTATTTTTGCTAGCCGAATTTAGATACAGACGGCTCCTGTTCTTCGTTGCATGAGGCACGTTCATCATCAGTCTGCTGAGACCCTTCTTTTGCATAAAATATTTGTTTATTCTTTTGCTTTTATATCCCCTCTCACTCCCCTCTCCTTCTCTTTCCCTTTGGCAACATTCAAAGGTGTTAGATGTGTGGTCTTTCATTTCTGGGTGTCCTTGTAAAACTGACAGTGTTGTTTTATGCACACATATATTTAATTTGCATAAATGGTACTGTAGTGTGGACCTCTTTTATTTTTTCACATTTTTATACATGGCAGCACATCAGTCTGGAAACATTTAGTCTGAATTCTAACCTGAATACTATTACATGGGAAACACACCAGGCTGTTTACCTATTATTTGTACCTAAATTCCTGAAACAAGACCACATGTAAACCCTCACTTCCACAAACAACACTCTGATAGGTAGCTTCAGCACGGTCACCTTGAAAACTAATATGATAATCTCTGCAAAAGCACCCAGAAATTGGAATGGATACTTAGCTTGACAATGTGTCACTGATGGGTTCTCAATGGCTGTCCCAGTTACACATGGTTCCAGTGTCCTCACTGTGACAAGCCTTTCACCATCTGACATCTTGATTTCTCTCAACTCTCTAATTTTTAAAATTTTCTCACCTAAATTTGTTTGAGTGCTTCTTGGAAAACTAGAAAATATTTAGTAGTTTGAAGAAGTCTTTTGTCCTGCAGAGCCATTGCCTTCAATTTATTATTATTAATTTATTCTATTTTTGGCTCTTATTCCTTGCCACTTTCTTCTGAAAACAAGAAAACTTATAAAATATGTCATCTTCTTTTTTGAGTTCAATTTTCCTGTCAATTCTGTACATTAGTATTGCTAAGCTACAGCTCTTAAATGTATTCAAAACTTCTCACTTTTTTATTCTTTTTTATTTCTTTATTTTTATTTTTTTATTCTTTGAGAACTTAATACAATGTAGCTCGATCATTAAATTTTTTACTTTCTAATTTTAATTTTGAGATTATAATTCCATCTCTTTCTCTCCTTTCCTCTCTCCAATCCTGCCAAATGCCCCTCTCCACTCCCCTCCAAATTCATGGCCTCTTTTTTCCCTGATTATTTTTGCATGCATGGGTGCATATGTGTATATATAGCATGCATTTCTAAATATAACCTGTTCAGTCGTATATATAGCATGCATTTCTAAATATACCCTGTTCAGTCTGTATACTGGTACTTGTCTGTGTGTTTTCAGACTGACCTTTGGCAGTGGACAAGCAGTTGGTGTGCTCTTTCCTGGGGAAGACCTCCTCTCTTGCTCCCAGCTTTCCTCAGTGGCCTGTAATTCTTTGTGTAGGACTGAGGCCTTGTTGGGGCTTTACTCATGCACTTTGGCGAGTCTGTTGGTGTCATCCCTGTTCCTCTCACACTTCAGCAGTCATATTGGTGCAGCTTTATGGATATGGCTTCTGACCTTACTAAGCGACACAATCTCATACAAACTCCCTGATCCCCTGGCTCTTACAATCTTCTGTCCCCTCTTCTGCAATGTTCCCTGAGCCTAGGGTCTGGGAGTGTGTTGTAAATATAACAATTGAAACTGGGCTCCACAACTCTTCATTTTGGTTGGTCATGGTGTTTTTGTTTGTTTGTTTGTTTGATATAATAGTCTTTGCCTGTTGCAAAGAAAATTTCCTTGATGATGGGTGAAGACTACACTTATCTGTGGGCATAAGGACAAATATTTAGAGATCATTGTTGGGGATTCTGCTGATTTAGGAAATTCGTGGTTATGGATTCTACTGTAATAACTACAACATCACGAGCACCAAGTAGTTAGCTAGGAGTGCCAGACATGGTTTCCCTCTCTGTGAGCAGCTCTTAAGTCCAATTAGAAAGCTGTTGGTTAAAGCCAAGGTATATGTGCCACTATTGCACCCTTAGGAGTATTGTGTCAGGCTGGTCATTAATGTGATTTGTGGGCATCATAGCTGGGTAGGACTGTTGGAGGTAGGTTGCCTCCCTCCTTTGTAAGCTTGCATGGTGCCTTCTGGTACCATGAAATCTAGTCTCCCTGGAGGAAGCAGTCAGGTCAGTTCCATGCTGAGTCCTGTTTCTGCAGTACATGTCTCTGGGGTGGGAGAGGCATTCCAGTCACCTCTCAGGGGCAGCCATGGGCAACAGCCACAGGCTGTATGTTTGGACAGCTCTTGCTAACAACTTAAAAGAGGTTTTCTCATGTCTGGTGTTGGAAATATTTTGGTGGTCCTTGGCTATTGGAGGAAGCAATTTTAACCCAGATGAGAAATATTATTAAAACTGAATCTGTATATTTAAACATGGAATTATGTGTATTAGAAGAGGTTCTTTTTCCTTTGGTTGTTGTTGTAGTTGCTGCTGTTGTTTAGGTAAAGAGTTAATAATGAGAGTCCTTGTGGGGTTTTGGGCATCCTAATTATTGTACCCTTCTGTCCTTCTGTGCTTCTCTCTCCTTGACTCCCTAAGGAGCCCCCGCTTCCATTTCCCTGATCACTTGGGTCCCACCATTCTCCTTTATCCTCCCCCCACATTCTTCTGTATTTACCTTTCTTCTTCTCCCTAAAAAGCCCCCATTTTCACATTCCCTTGGTCAGCTAACTGGTACCCTGCTATTCCCCCCTCTATTGCTCTCCAATTACCCCATCCTAGCAATGGTTCAGCTTTGCTTGCCTGGTTTTTTTAGCTCCAGACTCCAATGAGAGAACATTCGATGTTTGAATCTCCAGATCTGGGTTATCTCACTGAATATAATCTTTTCTAATTCTATCCATTTACCTGCAAAGTTCTTGGTTTCATTTTCTTTAGAGCTGAATACTATTCCTCTGTGTGTGTGTGTGTGTGTGTGTGTGTGTGTGTGTGTGTGTGTCATTTTCATTATCCATTCATCAACTGTGGGGCAATTAGGTAATTTCCCGAAATGTCTCACTTTCATGCAGAATTTTTATTTCTGATTTTCTCATGGCAAGATACAGCTTCCCTAAATCCTCATGTAATGTATAGTCTTTGTGTTTCATAGAATGCAACAGTTTTAATTTGGGGTAAAAACAGAAACTTTCTAAAATTTGCTACTTTTCATTTTCCTTTCTTAATTTGTTTTATATCATATGCTCATACATTCTCCATATTTTGCCTTTTAATCATCTTTGTGGGGCAAAAATTCTAAGACAAACTGGGTTTTATGACTAAATATGATGACTGTGTTTCTCTTAAGCTCCATATCTTTCCACTTGGAAGCTTCTAAATCACACCTGTTAAGTCTTACACAGGAAGCTGAATCCCTTCTTGTCCTTTCTCAATACTAGGGGATTTTATTAATGTCCACAGGGGTCCTGAAGATTATTTTTCTTACTTGCTACCTTGTAATTGTGCCAGAAGGCATTCTGACTGTTTGCCATTGATATTTCCTAATTCTGTGTCTTTATAGTTCCAAATGCCACTAGCGGTTTGATGGTAGAATCCTCACCTGCTAAGTTAAAAGGCCAATTCTTCCTCACTCAAGAACAATGTCTCTAGGATGCTGTTGAGGTCTTTTTTCTTCCGTATACTCAGTAAACTTTATCTGGGCATGCCAGTCTGTGTACAGTGCAACATTGTTTCCTCCAGCCGTTTCCCTTTGCCTTTTGTGTTTCATTTCCTTCGCCTCCGAGACTGTTCCTACTTAAGGCTCAAGGCGGCACTCTTCGTGCCTTCTCTGCCCTTATTCATCTTTACTTCTGCCCTTTTCTTCCTCTTCTACCTTTCAAAATTATTTTATAATTTTATTTGGTTTTTTTAAATAGCATATGAATCGTTGGGTCTCACTGTGGCATCCTCAAGCATAATTGGTTCATGTAGGCCTTCCCCAGTCCCTTACTGCCCCAGCAGTTCCCATTCCTTTCATGTGAGGTATACTGTGTTAACCTCTTCCTGTCCCCACTCACCTAAAGTCTTCACTTTACCCTTCCATTGTCCCCTTCTAGTTTCATATCCTACAGCTACATCCCACAAAAATCCTACATATTTATAAAAATTAAAATGTGGGTACCATATATGAGAAAAATCCTGGTATCTGTTTTTCTGAGTCTTGATTACTTTCTTAATATAATAATTTCTAGTTACATCAATGGAAATGCTACAGTTTCATTCTTTTATGTTGGAATAAAATTCTCTCTCTCTCTCTTTCTCTGTGTGTGTGTGTGCGTGTGTGTGTGTGTGTATGTGTGTGTGTATTGTGAGCCACGTGTTCTTTATCCACTGTTGATGAGCCTTGAAACTGGTTCCATTTCTAGCTATCGGGAACAGCACAACAGTGTTGATGTACACATGTTTCTGTGGTCACACTCACATGTCTTTGAGCACCCTCCCAAGGGTGGTATAATTTCTTCCCCTATTTTTCCTGTAATTATGTGTATGTGTTGAGAAGTATGGTATGTACCAGTGAGTGCAGGTGCCCACAGACACCAGAAGAGAGGGTTGGATCCCCTGAAACTGGAATTACAGGCAGTTGTTAGCAGCCTAACTTTGATGCTAAGAGCCAAATTCGGGTCCTCTGGAAGAGCAGCACACACACTCTTAACCACTGTCATCTCTCAGCCCTATTCTTCCCCATCTTGATATATCTTCTTTGAGACATTATTTCTCTTCTTTGATTTTCATTAATTAATCTGATTTTGTAGAGAAATGTTCATACTCTTTTTTTCCCTGAATAGCTACATTTTTCTAGACCTACATTTTGAATTTACTTTCTTTAACAGATTTTATTATCTTTGGATGGAAGCTATATCTTTTGGAGAAGATGTGGGTTAATGGATGGAGTGAGGGGCAGCCTGGGAGAGTGAGCTAGGACATCTTGCCTTTCAGAATTAGGTGTTGTGTCTCAGAACATTCTTTCTGACTTTGGTCTCTAGCCTCATATTTCTGTCATCTGCATCTTACTCTTTCTTCAGATGCTATCTCTACTTATGTGCATTTGGGAAGACTATCTTACCTTGCAATAACATAGTGTATCTTCCAAGCTGTAATCTTATGACGTAGTGTTTATTTTCCTTCTCCCTCTTTCCATCTCTCTCTCTCTTTCCTCTCTGCTACACACATGTCTTGCTTCTTGTTGATATCGCATGCCTACACAGTTCCTACATCACCTCCCACCACTCTGTGGCATTTTAATGGACTTGCGGATGGTTTTAAAGCCCACTCATACTCCTGGATTTTCAGAGACCATATGTGGTACTTATATTTGGAGAACTCAGTGTGCTGACTGAAATCTGTAGAGCTGTGTCTCCTCTGGATATAATGACTCAATTTGGTCAGATTTAACTGTATCTGGCAGATACTAGTTGTAGATTATGGTTGGAACTTTGCGTCCTTCCTAGCTTTATTGAATGTAAGAATTGCCGTTTGTTGGTTTAAGAATGTTTCTCTCTTCGGCTAGATCAGGATAAGCAATAAGGGGAATCAGGTAAAGAGAAAGGTTTAGAGAAAGGAAGCTACTCAAGCCTGAGGACAGACAGGATAGCTCACTGAGTGGGCTGGTGAGGCTAAGAAAGACAGTGGGCCAGGAGATTTGAAGGTGGAAGAAAGACCTAGGACTTCAAAGTCAGAAACTCACTGACAATTCAAGTGATAAGACTGGATTGAAACATGTGCAGAAGAGAAATGAGCTTAGACAGAGACAGGAACCCAAAAAGAGGGATACTGGTCTGAAATGTGTCCCAAAAGCTCAATTTAATTTAGGTGTGGTCCCCGATGCAGTCGTGTTAAAAGATGGAGCCTTTCGTATGTCATTGAACTGTGAGAGCTGTCATTTCACCAATGCATTTGGCCAGTTAGTGGGGCCAAAAGTGGGTGTGCTATTAAGGATAGTGACGAGGTGGGCCAGGTTACAATAAATAGGTATGGAGGTACAGACTGAAAGCCATTTCCTCTCCTCCTCCCTTCCCTTTCCTCCCCTTCAGTTTCTACTCCTCTGTCTTCCACTTCCCTCTCCCCTTCTTAGCTGCAACAGTGAGCAGCTCTACACTTCTGCATTCTTTATCCTCCTGCCTCACCACTCACCCAGGGACCTCAGAGCATAAGCACCATGTACTAAAACCTCTGAGATCCTGGGCCAAAATAAGCATATCCTTTTTTTCTGGCACTTTATCTTACATTTTGTCTCAACACCAGAAAGCTTACTAATCCAGAATGAAAAGCAAGAGATTATCCTATAAAAGTTAATGAAAAGCAGATACTGTAGAAGTGAGAAGGAAATAAACAAGGTAATAGCTAAAAGACAAACGAATTCCAAAAGGGGAGCTGATTAGCACGGTCCAGTGAAAACTCGAGTGTGATAAGGTCTCAAAAGCTGGCATTGCATTAAATAATATAGAAGTCACTGAAAACCCTAATGAGAGTAGTTTCAGAAGCTGGATGGCAGAAGAGCCTCAATATCAGAGGGATGGTCTCTAAATAGAACATTTTCAAGTACGGTTGGCCAATAGAGAAAACACTAAAGATGTCTGGCTAAACAGAAGGATAAAGAGAAAGAGGTGGGAGAGGGGGTTAGCTTAAAGGAAATCTCTCATACAACCATCTACCACAGTCAGAAGCTATACATAGCCCTATGAAAACAATAACTCAGATTTCTATGGAAATTTAATTCAAGGTGATTTTTGCCTACATGGGTTCATTTCAAATTCACCTCACTAGGCCATTTCAATGTTACTGACAAGGAAGCAAAAGCCCAGAGAGGTAAGAAGGAAAGAGGTTTCCAAAGGATAAAGGGAAGAAAATAATTACCATATTACTTTGACCCCAGCTTGCTTGGGCACAGCCCCAGTACTAAAGCCCTTCTCCGTTTCAGCATCCTTGAAGAGAGCAAGGTAGAGGCGGCATTTTAACTGAGACCAAACCTACCATGTAAAGTGTTAGATTAAAACCTACATTTTCCTTTCCAATGGGACAGATTTGCAGGATCTATTTGGTTTCCTTATTAACTTCTCTAAAACATTTTCTCTGCCCTGGTACTTCCATGCAAAACTGGTACTAGCAACTCGCCTGAATTGTTTTACAGCTTAACAGACACATTGTACCATACCATTTATAAATACCCCTTCTGCAGAAAGGAGGAAGCAAGAGAAAGTTGGCTTCTGGTGTCTGCCTCTGTAACACACTGTTCAATAGTAGCCCTCTGAGGATGCCTCTGTGCCTGGGTAAAATGTTTTTGGAGCCTAAAATCCCTCATAGAAAAACAATTTCTCCAAATGCACAACCATTTCTGCTGAGCCACTAAATAACTTCTGCCTGCCCATGACAGGGACAGCCTTAAGGTGATATGATAGATGCCAGGTAGATAATCAATCAATACACTGCTTTAAGCCTCCGTCTATCAGTTTGGCATTGTGTGGACTAATTAGATGATAAAATGTGATGAATGTGTATTAAACTCAGCCTCTCTCTGGAAGTTCCCAGGGGTCCTTTCCCATTTTCTAGCTGACCTTTTAGAGCTAAGCCTTATTGTATGTGAATGCAATTAAATCAATTTGTCAGATATTTGCATTAGTCTGGCTTGTTCAGAATTCAATTATTCAGTGTCACTTTACTGCCCTTTGGAGGACCGTGCACTGGCGTGTGTTCAAGTGGTGGATAAGGCAGGAATGGGTAATCTTGTTGAGGTTTGGACCTATGAATACTTTCATTCAGAGGAATTTCTAAGATCCAGCTACCCAGATTCCTCCTCCTTCTGAGTCTCGGCTGTGTTATAAGTGGGCTCTCATCAGTGAGGCTTTAAGCCTGCCTCCGCTAGAAGGGTCACTATAATGAATCCTGCAGTGTGTGCGAGCCTAGCTTCTTACTTACCAGCTTAGAGTGGGCTTATTGGGAGTTCTCTCTGAAATCAGGCTAGAGGCTGGCATTCCAGTGCAAGTGCTTCTTGACAAGAAGGTGGTACAGCAAGCACAAAGGAGACAGTGAGGACAAAGTGTAGGGGTAGGAAGAAGCATAGCAGTGAGCAGGTGACCAGGGTGATCAACTGGGCACCATCCTCCAAGGACTTGTAAAAATAAGGGGAAGAGTCCTACCCAAGAAGCCAGGAGCTTGAGCATATCTCCACCAGCTACCAATTACTGATTATTATCAGCTGAAAGTGGCCATGAAGGTACTGGTTTTCTGCACTTTAGGCCTGTACTGAACACTAGCTGGGCACTCTTTTGAGGCCAGAGAAAACCCTCAGGCTGAGAGGCACAGGTAGATGCAGGGAAATGATGGCACACAGACAGCACACATCCCAAGCAGATCTTCACTGTGAGAACAGAAGGTGGCAGTGAGAACGAAGCCCTCAGTGCTGTAGCCAGCACAGAGGAAAGCATGCCATCCATAATGACTAACACCATTATTACTAGAAACAGACAAGTCCAAGAAAAGGGCTTTTCCTACTCATGAATCAAAGTGTGATCCCAACTTTACATGATGGACAAAGGGTTGTGCTGTAACTATCCCGCAGGAGTAGAATGAAATCAAGCAAAGCCTCTCAAAAGAGAGGATACTTGAATTGCATTTTTAAAGATGATGTGTTCACCAGCATGCAGAGTGCAGTGGTTTGAATAAGAATGGCACCCATAGGCTCATGTATTTGAATGTTTAGTCTTCAGAAGTGGCACTATTTATAGGGATTAGGGATGTGGCCTTGTTAGAGTGGGTGTGGCCTTGTTGGAGGAAGTGTGTCACTGGGTTTGTACTTTGGGGTTTCAGAAGCCCAAGCCAGGCCCAGTCACTCTCTCTCTCTCCTATCTCTCTCTCTCTCTCTCTCTCTCTCTCTCTCGCTCTCGCTCTCGCTCTCTCATCCTGCTTCCTATAGATTTGGATGTAGAGCTCTCAGCTTCTCCTCCAGCACCATGCTTGCCTGTGTGCCAATGGCCCCAAGAAACAGGCTGGAGTAGCCATTCTAATATCAGATGAAATTGACTTTCAACCAAAAGTCATCAAAAAGGATAAAGAAGGACAATTCATACTCATCAAAGGAAAAATCTACCAAGAAGAACTCTCGATTCTGAACATCTATGCCCCGAATGCAAGGGCTCCCACATTCATAAAAGAAACTTTAAAAAAGCTCAAAGAACACATTGCACCTCACACAATAATAGTGGAAGACTTCAACACCCCACTATCATCAGTGCACAGAACTAGAAAACACAAACTAAACAGAGACACAGTGAAACTAACAGATGTTATAAACCAAATGGATTTAACAGATATCTATAGAACATTTCATCCTAATTCAAAAGAATATACCTTCCTCTCAGCACCTCAGGGTACCTTCTCAAAAACTGATGATATAATTGGTCATAAAACAAACCTCAACAGATATAAGAAGATTGAAATAATCCCATTCCTCCTATCAGATCACTACGGATTAAGGTTGGTCTTCAATGGCAACAACAACAACACAAAGCCCACATACACATGGAAGCTGAACAATGCTCTGTTCAATGATAACATGGTCAAGGAAGAAATAAAGAAGGAAATTAAAGACTTCCTAGAATTTAATGAAAATGAAAGTCCAAGTTACCCAAACATATGGGACACAATGAAAGCAGTGTTAAGAGGAAAACTCATAGCTCTGAATGCCTCCAAAAAGAAACTGGAGAAAGTATACACTAACAGCTTAACAACACATCTGAAAGTTTTAGAACAAAAAGAAGCTAATACACCCAAGAGGAGTAGAAGTTAAGAAATAATCAAATTAAGGGCTGAAATCAACCAAGTAGAAACTAAAAGAACTATACAAAGAATCAACAAAACCAGGAGATGGTTCTTTGAGAAAATCAACAAGATAGATAAACCCTTAGCCAGGCTAACCAGAGGGCACAGAGACAGTATCCAAATTAACAAAATTAGAAATGAAAACAGAGATATAACAACAGATTCTGAAGAAATTTTAAAAAAATCAGATCCTATTACAAAAGCCTATACTCAACAAAATTGGAAAATCTGGAGGAAATGGACAAGTTTCTAGAAAGATACCAAATACCAATGTTAAATCAGGATCAGCTACACCAAACCCCTAAAGAAATAGAAGCAGTCATTAACAGTCTCCCAACCAAACAAGCCCAGGACCAGATGGGTTCAGATCAGAATTCTATCAGATCTTCAAAGAAGACCTAATACCAATAGTCTTCAATATATTCCACAAAATAGAAACAGAAAGAACACTACCCAATTCATTCTATGAGGACACAGTTACAGTGATTCCAAAACCTCACAAAGACCCAACAATCAATGAAAACTCCAGATCAATTTTCCTTATGAATATCGATGCAAAAATACTCAATAAAATTCTTGCAAACTGAATCCAAGAACACATCACAACGATCATTCACCATGATCAAGTAGGCTTCATCCCAGGGATGCAGGGATGCTTCAATACCTAGAAATCCATCAATGTAATCCATGTACATAAACAAACTCAAAGAAAAAAAACCACATGGTCATTTCATTAGATGCTGAAAAAGCATTTGACAAGATTCAACATCCCTTCATGATAAAAGTCTTGGAAAGATTAGGAATTCAAGGACCATACTTAAATATAGTAAAGGAAATATACAGCAAACCAGTGGCCAACATCAAACTAAATGGAGAGAACCTCGAAGCAATTTCACTAAAATCAGGGAGTAGGCAAGGCTGCCCTCTGTCTCCCTACCTATTCAATATAGTACTGGAAGTTCTAGCTAGAGCAATTAGACAACAAAAGGAGATCAAAGGGATACAAATTGGAAAGGAAGAAATCAAAATATCACTATTTGCAGATGATATGATGGTATACTTAAGTGACCCAAAAAACTCCACCAGAGATCTGCTACAGCTGATAAACAACTTCAGCAAAGTGGCCGGATACAAAATTAACTCAAGCAAATCAGTAGCCTTCCTATACTTGAAGAATAAACAGGCTGAGAAAGAAATTAGGGAAATGACACCCTTCACAATTGTCACAAACAATATAAATATCTTGGTGTGACTCTAAGCTAACAAGTGAAAGATCTGTATGACAAGAACTTCAAGTCTCTGAAGAAAGGAATCAAAGAAGACCTCAGAAGATGGAAGGATCTTCCATGCTCATGGATTGGAAGGATTAATATAGCTAAAATGGCTGTCCTGCAGAAAGCAATCTACAGATTCAATGTGATCTCTATCAAAATCCCAATTCAATTCTTCATAGACTTAGAAAGAGCAATTCTCAAATTCATATGGAATAACAAAAAACCCAGGATAGCAAAAACTATTCTCAACAATAAAAGGACTTCTGGGGGAATCAGCCTTTCTGACCTCAAGCTGTACTACAGAGCAGTAGTGATTAAAAACTGCATGGTATTGGTACAGTGACAGGCAGGTAGATCAATGAAATAGAATTGGAGACCCAGAAATGAACCCACACACTTACTGTCACTTGATCTTTGACAAAGGAGCTAAAATCATCCAGGGGCAAAAAGACAGTATTTTCAACAAAAGGTGCTGGTTCAACTGGCGGTCTACATGTAGAAGAAAGTGAATTGATCCATTCCTGTGTCCTTGTACAAAGCTCAAGTCCAAGTGGATCAAGGACCTCCACATAAAACCAGATACACTGAATCTATTAGCAGAGAGAGTAGGGGAAAGTCTCAAACACATGGACACAGGGGAAATGTTCTGAACACCAATGGCTTATGCTATAAGATCAAGAATAGACAATTGGGACCTCATGAAATTACAAAGCTTCTGTAAGGCAAAGGACACTGTCAATAGGACAAAATGGCAACCAACAGATTGGGAAAAGATCTTTACCAAACCTATATCCAATAGAAGGCTAATTTCCAATATATACAAAGAACTCAAGAAGTTAGACTCCTAGAGATCCAAATAACCCTATCAAAAAATCTGGAACAGAGCTAAACCGAAAATTCTCAACTGAGGAAACTCAAATAGCTGAGAAGCACCTAAAGAAATGTTCAACATCCTTAGTCATCAAGGAAATGCAAATCATGAGATTCTACCTCATACCAGTCAGTATGGCTAAGATCAAAATCTCAGGTGACAGCAGATGTTGGTGAGGATGTGAAGAAAGAAGAACACTCCTCCACTGCTGGTGGGATTGCAAGCTGATACAACCTCTCTCAAAATGTTTGGTGGACCTTTACAAAAATGAACATAATACTACTTGAGGACCCAGCTATTCCACTCCTGGGCATATACCCAGAAGATGCTCCAACATGTAATAAAGACACATGCTCCACTATGTTCATACCAGCCATATTTATAATAACCAGAAACTGGAAACAACCCAGATGTCCCTCAACAGAGGAATGGATACAGAAAATGTGATACATTTACACAATGGAATACTACTCAGCTACTAAAAACAATGACTTCATGAAATTCTTAGGCAAGTGGATGGAACTTGAAATTATCACCCTGAACGAGGTAACTCAGTCACAAAAGAATGAACACGGTGTGTACTCACTGTTAAGTGGTTATTAGCTCAAAAGTTCGGAATACCCACGAGCCACTTCATAGCAACCATTGGGCTCAGCGTGAGGTCCCAGATGAAGGAGTTGGAGAAGGGACTGAAGGAGCTGAGGGAGTTTGCAGCCCCATGGAGGGAGCAACAGTGTCAACTGTCCTGATCCCCTCCCCCCCAATGCTCCCGGAGACTGGATCACCAACCAAAGAATACACATGGAGGGACCCATGGTGTTGGCCACATATGTGGCAGAGGAGGGTCTTGTTAGACATCAAGGGGGAGGAGAGGCCCTTGGGCCTGAGAGTGTTAGATGCCCCAGTATAGGAGAATGCCAAGGAGGGAAGACCAGAGTGGGTGGGTGGGTGGGTGAATACCCTCATAGAGACAGGGGGAGGGTGAAGGGAATAGGAAGGTTCTAAAGGGGAGATCTGGAAAGGCAGAAACATTTGAAATGTAAATAAAGTATGAAAAAAAAATTTTTAAAAAGAGTTTATGTAAAAGGAACAGCAGGGTTTTCATTTAGCCAGCATGTTGAATTACATCAAAGGAAAAAGGAAGTTAATTCAAGCTTAGATTGTGTTAATAGAAATAGTGTCATGTTCGTATTAATGGATGGTGGAGTCACACTTGTCTTGCTATCTGACCAACTCAGGAAGCAGGTGTCCAATTTTAAATAGCATATCTTTTAAAGGGGATATGAGCACACTGGAGCAAGCTCAGGGAAGTATAAACAGATACTGGAGTCCAAAGGCCATGTAAAATGTAAAACACACACAATCTGGCTTCTGTGGTGAACAAGAAACTTGATTTACGCTGTGTGCTTCCAGAGGCTGAGACTCCAAGCTCCAATAAAGCAATGTTTAAGCCAGAGAAGCAAATCAAAAGCATGCAACAGCAGGTGGTCAGTGCTGGGGGATAGATCCAGTCCTGAGAGTACTTAGCAGTCAAGAAGATGAAGGCCTCGCCAAGAGGTCTGATGAGATACTAGTCCCTGTGGTGGAATCATATCCCAAAGCCTACACCAGCTTAAATATTCTGGTTCTGTGACAGTGATCTCTTGGAGACATGCCACAAGAGGGGTTAAGTATCAGGGGAAAAGTCACAGGGGGTCAAGAAACAAAGCATAGCGTATCTGTGGGGTTGGTTCCAGAGAGCTGGATTGGGGGGAAAGAAAAATGTTAGGACTTCCCATTTTATTCTACAGGGGAAATGATGAGTATCAAGGGCCTCATCCAATGCTCTACGCAATAGCAACAGCAATCAATAACAGTAGCAATAGCAATAGTACTAGCAGTGGCCCCTGAAGAAGAGGAGAAAGTAGAATAGAAGGAAAAGAAAGAAGTAGCAGCAGGAGACATGGGTGTGAGGAGAAAAATGGTAACAGCTACAGTTTATTGAAAGTTTATGCTACTAGATATTCCTACTTCTTACGACACTCTTTGAAGTGCAAGCTTTGCTAGATGACTTCTTTGGCCCACAAACTGTTCATAAATACTGCTACAGAGAGGGACTGTTTCAAACACATTTTGGAGGAAGTTGTGGCTTTTGGCTTAAAGGTCTGGGCCGACAATCTGGTCTGCCTTTGGGGCAACATAAGATACTTCTTGGATAATGCCCTAAAGCTTTCCTGTGGAAACCATAATCCAGGTAGTGACTTCTTCCTGATGTGTGAGTTTTGAAGCATCGCCATGGTCCTGTCCAGTGAAACTACTTGCTCCTTAGCTCAGAGTGTGGCATACACAATTCTCAAGCCCTTAGATAAAGGATTCCAGGACCATTTCGTGCTCATGCTCTTCCCGCTGGCTTCTGAATACACATGCATGGAGCTAGCAGGGGCAGTGTCTAAAGCTATATGCAGACTTTTCCTCCACTGGACCAGCTCTCTACTATATTGGTGTGTTCATGTATGTCATGCATTTCTGCCCAGGACCAGAAAACTTTCTAACACACTTCAGTACAAAGTGATCTGCTTGTAAAAAATTTAAAATGAAATAAAATCAGCAGTTAAAGAGATGTGTGAGGAAGCTCCTGTGTATCCTGGCCCTTGCATAGTCAACTGCTTGTCAAGCAGACTGTTTCTGAGTATTTGCTATTCTACAAAATTGGAGAGGAGCTCAGGCATAAATGTGTCTTAATCGAGTTGGTTTTGTTTTGTTTTTTCCTTCTTTGTTTTTGGTTGGTTTTGTTGTTGTTGTGGTGGTGGTGGTGGTGGTAGTAGTATTGTTTGTTTGTTTGTTTGTGTGTGTGTGTGTGTGTGTGTGTGTGTGTGTGTGTGCGTGTGTGTGTGTTTGCCTCAAGACAAAGGTAAGCTTAGGGAGTGAGTGATACAGGGACATGGCTTGAAGCTGATGGTTACAGAGTACAGCCAAGCTTCTCAACAAACATTTGGAACCAGAAACTGGAAAGCAGTAAAATACACTGCTGGATGCCCCCTTCTACCTCCACCCAACTCTCCAGCTTCTCTTTCTCCCTCTCCCTACCTCCCTCTTGTTCTCTTCTTTGCTGCCTTTCTGGTGCCAGATGGTCTTTCATCTCTATTTCCATGTGTCTACTTTATCCTACCGCTCAGACCAGCTCTTGCTGACTTGGAGAGCCAAAGTCAAAGGTGGCCAAATGTGGCTGCCCAGTAGCTCCTGAATTTGCATACTCTATTTTAAAACAATCATCAGAAAATAAATCACTTCTCTAAAGCCAATTTCCACTTTCTGGAGAGAAAAGTCTCATCATTCCTTTTAATATCACTGCACCATTTAAAGCCAAGTGATCCAGCCCAATTCAATTAGCTGTCACCCAGGAGCAGAGTGAATGGCCTCTAGATCCATCTTGGCAGCTTGGGACAGAAGTTCTCAAGGAAAGAGACATATGGATGGTGTAGCCCTTAATCCCATCGCTTCATGAGGCATTGAAGATAGCCTAGAAAATTCCTTTGGCCAATGCTCAACTTCTTTATTTTTAAGGACATGTGTTATTCTAATTCTTTATTCCAGGAATCATTCAGCCTCAAGCAGGAAAATAAAGCCTGTGATTCCCTAATAATGAGTACTTTCATATTAGCACATTTATGTGTTAGTAAAATCAGTGGGGGAAACAAAGGTGGGACATTGTAGGGAAGAGAGGACAATAAATACACAATGTTGTCTTAAATAACTGTAGAGTGTGGAGCTTAGTAAGACTGTCTCCCTTTAAGAGACATGAATTAGTCAAAGACCTAAGTTGTGTGTGTGTGTGTGTGTGTGTGTGTGTGTGTGTGATTTTAAGAAGACAAGGTAGAAAGATTTTTTTCAATGCTATACAAATTTCAAATGTCTTAAGCTTGTTTCTATAACACAGCAGGAGTTTTAGCACAAAAACTATACCATGGTTTGAAGATGTGTCACTGTTCTGCTCAGGACATGGGCCCTAGATGCAGAATGGTCCGAGATGGAGGGATTTTTTTTTTAAAGAGTTGGATTACTGAAAGGTAACTGGGTCACTGGGAGCACCATCCTCAGAAATTGATGCAGGTCTTATGGGATTGAATTCTCTCCTGTGAGCCCTGATCATTATAGAAACAGTAATCTACATTGGAGTCCCCTGTGCTCCAAATCTTGGGGTTCTGTCTCTCTCCTTCTTGTATATGCACCATGATGCCAACACCTCACTGTCATAGAACCTCAGGCCATCACCAGATCTGAGGTGACATCAGTAACATGCTTTTGGCTCCATAACCATGAGATAAATACACCTCTTTTCTTTACATTGTACCAAGCTTTGATATTAAATATGCACTAAGCATGCATCTTCTTTCAGTGAGATGAATACTGAACTTATATCTTCTTGGAATCAAAGTATGTTTTCTTATTAGAAAATATAGTAAACCTTTGTAGTATATATAGTTGGGAAATTGCCCAGGTGTTAGTCTCCTTATTGACTGACAGGAAAGATGGAAAGGTAAAGAATACTTCAAAATCAGATAATTCTAGGCTACAATCCTGTAATTTAGTTAAATTAAGTTCTCTAAGATCTAATTTTCATCATTCATGAGATAAGATTAATAAGAAAGACTTACTTTCAAAATATTACTATAGAAAATGGAAATTAAAATGTGCATCACCTCTTCTAACCCATAGCTAGCATCCATCTTTAAACATGCTACAGAGCAAACTAAATCCAAAATAAGTACCATTAAAAAGGACTGATGGAAATCAAAGTAGAAACCTACAAGATAGAAAAACAAACACTTAATAGAAAGGAAACCTTGTTCTTTAAAAAGACTGATAAAACTGATAAAAACTCAAGTTAGATTTAGCAGGCAAAAAACTACAAAAGATACAAATTAACATAGGAATGGGAGAGAAAGAAATGCCAAGGCATCTCCAATGTTTGAAGATTAACTATAGAAATGCCCTAGACAACTCTGTGCCAACAAATATGGCAGCTTAGATAAGACACATGAATACCCTCAAAACTAAAGCATGCTGAAACTTAGGCAGTAAACCCATATATTTTTAATATTCGTAACACTATAGGAAAAAGTATAAATGTAGTTAGAAACTTACCAGATGCCAGGTTATAGTAGTTCTCATGGTGACTTCTTTCAAATTTTAAGAGAAAACATAGCAAGTCTACCTGACTTTATTAGAACATTAAAGAATGGGGAATAGTTCACAACTGATTTTATGAAGCCAACAGTATTGCAAAACAGTACAAGATGAACCTAAGGAGCATGAATGAAGGTGGACAATTTCTTCAATGTTAGTGAATCAGATTCAACAATATACATGTAAGTCAATACATCCTGCTAATAGGGTTTCTCAGAAATGCAAAGCCAGTTTAATATTAAGAATTAGCCTAGGTTTCTAAAAAGTACAAAGAAAAACCATATTGCCATCTCAAAAGACAGTGAGAAGACATTTGATAAAAATCCAGCCCCACTTCTAACTTCAGAGAAACCTCTTGTAAACTTCCCTTTAACTAAGAACAGAATGGAACCCCTGTAGTTGATTAATGGCCTCTACAAAAAAGTCAACAGCTAATACTGTTTGTAATGATTGAACGTAAAATGTTTCCTATGACAAAAATGTTCACTCTCACCAATTCCATTCAATATTGAAAGCAACATTTGCAAGCAACAAAAGACTTTCAAATCAGAATGAAAATGGTCTGTTTCGCAGAATACACATGCAGAAAGTCTTACTAGAGCAGGCTGTACTTTTGGTAAGGTTTCAGAATATAAGATCAACAATAAACAGCCTATATGTCTATCCTACTAAGCTAGTAGTATGCCATGCTACCATAAATATGATATATGAATATGTCACATTATTTAGATACATCACATTTGTATATGACATATCATATATAAGCATGATATAGCTAAGGGTAAACCCGAAAAACCAAAGTATTTGTAGGCATCAACTCTATAAACACTGGCTCATGCAGATTCTTGAATTTACATGGGCACAGTTTATGACCCAGAATAGCCAAAATAATGCTCAAAGGGGAAGCTAAAGTTGGAGGATGACCCACATCACCTACCTTCAAAACTTGGCATAAATACATAGTGTCTAAGACAATGTGGTATTGGCACAAGGTAAAAATAAAAAAAATAATAAAATAGACTGGAGTAAACATGTAAGGAGATACACACATTTTAGAAACTACATATCAAAATCTGCAAAAGGAATTAGCACAGGGGAGACTTTTTTTAGTGAGTTGGAAAGTTGGATATCCATGTGTAGCTCATTTTGAAGCTCATTGTACATGATAGGGAAATCAACCCAACATAAATATAAACCTAAATACAAAGTCTAAACTATAAAGATGTCCGGATAATATCACAGGTGACAACTTCAATGATCTTGAGTCATGCAAAGATTTCTTGGGCACTACAACAGAAGTAAAATTAATGTAAGAATACTGCACACACATAGCAGATGTGAAGCTTGGTCTTCAGGTGGGTCCCAAATAACTGGAACAGGGGCTATCCCAAAAGCTGTTGCCTGCAAGTGAGATGTTCTTCTAGCTGGGTTGCCTTGTTTGGCCTCAGTGAGAGAAGCAGCGCCTAGCCTCACAAAGACTTGAAGTGTCAGGGTGGGGGAATACTCAAGGGCCCTCCACCTGCTCAGAAGAGAAGGGGAGGGTGTATGGGGGAAGGATTATGGGAGGAGGTAACTGGGAGGGGGCATTGAGGTGCATGTAAAGTGAAAAGGTAAAAATATATATATATTTTTTTTTTAAATAAACTTACTACAACAAAACTATAATCTGTGTAAGAATAAACTTATATCATGGATTTTTATTAAAATATAAACCATTTTTCCTCTAAATAAATGGCACAATAAACAAAAGATCATAATAGTGGCATTCCTACATTCATACTCTGTATTTGGATTTACAAATCTCTCAACAGTGGAAAAATCATGCCTGGAGCAGGAACCTAGCCAAGCACCCAGGACTAGTTAAGTCATGGATCCTAGCCAAGCACCCAGGACTAGTTAAGTCATGGATCTTAGAGGAGAACTTACTCTTGCTACTGTCCTAAACCAATATAATTCCCAACGGCATAAATACCTATCTTTATACTCACAGACAAAGCTAGCTCTCAACTCTCACCAAAGAAACTTCTCTTTGCAGCAGAGACCATTACCAAGCAACAAAACTGGTAAAAATACAAACAACATGTGATTGTAGGGTACCAGTCACACTTGACATGTCTACAGCTCAATGCCTTCGTCTCAGGCTCAGGGAACATCACAGAAGAGCAGGCGAAAAGATTCTAGGAGTCAGAGGACCAGAAAATCTGCTGTGATATTATGTTTCTTGGAACTAACAATGATGTTTCACCCATGATACTTCAACAACATGGCTACCTAAACAAGACCTGAACAAGGACAATACCAGTAGACATGTTAATGTGGAAGGGGAAACCTCACAGGGTCCATTAATAGACAAAGAACTACATGCAGCTAAGAGTGCTGAGAGTAGGAGAAAATAGTCTTTCCTGGGGAGGAGCTCCAAATTGGTTATCCAATGCCAAGTGCTCATCCCTGAAATCATATATATGCAAGCAACGCCAAGCAGAATCAGCAGGATGTATTTGGATATTTAAGCGTATACAGGTAATGATAACAACTAAAGAAAGAAAGAGGTCATAATTTCTAAAGGGGGCAGAGGAAGAGGTACGTTAAATAGACTAGAGAGGAAAGATGAAGGGATACAGTTATATTTTAATTTAAAAAATAGTTAAGAGAATGAAAAGACAAAGGAGAAAATTTTGCAAATAAAATATGGTTTTCAATTAAAAATTATATACAGATTATATCAAGAATTCTTAAAACCTAATTTTCAAACATTCATGTTTAAAACTAAGTAAAATTTTACCAAGGTATGGTGGCATATGCCTTTAATGCCAGACATTTGTAAGACAGAGGAAGGCTGATTTCTATGAGTTCAAAGCCAACCTAGTCTACCTACCATGTTCTAGGCCAGCCAGAGTTACATGGTAAGACCTGGTCTCAAAATCATTTTTGAACTGATACTTTATCAAAGAAGATACACAGATATAAGTCAAGCATATTAAAATATACCCAACATCATTAGAAAAATGAAAACCACAGTGTGATAGATTTCTATATCTATAACAATAGATAGATTTCAAGAATTCCAGTGACAGGTGAAGAAAATGACTAGGTGTAGAAAAGTAGTTGCCAGTTAAGTGTGAAACCTCAGGACTCAAAAGCTGAGCATGGGAGCCCAGGGCTGTGCCCTCACTACTCCTACCAGGAAATAGGAAAGACAAGAGCTGGCCCAGAAGCTCGTGGACCAGCTAACCTGGCAGTCACTGAGCAAATAAAAAGGAGAGCCAGTATCAAACAAGATGAAAGCAGGGACTGGAACCTGAGATTGTCCTCTCATTTTCATGGGTGCAGTGCCTCTCTCTCTCTCTCTCTCTCTCTCTCTCTCTCTCTTTCTCTCTCTCTCTCACACACACACACACACACACACACACATACACACACACACACATACACACACACACACTGATGCCATGACTGTTCCATGGAAGGAAAGTTTTTTATTGTAGCTATGAGAGAGAGATCAGCCAGAGACATCCGGAGTAGTCCAGAACTTAGAGAGAAAGAAGTAGACTTAACATGGCCAGCAGACTCGACCTGACCATGAGAGAAGCAGAAGTAGAGAGATAAAGAAACATTGAGGGAGAATACCAGAGAGCAAAGAGAGAGGGTCGAGGGGGACTGGGATGGGCATAGTTGAAAGAGCAGAGTTAGAGGGAGGAGGAGTAGCTGGAGAAAGAAGACCATGAGCTTGGGGGAGTTTATGGTAGGGGAGGAGGTGAGACTGGCCAGAATGCCAGCATGCACTTTGAAATATGTAACAGGTACTGGTGATACTGAGGGAGCCTGAAGGCCAGCGTGCACTTTGGTATGGTAATTGGTACCACTGATGGCCATTTGTCCCTGCTGCATTTTGGAATTTGGAAAAATGGAGTTTGCTTTAGACCTGACATATCTGCCTCTGTTTCTCTCTGTCTCTCTCTGTCTCTCTCTGTCTCTGTCTCTGTCTCTCTGTCTCTCTGTCTCTCTCTCACTCTTTCTTTCATTTTTAAGTAAATAAAAAAATTCTGAGGACTCCTGGTATTGATGAGGGTGTGGAGGAATTTGCACTGTGACAAATTAAAACAATACAGTCAACTCAAGTTCACAGCCTTTTAAAAGTCAAGCATATTTCTACCCCCAAGATCCAGCTGTTCCATTTCTAGGTATTTAGAGATAAATGAAAGCATGTGTTGCCATGAAGACAAGTATACAATGATGACCAGCTCTATTTACACTGGTCCAAAACTATAAAGCAGATGTCTATACTCTGAAGTAGTCATACAATGGAAAATTTTCCGAGCAATAAAACAGGATCTTTTAAAAGAAATGGTTAGTACATATAACATGTGTATGTTGAATGAATTTTAAAATGATTACACTGAAAAAAAAGAATGTATCCTATATGATTCTATTTAAATAAAAATTTTTAAATGCAAACTAATGTTTAAAGTCAGAAAGCAAATCAGTATTGCCTGAGGGGATGGCAGAGAAGGGAACAAAGGAGTGAATTAGAAAAATGCCATGTGCTGATATCTCAAGATAATCACCACATTCCTTATATTAGTGGGCTAGCTAATTCACAAGATCAAATGTCTAAACTCATCAAAGTGTGCAGAGTATCCAGTGTATTTATATTTGGTCAACTATTTTTCAACAAAGATGCTAAAAAAGTAATGTGTATGACTTAGTTTGGGTTTTGTTGCTCTGAAGAGGTACCATGACCAAAGCAACTCTTACAAAGAAAAACATTTAGTTGGGGCTGGCTTACAGTTTCAGAAGTCAAGTCCATTATCATCATGGCAGGAAGCATGTCAGTGTGAAGGCAAACTTAGTGCTGGAGGAGCCAAGACTTCTACATCTTAATCAAAATGGGACTAAAATTCCACAGTGGTAGAGCTTGAGCATAGGAGACCTCAAAGCCTGACCCTACAGTGACTCACTTCCTCCAACAAGGCCACACTCATTTTAACAAGGTCACACATCCTAATAATGCCACTCTCTATGGGCCTATGGGGTCCAATTATATTAAAATGACCATAGTGTATATTGTTGAAGAATGCATGGATACTTCCAAAAGAAGTTGGAGCTTTCTCCAAAAATATGGTTGGCACGGATCTGAGTAATACAGAGACAGACCCAGGAACAAGGATAAGTTAATAATGAGCAAGTGGCATTCTGGGAAAGAATTTAACTGACCATTGAGATAAAAATAAGCTAACAAGAGACAACCAAGAGGATTCAAAGACAGCAGAGTAGAAGTGCCCGTCCCTTTCCTCCTCCACAAAGAAGCAACGAACAAATGTATGCCTTCATTAGTGACGACAACACTGCTCTAGAATGCAAAGGGAGACATATTATAGCCCTGCAGGCAGTGAAGACTTGTGAAAAAAGAACAGATCCCACCTACAATCACCCCAGATCTGGGTCCAGGGGTCTCCTCAGAGCAGGGAATAGTGTAAATCAGAGGGTCACGGAGGACATCACCATAGACACCAGCAGTCCCAACTACAGGATAGTCCTCTAGGCCTCAGAGTTGTTCAGCCCAGTTAGAGAGCTACCTATCATCTGCATGTTAGGGGAACTAGAGTGTCCCCACTTAACATCCAGAGCACAAGCAGCTGACACATGGCTAGACTTTGCAGCATAGTTGTACTCTTAGTGACCCAGCCACATGGAACTCTATCCTACAAGTCAACCGTGCCCTGGAATATGGCACAGACACAGTAAACTTACCCAAATCAGTAGTAACGACCTGCTCAAGATACTAGTAAAGCATAAACAGGGAATCTACAGGAACTTGAGTTTTATGTAATATAATAAAATAGAAAATCTTAGAAAAATGGCAAAGGCTGTGTGATGGCTGTGTTATGCCTAGTTTGAGAGAACCCCTGGAGGCCACCAGAGATAACAACACTGATGAAAGCACACAAGAGTCTTTTATTTGAGTTCAAACTCAGGATGAAACTCCCCCTGCTCAGCAGGTTAGGGATGTGATGACCAGGTCTAGGGGCTCAGAGTTTATATATGGGAAATGCATAAGTTGGAGCTTTCAAGCCTTGGTGTCTCATGATTGGGTGAGAGATAAAGGAATTATATCCTTCAAAACGGACAACATTTGTTTAGACAGCAAGGAGGGACCATACATCTGGAAAAGGACCTTTTTTGGCCTGAGAAGTAATGACTCATTTAGTTATCAGTGACCAGTACATTTTTACAAGCTGGCCACAGCTGTCTGGGAACAATGTTGTCTCTTTTCCATAGCTTAAGAGTGGGGGCCTCATCACTTCAAGGACATTAATTTTTCTGTCTTCTTTAAAGACAGGAGACAGCTGCATGGGGAGAGTGGGAAGAGTGCTGGCTATTTAAATTGGCACTAGAGCTAACTTGAAGGTGAGAGTGGGCTGCCTGAGCGGGCTGCCTTTTGTCTCTTCAGCTGATATTGATTAGACTAAGAAATTTCTAGAACATTGTCACAGCTCACCTTTGCATGTGTCAGTGTGCATGTTTCCAGTAACAATCATGGTGGTCTTGACCTAATGAATGAATGTTCCTTGATCTATCATTAACAACAGCATGTGAGGGAAAGATGAAAGGAAATGGTGGTTAGTTGGAGGAAGTAGGTTGCTGGATGCACATCCTTACACACAGTATATCTTGCCCTAGCTTCCTCTTATATTCCCTGTCTGTGCTTCTTGTCTACAACGAAGTAAAGCAACTTTTTAGTCAAACTATGTCTTCATCATGATATTCTGCCCAACTGCAGAGGCCAAGCAACCATGCACTAGATCCTTTGAACCCATGAGACAAAAAGACTCTTTCCTTTAAGTAGCATTCCATCCCAGCCATGAGATAACTAATAAACCTCACATAGTACACAGAAAGGGAACAGCAATGTCTATATCTAGAAGAATGCAAAAAAATAAAAATAAAAAAGGACTGGAGTCTGGGAAACAAATCACTCAGAACTAACCTCATAAGCTTGTATTTTTCAAAGACCTATTTTAATAAGTGTTCTTAAATGTTTTAACCTCCCTCCCAGCACACCACCCACCAGAGATAGCAGGGCAAGGTTAATGGGGCAAAGGACAATGTGGATCTGTTTAGAAATAATTCTTTGGAGTGAATCCAATCCTCATAGTCAGGATATCAGCAGTTCAGTGCACACAAATCAATAGCAGTAGCTCAACCCACTTCCAAACATCATTCACAAATCAGCAACAACAGTTAGATCCAGAAGAAACCTCTAGGATCTTTCAAATGGCCCAGGTCCACAGAAGCTGCAAGAAGCTGCCCAAAAACCACCAGAAATTCTTTGGTACATTTCTCTCTATGAAGTTACAACTACTGATGACCAGCAAAGAGTGGCAAGGTGAACCAATACCACACAGTGGCATCCACTGTCTGTTAGGTTATGTTTAAACCCTTTTGGAATATCACATGTTCTCTCAAGAGTCCACTCTAGAAGAACATCACAAACCCTTTTTCCAGTTTGCTTCCAGAAAAACACCATGTATCTATTCTCAGCAAAACATCCTCCCACATGTCTGCTTCAGCAAAAACATCTTCTCATAAGACAGCTTCCAAGAAAACATCACATGACACAACTGAGTCTCCAAAAAAAACAGAAATTTCTACTTTATAACTCTGTACCCTCATCTCTGAGGAAAGCCAGTCTCCTTGTTCATGAACAAGCTTGCAAGACATAAGATGGCAAGTTCACCATCACCACAACCCAGAGAGCCCACAGGGAAGATCTTTCCCTTAAAGTTTCTGCTGGCAGCACTGGGAGACTGAACTCTGTTTGACTGGAGCACAAACAAGAGTTATTAGCATTTCAGTATTGCTAGAGGGAGGTCTGCTCTCTTCCCAGAAAGCCAGTCCTCAATGGGTGTGAAAAGCCCTGTTTGTTATAGTTGAGCTTTCTCCTGAAGGTTACCATAACCTTCCTGTAAATTATGCAAATAAGCAATGAGGGTTCCCACCAAGTGTGCTGTTTCCCTCTCCCAGGTACAAAGCAGTTTTTCCATGCTCTGGTGGCCCCGAGTCTAGAAAGCACCAGAGTGCTCTCCAAACATGTGCAGAGCACTGACATGATAATTACCTTAGAAAGTGGTTTTCTCATGTATTTTGGCTGCAGAAAAAATAACACGCCTACTCTCTTTCCATGCTTCTCAAAGAATTATGCAAACAGACCCAAAGCAAACCAATTTAAATGATTATAAGATGGAAAAGGACCCTGCTATTTCAGAGCCACCAAGATGGAAATATAAGAGGCCTCACACAGATTCGTACTGATGGAAAACATCTTCTGTGGTGGTTTGAATGAGAATGACTCCCAAAGGCTCATATGTTTGAATAACTGGTCCCTAGTTAGTGGAATTGTTGAAAAGGATTGGCAGATGTGTCACTGGGGCAGGCTTTGAGGTTTCAAAAGACTGAAGCCCTTCTCAGTACACTTATTCTCTCTCTCTCTCTCTCTCTCTCTCTCTCTCTCTCTCTCTCTCTCTGCCTTCTGCTGTGGATCAACATGTGAGCTCTCAGCTGCTGCCAGCCACCTATCTTTGTGCCTTTGCCCCATCATTACAGATGCTACCCTCTGGGACCCTAAGCCCACTTAAACTTTCTTTCATAAGTTCATGGTCTTATCACAGCACTAGAAAGAGAACCATAGGCTTCTAAGTATGAAACATCTTGATCTTGATTGACTTGATATTTGGAGACAAAGGTCTCACTCAAGCATTAGTGATGTTTGTCTAAAGCTCGGACTAGATTTCATAAAATGACCAAGGAAGGAAACTAGATATGGAGTTGTAAAAGGAACTCAGCAAATAGAAGAGGGTCACACTTCAGCATACATAAGATCATCTGACAGCTACTGAAAGAAAGATTACTCTTGCACTCAATCTCAGAAATTCTGATCTATGGGTCTGTGCTGGAGCCCAGAAATGCTCAGGTTCTCAGTAACCCTGATCCCTTAAGACCATGCTTTGAGGAACTTAGAGAAACAGGACAGGGTTTTACCCTCCAGTGGAGGGCTTATATTATTACAACTTTTGAGGGCTATTCCTCTTTGTCATATCAGGAATGTCATACCAGAACTCTGCCTCATTTGCTAAGAGGATAAGTTTGTGACCCAGGCTGTCTTCTCAGCATATTCTAACCCATCTAGTCCAGTAGTTATTACAAAGCTGATTGGATAGCCAATCAGAGCCCACATAGATGCTAAGATTCTTTCCTTCCTTCCAAGACCTTAGGTACAAAGGACCATGTAAGCTTGAAATGATATGTGGAGTCCTCAAACTTCTAAAGAAAAATAAACTTGTGTCATTGCCAAGGACCCTGTGTTGGATGGACAGATGCACATGTGTCCAGATCTGAACATTCCCAAAATAAGCCATGCTCTTCCCAGCTCACCTTGCACACAAATCCACAACGCTCGTGGTTATTTGCTTTGGGGTTTCAAAGCGGCTCTCTTTACAAGGATACCCCAATTATTTTAAAGTTTTATACCATTTCTCTCTGGGTTGGTTCTAACATACAGATGAATTTTTTCAGACAACCTGGCATGAACCTTCAGGACAGCATAGTTCTAGGTGCTGAAGGTTTTGTCAAGTCCCAACAAGTGGTGCCTTTTTTCAGACAGAGCTGATGTTTTCTATGGAAATATGTTGAATTACTTTTTTCATGCCAGAGCATCTTCTCAGGTATAATATTACAGTTTTGGCAGCAACTGTCAGACATATATCCAATGTTCAATGTCAAGATGAGAGTGCCATCACATTTCTGGTACCCTAGAAAGTTAAGTCAGCTTCCTGTTACTACTGGCATATTGCTTACCCCACTGTTAATCTCAAAATAGTAGTTCATAACTCTTTGTCCCTCGCTCCCCTAAAATATTGTTAAGACTTCATGATTGTTGTTCTCCTATCTAAAACTTACCACATCTAGTCCTCATCCCCCTGCCCCAGTCAACTCCTTCACCTGTTATTTCAACCACCTCAACCCCATCCCACATGTCAGAACTTTGTTCCAAGAATCAACTCCATAATCTTAAGATTATACAATTTACTTAATGTTTAAGACACCCCTGGGGCTAGGGGATAAAGTGCTTGCTGAGAAAGCATGAGAACCAGAGTCTAGATTCCTAAAACCCAAATAAATGCAGAGCAGGTAAGGTTGCCCCCCTGTAGTCCCAGCACTAAGCAGGGTTAGAGGATCTCTAGGGGCAAGCTAGCTAACTAGACTGGCTGAACTTGATGGCTATGGGTTCAGCAAAGAAGCATGTCTCAATAAACAAAGTGAAGAGCAGTTGAAGAAGAAAGACAATATCAGGTTTAGACCTTCACACACAGATGAACGCATATGCATATACACCTGAATACACACACATACACGCACTCACATACACACACACACACACACACACACGCACACACACACTCTAATAAAGACACACCAAGCAAAAGCGGTGGTACACAATTATAATCACAGAACACTGGAAAGCTGAAGCTGGAGGATGGTGAGTTCCTGGCCAGCCTGAGCTATACTGCAAGTTCAAGGCCAACCTGGGCTACAGTGAGGCCTGTGCCCCAACAAAAGACACTCCGAGTCCAGTGTGTTGTGTTAAATGTGAAGGTTTTGAACCCAAACTCCTAGTATTCTGTAAAGCTTTACTCTTTAGTCTTTACCTCATCATTTCAGGCTTTGGTGTTTCTTCTGTAGGATGGCAATGATGTTAATGGTATTTAATGACATTCAGTACCTTATTCAATGTGGCAATACAGGAAGCATTCGACATAGTGACAGGCAAATTGGCCACATCCTGCATCTTTCCAATCCTTCGTATTACTAGTGTTTCGGACTTTCAGGATGTTCTCTCCTGATCGATAGGCTGAAAAGTTCTGCTCAGTTTTCATACATCACAGACTGCTGTCATCTTGATTATAACACCAGGATGTTGGGACTTTATCTTTCATGCTTTTAACTCAAGTAACCCTTTTACATATGATAGGTCCTCAATGAAGGTGTTAAGTGAGTGAATGAATCAACAACAATAATAATGATAACTAGCATTAATGAGGACCTATTCTGTTCAAAGACCTTCACATATTGTGTGCAATCATCAAATGCGCCCTGAAAAATAGGTGTTACTTTTCCATTTGAAAGATGAAAAAATTAAAGATCAGAGAGGTTAAGCAAGTTGCTTGGATGCAAACAGCTGATAAATGAGTAACCGTTTCCCACTACAGCAACTTTTTTCCAAACTCTTTCTGAAAGAAAAAACATTGAAGCTATGATAAGCCCTTGGGATTACTTTTATCATTTCAGCATTGATAAATAATAGGTGACTTGGTTTGTAAAAGTTCTAGGGGCTTGAGAGATGGCTCAGCAGTTAAGAGCACTAACTAGGCTTCCAGAGGTCCTGAGTTCAATTCCCAGCAACCACATGGTGGCTCACAACAACCTATAACTCCAGTTTTAGGGTATTTGACACCCTTTTCTGGCCCCATTGAATACCAGGCATGCAGGTGGTATACATACATACATGCAGACAAAACACCCATATTCATATAATAATAATACCATAGTATAATACAAGACATCATAATAATTATTATAATTATTATTATTATATTGTCTTGTATTATACTATGGTATTAGTAAACAGCGTACTACAAAAACCATGTCTCCATCTTCATGTTACTCCACCTTATCCCCCTTTAAATGTACGTAAAGCTGGCAGACTTAGTTTATTTATAAAAGAAAAAATAATTGACTTGTTTTCAGGACTGAGTTTGATTAAGTTGCAAGAAATCAGAAACACGAGACAAAAACTCCTTTTATGAACTGATGTTCGGATTCTAAATTTTGTGCTAATTCTTACATATAACGGTGCTAAATGATACGACGGAAGAGAAGGGTCCTAGCTGACATTTGCAAGCACGTCTATACAAATAACACATTGCAGGTGTGGAGAGTCATTATTCTCAATAAGCAAAAAGGCAAATTGGATATAATTGTCACTATATTTTCTATTTTTAACATGAGTGTAGAGGGGTATTTCAGCGTACCACATAAGACTCATTTATCAGCTGACTGCAGCTCCCAAACCTGCTGAAGGTCAGTCTAAAGTAAATGTGCAAGTTTCTTGGGATATTTTCGTCCCTCATTTAGCAGCTCTTTCAATATCACTGCTGTCCGTACTTTCTACTGTCAAATCATTGCCCATTACAAGGTTGCATTTAATAATTTAGCACTGTGACACAGGCAGTCTGACTGACTCAAAGTGACCCCAGAACTTTACTCTGGATTGCTTAGAAAAAGAGATGTCTGGGGCCAGTTTACTTTTGTGGGGTGGCAAAGCTACATCATGGAACCAACAGCACGTTCCCAGCCCTGGCTGGATATACTGCAACTTTTTATGTGGTACAGGGTCTCCAGGTCCTGATAGCTGGCACTGCCAATCTCCTGTAAATAGCTGACCTGTTTATTTCCTACTGACATGTTTGCCTTGTAGAAAGAAAAAGGCAATAATCAAATGGATCTGTCCATGTTCCATCTTGAAAGTGAGCAGGCTCGTGTGTTTGAGCACTTGGTCCCCAGATGGGCTACTGGTTGGGCAGGTAGGTAGTCTAGCTAACAGGCATAGATCCATAAGGGTGGAGCTTGAAGGTTATAAGACAGATCTGTCTCTGCCTGACTCCTTTGCCTTTCTAACTGTTGGCCAGTTCCCTCCAGTTCTCACTACAATATACAGAACCCACTCTTGATGGATTCTGTTCAAATCCTCCCTTGTCTAAACATGCACCAAAATAAATAAGTCCTCCCTTGCTGGGTCAAGTACTTTGTCAGGACAACTAGAAAAGTAACCTATTCACTCCACTAGAAAGCAAGTTTGCATGGTTTTCTCTAGAACTCTCTGACCCCACATACCTCTCCAAAGGACCTTTTTTTTATTGGAAACAAAGCAATGGTTATTTTGCAAAGCAAAATCCTTCAGTTAAACTTAGTCCCTATTGATCTACAGAAGTTCAATGTATAGGAGGACAGGAGAAACTCAGGACAGGACTTGGAGTTGTATGTGTGTCAAGGACTTAGGTGTTGACCAACGCAGTACAAAGGCCATAGGTAAGATTCATGAGGCAGAGGGCCTGGCAAGGGCAGACATACAAGGCTCAAGCAAAAGACAGTAGAGAGAAGGAGGAGAAATGGAAGAGTAAACGTATTTGGAAAGAAGACCAGATGTTCAAAAGAAGACCAGATGTTCAAAAGAAGACCAGATGTTCAAAAGAAGACCAGATGTTCA
>JADRCH010000042.1:2879346-2901743 GCA_019843965.1 Rhynchomys soricoides
AGATGTTCAAAAGAAGACCAGATGTTCAAAAGAAGACCAGATGTTCAGAAGAAGACCAGATGTTCAGAAGAAGACCAGATGTTCAGAAGAAGACCAGATGTTCAGAAGAAGACCAGATGTTCAGAAGAAGACCAGATGTTCAAAAGAAGACCAGATGTTCAGAAGTACGAAGGGAAAGGAATTGCTAAATTAGAGGGTCCGGTCGGGATCCAGTGGTGAAAGCTGAGTTAAAAAGGAAATAAATGCACCGAGAGACCTGCAAGAGGTGAGAGATGGAAGTGTGCTTGGCTGGAAGCAGTCTAAGCCCCAGGGGCAGTCTGCACAGGTTCCTCTTCCTCTCCTGCAGCCCACGTTCCTAAAGGGACAGAGCTGGCTTTCCAACAGCTTCTAAACTTTTATCAGGGTTACCCCAGGTAAAAAGGAGATGTTAAGAGTGACTCCTTTCCAGATTTCTGACTTTCCAGACGAGGTGGGAAAAATCACAACACCTGAGAAAGATGGAAGAGATCAATGTTTATTTCAAACCGAAAATCTTTTTCTGTGCTAGGAAACTGCTGATTCTCCTGTGGATCCATTCTCTCCTTTCCCCATGGGATTATGGCTGCTAAAAGCTAAGCTTCATAGGCTCATTAGCAGGCCCCAGCCTCTGGCTGAGACCAGGATGAGACAAAAGGTGCTGGGTGTTGTATTCAAGAAGGCCAGGGCTCACAGAGCCATGCAACCACTCCAAGCCTAACCCTGCCCTGTGGGTGGAACTTCCTTAAATGCTGATCCCCAAAGACCTCACTTACAGAGCCTACCTCTTTCCCCCACAGAGGCCCCAAGATTCTGATGAGTTCTGCCAATGAGAGCATCTAATGGGAAGCCAGGAGGGTGAGCAATAAGGTCAGATGTTTGTTTTCCTGTTTCCTCACCTCTGAGGCCACCTCCCATGGCTTGTAGCTCCAGACAGATGAATACTGTTCCCCATGCATTTGCACTGCATCTGTCTCTTCCTCCCCCTCCCTCCTTCTCTATCTCTCTCCCTCTTGGCAACCCCTCAGCTTCACAGTGGTAATAGCTGGCTGGCTGCTACCAGCCCAGATAACTGCATTGTCTTTTATGGATCCCCTACTATCACACATCTGCCAAAAATTCTCTTGAAAATGAATTATCCTTCAGTCATCTTGTTCTGTAGATGCCACCTGTTGAGACTCTGAAGATACACTGAAGATACATTCAGTCTCTGCCCTGGTAGTGTACTATGAATTAATATTTCATGAATCTAGAAATTACCATATGGCTACACCAACTATAATACCACATACCTTTTTTACATTAAAAGCATTAATTATGTAAATAGAAATATCTCTTTTAAACAGCTCATTTTTGCATGACTACTCTGGCTTAAATAAATAAATAGACAAACAAACTTTACTATAGCTTTTTCTAATTCCCATGAAACCATGGTATCTGTACATTATAGTGATTTTGAAAATAAACTTAGAACTGGTGTGGGCCATATGCCTGTAAACTCCAAACTCAGGAAGGTGAACCAGATAGCACTGGGAGTCTGAGACCAACCTAGGCCATGTAGAGAGCCCCTATCTTACAAAGAAAGGGAGGGAGGGCAGAGAAGGAGGGAGGAGAGAGACTGGGATGAAGGGAGGGAGGGGGAAGCAGAAAGGGAGGAGGAAAGGGGAGGGGGGAATGAGGAGGGGAGGGGAGGAAAGACTTGGAATCAAACCCCAGCTCTTCTTGTCCCTGGCTGAGTAAGTTTGGGCAAGCCACTCACTCACAATGGACCCAGGACCATTTCTGGTGCCTCCAAAACTGAACTTTTTTTCTCTAAAAATATGTTCCCTGTTGCTATCTGAATTCAGCTACTCTATATAACCCCAACTAGGTTAGTACCCCCTCTACTGACAGAATATGAGTACCAAGTCATTTAAATCCAAGCTCTCAGCTTGAGGGGAAATCTTACATACCATCAGCTTCCTTGTTCTTCGGCCCACACCTTTCCTTGCCAACTGACAGCAAACTCTATACACCTGAAGGAAGCGAAGTTGGAAACTGAATTGGGGGAGGGGGGATGTCTGCAGCAACAAAAGCCTGAGCTATTTTTGCAATGTTTCCTTCTCAAGCCCTCCTACTCTGAATAATATCTGGCTGAAGTGTGACTGGCTGACTCCTGCAGGTATCAGTAACAGATGGAACCAGCTAATTATGTCTCCTCCATGTGAACAGAGATGAAGCTGTTAATTGCTAATTGTACACTTCTCTGAATCCCACCACGGGGTGCTGGGCTGAGGCCACTTCCTGAACCAAACACAAACATGGCCCCTGCTCACAGGCTGAAGAAACTTGTGCGAAGCAACTGGATAACTGCATCTCAGGCTCTTCTAAAGGGTTAGCATCCTGCTGAGACTAGCAGAGAGAAGATACTTGGGGTCTTGAGGCGGATGAGGGTGCCCACATCTCAGTGCAGGTAGCAAAGTCCATCTCCCACCAGTAGCTGGTATCTGATCCTAGTCTCTAATTTCCCTTAAGGCGAGCTCAGAGCTCAGCTCTTCTGATTCTTTTGATGTTGGTGGTCTCCGGACACCAGCCAGCACACACTTCTGGAGAGATCACTTGAAAGGTGTTGCTTTCTAGAACCTTCCTCCATCTTCCAAGCAAAAAGAAGATATCCAGTAGTGATCACAGAATTTTCATCTGATACATGCCTCCTTTAGAGAGCTGCTCTTGCCTTTTCTCAGTAGATGATTTGGGGAGATGACCTAAGGATACCTTTTATGTTCCAGAGTGATCCATTCCCATAACCAAAAGGACTGGCTCAACGATGGTCATAAGACAGATGGTCATCCAATCAGAGGCATCCTAAAGGTTTTGACTGAATTCTTAAGAATATATTGGAAATGTTAGCCTGGAGATACTGTGATTTTCATTCATATTTCCTTCTCCTCTTTCTCCTCCTCCTCCTCCTCCTCCTCCTCCTCCTCCTCCTCCTCCTCCTCCTCTTCCTCCTCTTCCCCTCTCCCCTCTCCCCTCTCTTCTCTTCTTCCTGTGTCTCTCTTCAGTTGCACCTCTCCTTCCTTGTTCTCCTGCCTCCTACACACACACACACACACACACACACACACACACACACACGCACACACGTGCACATACAGCATTCACAGATGCTCCTGATGCCCAGCACCACATCTACTGCCTACAGCTAGGCTCTCTCCAGTAGTTCAGAAAAGTTCTTTTGCAACTTCCAAGGGTGAGACAGATGAGGCAGCCAAGCAACCGTCAGTCAATGGGAAATGGAAGCAGTAAAAAACAAGCCAACAAACACACAAACCCAAGTTCCTTACCTGGGGCAATCCTGGGCATATTTCAAACAGTAGCTAAGGTCCCAAGGGACTTGCCTGCTGTGGTCTCCTGCCGATGAATACATCTTCTAGTGACTTTTCTCCAATCTACATCTCACCCTCTTCTTCCCTCTATCTTGTTTCCTGAGACTCCTGTGTTCTTTCGTTTTTGAGAAGCAGTTGCCCACATGAGCCGGAGCTCTTTACTGGTGAAATACCTTTGCCGGCAAAAGGAGGTGTGAGAAAAAGATAGGTAGACTTTCCTTTAGAACACATTATAGGAATTTTGATGGGATTTGCATTGAATCTGTAGATTGCTTTTAGTAAGATGGCCATTTTTACTATGTTAATCCTACCAATCCATGAGATCTTTCCATCTCCTGATATCTTCTTCAATTTCTTTCTTCAGAGACATGAAATTTTTGTCGTACAGGTCTTTCACTTGTATGGATATAGTTAAGCCAAAGTATTTTATATTATTTGTAATTATTATAAAGGCTGTTGTTTCTTTAATTTCTTCCTCAGGCTATTTATCATTTGTATAAAGGAGGGATACTGATTTGTTGTTGATGATGATGTTGATGATGATGATGATGTTGATGATGATGATGATGATGGTGGTAGTGGTGATGATGATGATGATGATGATGATGATGATGATGATGATGATTTTATATCCAGCCACTTTGCTGAAGGTGTTTATCAGAAGTAGGAGTTCTTTGGTAGAATTTTTGGGGTCACTTATGTATACTATCATATCATCTGCAAATACCAGTACTTTGACTTCTTCCTTTCCAACTTGTATCCCCTTGATCTCCTTTAGTTGTTTCATAGCTCTGGCTAGAACTTCAAGCACTATGTTGAATAGATACGGAAAGGGAGGGCAGCCTTGTCTTGTCCCTGGTTTTAGTACAACTGCTTTAAGTTTCTCTCCATATAATTTGATGTTGGCTGTTGGCTTGCTCACTTATAAGAGGACTTTAACCATAAAGTACAGGATAACCATGCTACAATCAATCCACAGATCCAAAGAAAGAAATAAGGAGTGCCCAAGGGAGGATGTGTGAATCTCACTCAGAAGGGGAAATAAAATAGACACTGCAGGTGGATGGAAGGAAGGAACTGGGCAGGAGGGGTGGGGAGGGGAACAGGGATGGGAATCAGATGTAGGGAAAGAGGTTGTCAGGGAAGGGCTGGTAGAAAGAACAGAAATTGGGGGGGGGGGCATCTCTGGGGCTAGCTGGAGACCTGGGGCAGGGGAAGCTGCCAGGCATCTATGGAGATGACCCTAGCTGAGACTAGCAGTGGTAGATATAGAGAATGAATGGTGGATATGTAGCAAGGTGGAAATTTTAGTGAAGGAAGGGGGGACATCAATCCACCCACAATACCTTCAACTCAAAATTTGTCCTGTCTACAAGACTTACAGAGATTAAGACGGAGCAGAGATTGAGGGAACGGACAACCAATGACTGGCCCAACTTGAAAAATATTTCATGTAAGATAGCCAATCCCTGACACTATTAAGGATTCTCTGCTATGCTTACAGACGGGAGCCTAGCTTAACTGTCTCCTGAAAGGCTGCATCCATCAGTACACAGAAGCAGACTCAGAGACCCACAGGCAGACAGCAGATGGAGTTCAGGGAGACTTGTGGAAAAGTGGGGGATAGTGAGTGAGCCAGAGGGGTCAAGGACACCACAAGAAGACCTGGGCTCATGGGGGCTGAACCGCCAAACACAGTGCATGCAGGAGCTGGACCTAGGCCCCCTACACATTTGTAGCAGATATACAGCTTGGTCTTCATGTGGGTTCTCTATCAATTGGAGCAGGGGCTGTCCCTGACTCTGTTGCCTGCTATTGGACCCCCTTCCCCTAACTGGACTGCCTTGTCATTGGGTCTCAGTGCGAGAGGAGCTGATACTCACAGCAGTGAGCATGGGAGGCTTCCTCTTCTCTGAGGAGAAGGGGAGGAGGTAATGGGGGAGGGATTTGTGAAGGTGGGACTGGGAGGAGGGGAGACTGCGATTGGAGTGTAAAGCGAATAAATAAATTAATAAATGAAAAAGTATAGTACAGGACTCTCACTGTAAAGGAGTGAGTTGCATAGAAATGGTTGGGTAAGATGAGTATAGCCTTCTCTTGTAGATAGCTCCAAGATAAGTTGAGCCAGTCCACTGAAGGGTTCTCAAATCAAAGCTACTGGTCAGTTCTTAGTTCTCTAACACCCTGCAAGAATGAGCCTGCTTTGATGGTCTTCAGCAGAGGGTAGCCAGTGACAAATGTGTCTTTGGCCTGAATACGGCAGTGGACCTAGAGGGGTAAGGGCAGAGCTGTCAGTCCACTGTGCTTCCTGCACAAAACGTCTGAACATCACACTTTCTTGACCACTGTATCTTCCAAGTGACTACAGTTTGAAGGACCTTCTTAGTAAAGGTGGAGGCGGGTAGTGTTGATGGTAGTGGGTGGGTAGTGTTGGTGGTAATGGTTGGGTAGTGTTGGTGGTAGTAGGTGGGTAGTGTCGGTGATGGTGGGTGGGTACTGGGGATGGTGGTGATGATAGTGACTGAGAGTGGTGGTAGACACAGGTAGACAACCCAAACTAAGATGTTAGGAGGGATGCATAGGAATTAATCCCACATAGAAAAAGCAAAAGCAAAGGTTGACACTACACTGCCTGATATGATATATTCATGCTATCAAATAGTGAGTTTCATGTCAGAGTTAAATAGTTTCATAATTTTCTGCTTAATGTTTATTGCTTTTGTTTTTGTAGTTGATGTTAAAATTAGATGAGTTTAGACTTCTAATGATGGCAATAAAAATGATGTAGACTAAGATAGATATCCTCGGTCTTGATTTTTCTAGTACTGCATTTTGTGTTTACTTCCTTTCTAACTGAGAAGCCAACTTTTATGAAAGTTGCCTTCTCTATGTGTTTATTTAGATAAGTTTTGATGGTCAACCTTCTCTTTAGTGTTCAGCATATGATCCAGCTCCTTGACTATTGTGGAATGCATGGTTATTCATCCATGGACTAATCACTCCATCCTAATGACTCATGAAATAGATTTTTGTATGTTAAGTAGAAGGTTAACATCTGAAACAAGTCCAAATGCTCAAGACTCTGCCATGTTGAAAGGCAAAATTTTACTGCATTTTTCTTGAGATAATGTCTTGTGTTTTCTCTATTTTACATTTCAGTTGATTAAAGAAGCAGTGTAGACTTCCTACTGTTCTCTCACAATGTAATACTTGCCGATCACCTTCTAGTCTGACTGCCATTATTTCATGAAGCCCTGCTTGGCAGGGGAGAGTTAAGTGGGAAGTCAATTGGGAAGGTAAAGGAGAAAATTGATAAAGACAACTAACACTAATGATGTTTGGAAAATCCATACGGAAACCTACTATTGAATATGCTTGCACACACACACACACACACACACACACACACACACACACACACTTAACTACCATTACCTTACATGAGGAGCTAATGCTCCTCCAAGAAGCCATAATCTATTGAGCAGAATATCTACTGTCAGATGTGGGATACCTACATTTGAGTTGTTGGTCAGAGGGTTCTTAGAGACGCCATGAAACAAGACAGGCTATTGCCAGTTCTCTTGGTTACTAAAAGTACTTGATGATAAGACACCACACACTTTGATCATAGGCCATGGAAAAATCATGCTGGTGCTGACCTGTAAGCTTCCCCTTCCTGCTATAGCTTTCATAATGCCAGAAGGTGCTGTGTGGGACTAGCCTGGCAAGGTATGCCTTTTGGAGTGAAGTGGCATGAAGGTTGTGGAGGTAATCAACAGCTTTCTTATTAGATTAAAAAACACTCCATTGGAAGGAACTCGGGCTGGTACTGTATACCTGCCCAAGATCCCATGGCTGCAAAGACAAGAGATGCTATGGGAGACCCTACTACTATTATTTGACTAAACAAACCTACTATCAAACTACCTTCTAAATACTTATCTCTGTACTCAGAGAGGCTAGAGGAACTCTCAGTCTTCATCAGAGAAGCTGTTTTGTGTAGTGTTTGGAGGTTAGTTAATACAGAGACCCACAAATGGTCATAGTACAGAGAAAGAGTGATGGTGGAGTGGGACATTTGGATCACTTTCCTTCCTTCAAGGCTCAGGGTACACACTGGGAGAAGTGGATGGAAGACTGTAAGAGCCAACAAACAGGGAGGACTGCTATAAAACAGTATCTTCTGGAAATGACATAACTGCTTCACACATGAACTCACAACTGCTGTGGTTGCCTGCACAAGATCTTCACACCATGAAGCCAGTCAACACTGTGCAAGGATGGGGAAGGGAACTAGGAAGGTCCATCCCTAACTAGTAGCATTGACAGTTGATTACCACTAGGGAAGTAAGAGACAGTGTCCTTCAAGGTATGTCCACCAGTAGGTTGTCCATGCTTCACAGATGGTCCCTACATCCACGCACTTATGAACATCACTAATTAAACTCAGTGACTCATTGAAAACAAACAAGAGGACATGAAGTTGGGGAAGAGAGCAGGAAGAGTTGCTGGTGGAGACAGGGGATAAGTATAATCAAAATATATTGTATACATGTATGAAATGTGTTCATTTGTATTCATTGAGCTTTTTAATGGGGTTCAGTGTGATTTCCACACATATTGTAGTATGCACGGGTAAACTCTGACCTTCCTGTATACTATATAGGGCAGACAAGGAAAGAGGTCAAGGAATTATAGTCCACTGTCCATGTCTGGTTTCAAAAATGTAGCTAAAGAGGCAAACCAGTTTAGAAATCAAAGGACATGCTCTTTTTTTTTTTTTTTAATACTTTATTTACATTTCAAATGTTTCTTCCTTTCCAGATCTCCCCTTTGGAACCTCCCTATTCCCTCCCCCTCCCCCTGCCTCTATGGGGGTATTCCCCCACCCACCCACCCACCCACCGCTCTCGAAAACGACATGCTCTTATTGATCAATTTTAGAAACATCAACTCTAGAAAAAGAAATGTCTTTTATTCAAGGATTTTATATTATTATATATTATACTGCATTCTATATTAATGTTAATATATTGTTAATTTTATATATTATTATTAATTGTGTAATTAGGAATATTATTGATATTATATATCAATAATAGAATTATGTATATACTAGTATAATATTTAATATATTACACATAATATCCTTTATATTTTATATGATAGCAGTATATTGTTGATATTAATTTAATATTAATTATATTATATCATATTCTTAATTATAGCCAACCAAGGATAAAAGAGAAATGTCTTTCTTCAAAATCCACATAGAATGTTCCTCTTTTGGTTAATACACCCAAGCACGAATCCCAATTAAACTTCAAGAGGGTCAGCAACAGTCACAGGCAGCTCTCAGTTGATTTCTTCTAAATAGGAGAGCACCAAGAACAAAATAGAAAGTTCTCTGGGTTTTGTGGTCTTTGGGCTGTAGCAGGCAATATGATTGTGAGAAACCAAAGTACATTTCTCCCAGTGCCACAGTGGAAGGACAGAAGCCACGCTGCACACACCACCATTCTCCTCTGAGGCGCATGCTTTGCAATAGGGTTGCTGGTTCTAACCTGTAAACAATTGTTGCATCCACTTGGTGTTTGTCTTTTACCGAGTCCTTTGTTGCAGGAGCTCTCTCTGTCCTCCATAAAGAACTAAAAACATACAGGCCTTGGGTGTTCTGCTGCCTCTAAACTTAATAGAAGCTGGTGTGGAGAACTCCAGGAGGGGTGCTGCTGCGGGTGACAGGAATCTTGCTGCAGACTTGGTCCTGTGGGAAAGAGAAGGCAGAGGGAGAATAAAAGCTGACTGACCTTCCTCCATCCAGGGCAGTTTCTAAATTGAAACACACACACACACACACACACACACACACACACACACACACGCCTTCTGAAGGTGAGGCATGAAGCTGAATTCTCTTAGAATTATTCTTGGATTAACCAGCAACACTGTCATTCTGCTACCTGTGTGAGGACAGCAGCAATTTATAGTGAGCTGCATTTAAGTAATTTTGCTCTAATGAGCCAATATTTGATAGACCTATCATTTTAGTTACAGCTTCTATTGCTTTGATAAAATGCCACAAGAAGCAGGCTGATGGGGAGGAGGGCTTACTTCCCTTACACTTCCACATTATAGTATACCATCTAAGGAAGCCAGGACAAGAACTTAAAACAGGAACCCGACAGTAGGAGCTGACTCAGGCCATGGAGAGGTGCTGCTTACTGGCTTGTTTCTCCTGCCTTACTTAGCATGTGTTCTTATAACATCCAAGACCACCAGCCCACAGTGGGGTAATCCCTTCCACATGAATCATTAAATCTCTTCCAGGCTTTCCCAAGGGGCAATCTGGTGGAGGCATTTTCTCAATCGAGGTTCCTTCTTCCCAAATGACTCTAGCCGTTATACAGAACCTTAGACAAATGCAGTGCACAGACAAGTACTGATGGAGGTTTCAGGCTATTATACAACCAGAGAAACAATGTGCTTGTGTTTCTGGACTCAGTTTCCCCATCTGCAACTTAATGACATGGGTGGCAGATGGGATAAAGGTATAATCCCACCAGCCATCAGACCAATCAGGAAAGTCTTGAGGGGTTTTAGTCCCTTCGTCTTGGTCAACCATAAGCACCCTCTTACATTTATTCCAATATGCTACTTAAGTCAGATTATCTTTCCAAGTAATCTATGGCATGACGGAAACACAAAGGAATCAGATCACTTGAAAAGTCATGGCAACTTTCATTGAGCGCTTAGTAAATACTTATTTCAGTGTATTTTTTCCATCTTATCTTGTTTTACCCTATAACAATATTCTGTAAGGAACATTATTCAAATCTTCAGACAAGGAAACTAAGACCCCCCCCCCCAAAAAAAAAAAAGATAAACTTATCCATGGCTAATAAATGACACTTGGGATGTAAGACCAGTTATCCTGGTTGGAACGATGTGTTCTTAAGCAATACATCCTACCACATTTAACAATGTGTTGTGATAAATTCTGTAATGCTCAAACAAGAGCCTTAATCCTGTGGGTCTAAGAAAGAAGGATTTGTGATCTAGGAGAACTGAAGAAGTCTTCGAAAACCCTAAATATTGGCTGATAGGGTTCCATTTTGAACATCTACCAGAATTTAAAACACTATTTGGGAAAGGAATAGGGAATAGTGTTTTATCCTCATAAAAAATCATTATGGCCCAATGGACCCATCAGTTTGATAGGTGCTATGCAAAGAATTACCTTCAAAGCTTTAGCTTGCCAAGCCAAACCTACCAAGTCCTGACTGAATGGAGGTCTAGAGATCAGTCACTCACATCTTTGCCTGCTTGAGCCCTCATTTATTTTTATCTACAAGGCTGACATATCCATGTGACATTCAGTCCGGATTTGGTTTTTAGGTTTCTGGGAAGTGGCTTGATTTTTCAATCTTTTTATTGGCTTATTTTTCAAAAACGTATGAGAAACTTTATTCAGTATTGAGCCAACTGAAAGAGTACAGAATATATTGTTCTGATTTCAAGCTCAATTTTGTGTGTGCATGTGTGTGTGTGTGTGCACCCATGTACACATGCATACAACTATACAGTGCACATATACATTTTTAGACAGGGTTTTGAGTCCAGAGCTCACTGAGTAGCTAGACTGGTTGGCTAGTGAGATCCAGGGGTCCACCTGGCTCTAACTTCCCAGTGCTAGGGAGACACACCCACCATGCACCCCTTTTATGTGGGTACTTGGGATCCAAACTCAGGTCTTCATGCCTGCATGGCAGGGACTTTACCTACTGAGTCATTTTCCCCGCTATCAAACTCAGCACTTTATTTTAATATGCAAAGACTTCTCAAATGAAGCCCACTTGTCTCTTCTCCTCATTTACCACCATCTTCTGTGACAATCCCAGTTGTCAGCTATACTCCTGCATTCTTCTCACCATGCTACATTCTAGGCTCTCAGACAGCTCCTTAATGTTTATATGTTATCTATTCTGTGCAATGGTGTCTTTCTCCTACATACACAAATTGTTGATACAACAGCATAAAGTGTTAATGACATATATAGAGAAAACAGCTTTCCATGATCCCCATATCTCTAAATATATAGTATATACCTATCTTTGTATATCTGAGTGTCTGTGTAGACACATATGTCTTAGCACAGAGGCTGAGAAAGAACCCACTGATGTCTGCTGAATTAACCTCCCGATGAAAGTATAAACAGTGAGAAGAAAGTAAAATATTGCTCAACAAAGGAACTTAAGAACCTAGCCTTTAAGAGCAGAAGAAAGGAAGAGAGAGGAAGACACATTTCCCCCCAGTGCAAGCCTTAGGCAGAAAGGAAACCTGCTCCAATTCAGTGCAGAAAGCACAATTCTAGTAACAAAGTAAGAAGAGTTTAGCTTTGAAGCAGGAGAGTCAAAGTGAAAGAAGAGTTAAAATATTTATAACTCTGAAAGCAAGTGTTATGTTATGTACTAACCGACTGGCCGACAGTGTCTGAGCAGCTCTCTGCAGCCAGGTTTTTGAAGCTCTATGTGAGAAGGCAGAGTGTGCACATCTGTGGACTGATGCACAATCCCTCCCCAGGAAAACTGAACATTCTCCTCCATCACTGTGCATATTTGTCCCTGCTGTCCCCAGCAAATGCTTTGTCTGCTAAGCTTTAAAAAAAAATGGGGGGAAAAGAGAAAGAAATAGGAATGAGAAACCTTATTTAGCCAAGTTTCAGAGGTTGTCTCCTGTTAATTGACTTGGACCAAGGCAAGCTGCCTCTTCTTTGCCAAGGTCATGGACAGCTGCTAGCTGGACCACAGGCAGGGAGGCAGGACTGTGATGCAATGGTAAGTGGCTCTTCTCAATCATGGCTGCATTAAACCATTTTTTGAAGGACTATTTTCCTTACAGAATGCTTAATAATCTTCAGGGCTATGCAGATGGCAACTAAGATTACAAATTCAGAAGGGAATCTAAGAAAAACCAACCTGCCCTGGCCCAGCATTTCTGCAACCAATCATTACAGAGAAGGAACCTAGGAAAGCCAGGACTCCATACAGGTTAAGGAGAAAACGGGCCTCTGTGGTACTATATTGGGAGAATAAATACATGCAAATGACGAACATGAGATGTAATTGCAGAAGACCCAACCCAGTGATCTAGGACATTCCATGGAGCCCAATCTTCGTCCCCCATTGACATCGGAGCTAGCATGGAAAAGGATAAATAACATCTTTGTGTTTACACTGTCCCAGGGGTCTGACAATGTTTGATTTCACTTCATTTCCACAAAAACCCTGTCAGATAGCCTCAATTAGCTCCAGTTTCTTCCTGTCAGAAGTAAAGTCTCAGAAAATCTCCCCCCACACACCACTGTCAGGCAGCCAGGAGGCTAAGTCTGGATTTGAACACAGGTCTTCACTGAAAGAACTTTGGACACCTATGTATTATACTGTCTATACTGTGGGCTGGAAAATGAAGACATAAAAGTGAAAAGCCTCAGCAGATTTAACAGTCTGGAAGAGAAAGAAGCCCACTGTGAACTGCATCACAATGCAGTAGAGCAAGTTTAAAAGCCCTACTGGAAAAAAAGAGTTTCTCTACCCTGGGGGCTGGGTCCCAAAGGGGTGCTGAAAGGAGATATCTCTACATTGCAAGATATACTTGTTGTTCTTGCTGTTGTTCTTGTTGTTGTTTAGTCATGAGTTTGGTCTGCGTTGTGTCTTGTTAGGTGTATTTTTGTTTTCATGTATGTTCTTGTTTTTGTTTTTGAGACAGAGTCTCCCTACATATATCCCAGGCTGGTCTGACTCTCACAAAATTCCTGGCCTCAGCCCAACCAAGGTCCTCTGTTGCTGGAATGAACCACTATTCCCAGCTTGCAGGAAGCTGTAGCTTCAGTCTTTGGGTGCCAGTTTTTTAAAATGGAGAAAAAAACTTAGTGCAGTCTAACATCTGAGAAGTCGCGTTGAACACAACCAAATCCCAAGGTAGGAGAAAGAAAATAGAGAAACAAGTAGACAGCTTTCCTCCTCCGTGTGGACGCTGAATCTTCCTTGAAAAGGTGAGAAGAAAGAAGCTGGACACACACACAGGTATTAGAGTGGCCACACCCACTGGTGCCAACCCCCACTCACACTGAGCATACTAATGGATGTGATTAGTGTGCTCTTTCCTCTGAAGATTGGGGAGCACTGGGAAGACCACCCTAGTAGGAGCAGCCTCTTCATCTCCTAAAGTGCCAGACAGTGGAAGCCACAGAGATTCTATCGATGAGTAAAGGAGATGCTCAGAATAGCTAACATACTAGGAAAGTGGTGATTAAAAACTGTAGCAGAAGACAGCTTTCACATTGAACTTCTACTAGGGAATGCTGTGGCCCATCCTAGATCATCTCTTGGGCTATGACCGGGATCCTCCGCCATCCTTTTTTGTCTGCCACAGATCTGAGAAACTCAGACATGAGTTTCTATCTCTATCTCTGCAGATAGCTCCTCCCTTGCTGAAAGGCTCTTCTGGTCACTCAGGGGAGAGTAGAAGAGGCAGAGAATGGAGCTGAGCACTACCTCACCAATGCTTCCTTCCCATCTCCCCCAAAATTACCTCTGCTTACTGGGATCTTCTTGCTTGGTCTGTGTTCTGTCTTTCTTACTCCCAAATGCATCTCCCCAGTGTGAATGCCAGCGTCAACCAACTCATTTCCCATTTGCTCTGATTTTCTGGCAAAGAAACACTCTTAACCTCTTAGGCCCAATACATCCTCATTTGAAAAGGAATGATTTCCATTAGCTTTTCCTGTGCCCTCAGTAAAGCGTGCCACATACAGGAGCTGAAATCAACCCCTACTTATTACAGCATGATTCTAGGATGTTAATTGAGACCCAGCTAATCTGAGGAGTTCTTCTGGTCTTAGTGATCATCCTTCATGCAGCTGGAGTGGGCCACTAGTTTGGGGGTGCAGGCTGGTTGGAAGCAAAGACAGCCATTATCCAGCAGGGTAGTCTGGGTTTGTTCCCATAGCAGCTCAGGCTTCCAAAAGCAGCAAGAAGCCAAGTCCTGGCACATAAACTCTTTCCAAGTCTCTCTTCTCATCATGTCTCTCAGTCTCCCATAGGCAAAACAGTCACGTGATCAAGCCCATCATGTGAGTGTGGGAAGGCAACCACCAAAAGGAATGAATACAGAACACACAGACAAAGAGTGCCAGGCAGACGCAAGTGTGGACCATTACTAAAATCAACCCACTACCGGGATAATTGCAGGATTTTTGTAAAGAACAAATAATACATGAATGAAAGAGAAGTTAAGCACAGTTTCTGATCTATTGTAAAGACTCAATAAATGTTACTCACTATCATCATTATGGGGGTGGGAAGACTGCTCCAATTTCCATAAATGAAAGAGGATTTCCATTCCGTTTTATAGAAGTAAACAACTAGAGAGAGATTATGTAAATTACGTGCAATTTATCTGGGTGATTGCCATGTTTCTCTATGCTATGGCTTTCCAATACCATGATCATAATCCCCATTTGTCTCGTGGGCTTACAGAGGGTATATGAGTACATGAAGGAGTAGATCCATCCTGATACAATTATGCATTAATTAGCATTGTGCCACTGTTTATTGAACACTTACTATGTTCAGGAACATCACATGTATCATTTTATTTTAGACTCCTGGTCTAAACAAATGAAAATGTAAAACAGATAAAAGAAAATGCCTTTATCTTGTATGAGGTGATTGAGCCTCAGAAAAGCTAAGTGATTTGTCTGAGTTCACATAGGTGGCAAATGGCTGAGTCAAGTTTCAAATCAATGCTGCTCCCTCCTGCTGTAAAACCTGGAGACATCTGAGGTGTTCACAGCTGGCATGGGATGATGGGTCTGCCACTGTTTCTAAAAAAACCTGTAACTTCCAGAACAGTACCTATTCAAGAGGTCAATAGCACAGGAAACTCCTGTGAGTGCTAGTGTAACCGTGTAATGCAGGTGTAGTTAGTAGGTTACTAGTCATCATTCTTGACTTCATGCCTCCATGATAACACAAAGCAAGTGCCCCAATGTTCTCATGCTTACAGTTTACACATCTGTACTGCAGGATTTACAATAAATCATAAACACCCCTTCTTCTGGGAGATGGCTGTGAAGGTGGAACAAGTCCTTCTATGACTTGGCATTTAGCACAAGCACAAATATTAGCTGTTGATAAATTAGAAAGTCATTCACATTGTAATCCCTCTGTCCAGCTCACCCTCTTCCCACACCCTCCCAGTCTGCTCAGACTTATAATGTAGTGACTGAGTGCTCTAAAGCTAATGTCTTGGGGTTCCTGATCTGATTCCCAATTGCTAATCTGAAGCTCAAGTGGTAGGGTCCTAAGCCAAGATCAGGATGAAATGTATTTTCCTCTTTAACAGTTGAAGTGGACCTTGGATGTTAATACAATCTTTTCCCAGAGGAAGCTTTGGAGGCTTAACTCAATTACCCAAAGACCTAGGCAGTGTAAGTGGGGAGTCAGATCTTCAACAAGACCCCAAAGCCAGTGCTTGCTTCTTTTCAAATATCACAAATTGACTTAAAGACTCCAGCCTCCCTTTTCTATCTCTGGAATTTACATGAAGAAATTAAATACTGGCTCTACTGATAAGTAATGGGCATGTCTTAACAAAAGAACATGATCTCTCCTGGTGTCATAGAAAGACCTCAGTCTGAAGACCTCAGTATGACTCAGAGACCAGGATCTAAAGTCCTCATCATAAGCCCTCAGCAGAGAAGCTCTCTTCTTCAGTAAATGGCCAAGAAGCAGAGAATGAGAGACTACGGAGTGCCCAGCCCTAAATCATATATCCATTTCACCTCCCTTCCTCCCAAAGCTCAAAGTCTGTTGCAGAAGAGAATGCAGGCATAAAGGACGGCTGCAGGACACAGTCACTGCTGCAGAGCAGTTGCACATACTCACTCAGAGCTTTGTGACAGCATGGATAAGACCTGCCGAAGCAGGCCAGACAAAATCCTAGCATGGAAAGGGGAAGTAAGCACAGAGTCTCAGTCCAGCAGAGGATCTATTGATAACTGATAGCTGCCTGGAGAGGTAGAATCTGTTCATTTTCTTTAAGACTATAGCCCCTGGTAGACCCACCACGCTCCAGTGGAAAGCCACACTTCCAAGAACATATAGGCAGCAAAAAGTGGACTTAATTGTTTAAGAAAATAGAGAACACACACAGTTTGGTGGAATTTTAGAGAAATTTTAGAGAAATGGAGATGGATCTGGGAGCAGTTGGAGAGGAGTAATACACAATCAAAATACATTGTACAAAACTTCCAAAGAGTTATTTTTGAAGTACTTCAATCTTGTTGGTGATGTAGATCAGTCAATGATTAAGGTATACAACATTAAGGAAATATTGGACAACTCTCAAGGAGTAGACTTCTCTTTAGAATGTGTCAGAAAATACTGACATAACCAAGCATGGTGACACTTTAAGCCTAAGAACTTGGGATATAGTGAGACCCAGTCTCAAAGGGAAAAGAAAGAAATCATACATGTAATTATGCATGCTTTTAAAGGACCCACTGGTGATCTTCTAGCCATCTTTGCAATTTAGTCATCACTAGCGTGAGCTTTCTCAAACATAAGATTTATGGAGCAGGTTTGACGACCAGGTTTGTATCTGTACAAAGCCATGTGGATACCCACAGAACAATCCCAGTCAGTTGGCTACCTCTGAGTCATAGTCCAGGACTGTGAGAGAAGAGGAGAGGTCATTTGATAGGGCTATTGTCTATGCTTTGTCAGTTCAATAACTCGCAGCATCCTTAAGAAACTCATGTTCCCAGCATGCTCTCTGATGGGAAGGCTCTGACCTCTGAGCTATTCCTCAGAAGCCACATGTGAGTTTCACTTTTTCCATCTTCCCTGAGAGCCTCTAAATCCTCTCTGGCTCCCTATTACCATGGCACGTGGATGAGGCATTGCTCTCAAAGCAGAAAAAATTTCTAGATATGGATGAGCCTGTGGGGTGACTCTGGAGAAATTATTGAAATTGCCAGGCAATGATGACTTCATTTATAAAAAGTGAAACTAATAATATCCTTGTCTGGGCTAATCTGAGACTCAGATTGGTCAAGTTCACATTAACATGTTTTCGGAATGGGTATAATGTAGAATATCTTATTGTGACTTCTTTTGGGACATTGCCTTTAGTCTCATTGCTAAGCTGAGAGCCAATAAAAGTTGTTTCTGTTTCATTGTGCCCTGCCACACACAGCACACAATCTTAAAGCCTAAGAGTCATGTAAGGAGAATGGATCAGACGCATAAAGAGGTTAAATAATATCCTCAGGCCAGCAAATGCCCAAACTAAGACTAGAATTGAATCAATCATGATTCAAGTTCCAGTTCTTACACCGTGGCATAAAATATCTGATGTAATAAACAGCAGGGAACCAAAATTATTAGTACTGAAATAGCTACTCTTTCTATTGAGCTCCAGAAAAAAATGATCGGTAGTAAGGCAGACAGCTAATGTATACAGTCCAACAAATTGCAAAATTATTTACAGTTCCCACAACAGCTCTATAAGGTAAATATTTTATGCCCCCTTTGATAGATTGGAAAGTTGAGGTTTGGGAATCTAAGAGATAAGTCTCTGGATAGCACAACTAGCAAATCAAAGAAGCAAGACTGGAGCCCGAGTACCCTGGGACCAATTCCTGTCATCTTTTCCACGATTCCAGTGACACTGGAAGCTTGGTATAGCCATTTATCCACTGTGACTCTCTGAGGGTCAATGACCACACAGGTGAAAGGAAGGCATATTTTAACCAAAACGAGCAGGAAGTAAAAAGGATATGATTGCTGTGAACATGTACACATAGCAAACACTCAGCTGATATCTGAGAGCAGACATCGGCTTCATACATCACATTGCCTCAAAGCACTAAGGCTTTACTGTCGTGCCATGCCTAGCCCTCTACACACTTACACTTAACCCCTGTAAGCTAGCCAGAATCATGGCCTTTCAGACTATGACACTAAGATACTAAGAAATAGAGAGACCCAGAGGTCATCAATGTAAAAGCCAGGAATTGGGGTACACATTTGTAATCCTAGTGCTCAGGAAGCTGATGCTGGAAAGTCTGGGATTCCTGGCCCCAGCCTGGTCTCCACAGTGAGACCCTTTCTCAAAACATCACATATGTTCACACACACACACACACACACACACACACACACACATGGATTTGGGCATATAATCCAGCCTTTTCATTTCAAATTATCATTTTGAAATTGAACTGTTGTAGACATTGAATACAATAAATACCACCTTTTAACCCATTTATTTATTTAACACCTATAAACATATCCCTCAGATTTGAAAGTGAAAGATGAGTTCAATTCTCTTTCTACTTGGAGATCACCTTCCAAGACAAAACAAAAAGACAAACAAACATTGTAGTGGGTAAATACAGACTTTCCTAAGATGAACAAATTTCACTGATACTATTGAGCACCTATTGTATTTTAAGAAATGTGCTAAATATTAGGGAAACAGAGCACTGGTCCTTGTGTTATCAGCCTTTTCCATGCCCAGGGAAGCATCAAACAAGTATAATGAGAAAATTAAGCCACCAAACTCAGAGATCCAGAAAGCACTCATTTGAAAAGAAAGCCATTTGAAAAGATTGTAGCAGCAGTAAGAGTTGTGCACAGAAATATGAGAAGTCCCCATCTCTCTGGATTACAGAAAATCAAGCTAGAAGGTGAAGTGAGGCTGAGAGTCGAGCTAGCTGTGTAGGACATGCCTAGGAATGCTGGGAATCCCTTGAAGAAGCAGTAAAGTTAAAAGCAAAAAAGTAAATAAACCCTGTCTCCAAAAACCAAAAATAAAAATACAGTGGTATGTGCTTACACATACACATGTGTATTTATAAATATATACTTATAAAAAAGTAAATAAATAAGCTGGGGAGATGGCTCACTAGTTAAAACTCTTATACAACTATGAAGATCCAACTTTGGGGCCTCATCACTCACATAAATGCCAGGTTGGTCCAGCAGCCTTGCTGTAATCCTAGCCTCTGAAGGCATTGACAGAACACCAGAGCAATCCACCTAGTAAGATAAGCCACATAAGTGAGTTGTGCATTTCATTGAGACTCTGCCTCAATGAGTAAGGTGGACAAGCAGCTGAGAATGATTTTTGATTCAACTTCAGGTCTCCACAAACACTTACACACATGTACATACATTCACACACACACGCACGCTCGCACACACAAAAGGAAATAAAATAAAATTAATTAATTAAAAAATTAAAAAGCAATCAAATCCAGTTATTGAACTTTCTGGTGTTTTAGAAACATCACTGTGACTGACCTTTGAATAGATAAACTAGAAGACAAGAAAGAGTGGACCAGCTGTCCTGTGATCTGTATCATCTAAAGAAGAGCTCATGGGGGTGGTAAAAATAGGAGGTAAAGAGAGCACAAGTCCCTGGGATATCTTGGAAGGAGCAAGCATGGTGCTTAGCAAATAACTAAGTTAGACTGGACATAGTCTCAGTTCTGTGGTGGCAAAAGACCAGAGCCTACCTCTGTCCAAGCTGACCTGGGACTTGAGCACCACTACAGCTGGGTCCAGGAGAAAGACCCTGCAAATAGATGAATTCTGGCCATTGAACATCTTTCTATGATTATACCAGCAAATCCTAAGAAGGAAGGACCTGCACAAAATGCATATAATGGCCAGTGAGGTCTCTATTAACACTGTTGTAACAACAGGGCCGATAACAGCCCACAGCAAACTCCTTGGGTTGGAAAGTGGCTAAATTGGACTCCTGACAGCTTCAAACTCAAAGGCTGAGGCTGCATCTCAAACAGAAGAGGGAGAATTGTCTAAATGCTTCAATTCTTGTAATTGAAGCAATTGCATATCATCTCACATGCCAGCTTCCTGACAGGATAACCAGTTTGAGCTGAGTGTGGGAATTCAATTATGTATCTTCTGTCTGCATCTTTGAAAGAAAACAGCCCAGCCAGCCTGTCAAATATCTAGCATGTTTGCCTGTTGGAAATTGCTATCTCCTCCTGACACAGGAAATGTCTCTGCCGAAGAGAAACCTATTATATTTCACATAGCTCACATAACCCCATTACAAAACTTGACAAAGAAAAACACACAAAAATGAAAACTACAGGCCAATTTCAACTATGAATATAAATTCAAAATCCCTAAATAAAATATAAGCATATGCAATACTGCAGTGAAACACCAGAAGCTGTTGCATTAAAAATTGAAGCAGAACAAGTAGGCCTGCTAAGAGCCTAATTATTCAACATTGCCTTGAAATGTCTGGCCAATGCAATAAGACAAGAAACATAAATAAATAAAGCCTGCAATTATTGAAAAGGAAGTGGTGACATTTCTCATTTACATATACGATACCTGTAATTCAACAAATGAACCAAAAAAATTTATAAAGTTCTTTCATCTTAAATTTCATCTGAAGAAATATTCACAAAGGTTTATGAAGAAAGTATCACATCTCAGCATTATTTTTATTAATGAAAAATGAAAATAATCTAAGTCTTTAACAATAAAAATATGATCACATATATTGCATCAGATCAAGATGATGAAATGAACAGCCCTTAAAATTATTTTTTAAAAAGATATTTAACAACATAGAGAAATGCACACTTATCATCAGAATATGAACAAAATTCAGTCCTATTATTTGACTTATGCTTTATAAAATAAGACAATAAACACACACACATACATACACATACATGTGTGCACATGCACACAGAGAGAGAGAGAGCACACCAGAAGCAAATGTGAAAGTGGTAACCAGGCTGTCATTGGGTGAGGGCTTTTATCTTACATGAGTCGGTCTAATTGTACCGACTGTGCTGTAAAGTAATCTATAAACTGTATAGGATTGGATTCATTGCTGCTGAAGATTTCTAAAAGTCTATTTCTGATATAAATAGGACAATTTTCTATGAAAGCTTGACACTTTGAAATAGAAAAGTATCTGTAGTAGGATTGTCGTTTAAAGACTTAGGCTGCCACACAATGTTAGCAGCTAGCTTCACTTGGATCTAGGCCATCTGGTCTTCATGAACACAGATTTCAAAACTATCAGTTGACAAAGCTCTTCTATTCCTCAGTTGCCACTACATCCCAAGAACCAGTAACCTGACTCATTGTCACACTTTCTCCCCTAGGTCCCTCTGGCCAACACTTATCAGAGCATCACAGCATGGGAGCAGCTGAGGTAAATTCAGTCTCTTGGAGAACTATTAAGAACCATTTTTAATTCACCAATTATAGCCACTAGGTTTACAAGTGTCCTTCTGTAATATGTTCATCATCTGAATCTCCCCATTTTGGATGATGTAGCCATCCCAACATAGACACCAACCCAGTAAAGCTCTACCAATGGTTGGGTCTAGAAGAGCTAAATTGGGTTAGGCTGTTTTACTGCTGCAGGTGGCCTGAAAGGGAAAGACCCTATGAGCCCAACAACACTAAACTGAAAGTCAGATCCAGACATATCAGGTACAAATGTCCCATCCATGAAACAAAGCAAATCCACAATGAAGCCAGGCATGAAGAGTCAGTAACGATGAGGGAAAGAGCAGATACATGTGAAATATTTGGAATAGCCAGAATTGCAGTGAGTAGCTGTGGACAAGTTGTGATAAACTAAAGCAGAATGCACAGCAACACAACTCTGATGTCCATAGGATCCAAACAACCGGAGAGTAAAGCAGGCCACCTGATAGCATGTCCTCATAAAAAGGATCAGTGATTCCTCATCTGTTCAGTGGTGGGCAGTCATATTTGTCAACTTGATCGAATTGAGACTCAGCTAGATGATGCCTAAAGCAGACTTCTCAGTCTGTCAGTTTGTCTGTCAAGGCCTCCCGGAGAATGTGGTGGTATCGCCCAAAATGGGATCAGGATCTCCTCCTCTTCTTTCTCCTCCTCCTCCTCCTCCTCCTCCTCCTCC
>JADRCH010000042.1:2907220-2995071 GCA_019843965.1 Rhynchomys soricoides
TACAGGCAGGAGAGAAAGGAGAGGAAGTATATAAGCATACAGAAAATATTTTTTACTTCTGAATTGCCTATTGTAATTGTTAATTTATGTTTTTCCTTGCTGAGTGAAATGTTGCCCACATAGATAGTAACATGCTGTTTCTAGTAGGTCTGTGAAGGTGCTTCTGGATGAAGTTAGCATCTAAATAAGTGGCTGGGTATAGACCAGACATATACATACATATGTACATACATACACACACACACACACACACACACACACACACACACACACGGAGAGAGAGGGTCCAAGCAAGTAAAGCTAGGTGACTTTAAGTTTTATCACGTATAGTAAGAGGTAGAGGATACTTTTGAAAAACATTTGCTACAGTTATCAGAAGATGTTTTGGAAATTTTTTTCTGCAAATTGAAAGTGTCCAGAAATGCAGTCATGGGGTTGTGTGAGAGCACCAGGGGCAGCCAGACATTCAAGGACAGGCTGTCAGAGCACAAGCCCTGTATGAACCTTTGAAAGCGTGCAGGTGAAAACCAGCCACAATTTGTATTTTATACATGACATTTGGCACCAACATTCCAACTGCTGTAGGACATCCAAGTTAAAAATAAACCACTTTTAGAAACATTTTAATGACTGAAGAAATGAAGTCTTACTATGGTATGTATTTATGTTGGCTTTTCCTCCATGCCTTTTATTAGAGCATACTGTATATGTATGGTCGCAGTGAAAATTCCTGTACTTGGTGGTTCCCACCATCTTAATCACAGTTCAGTGATTCTCATCTGACCAATTGAGTCAAGTTGTATGACTGAAATATTAGTTTTTGGAAATTAGAAGCAAGATCAAGTTCTCAAAGGATAGTGAATGGGTGAAGGAGTAGAGATGGGCAGGAGGCATCACTCCTAATTTGTCTAGCACAGTCAGATGGCAGTGGTGAACAACAACTAATTGTGTATTTGAATATGGCTAGTTGAGAGGATTTTAGATATCTTCATCATGTAGCAGTGATGTGCATCTGAGGTGACAGGTGTGCTGACTGACATCTGATCTTTGCCTTCCACTCATACATTTAAATTCCATAATGTATCCTGTAAATATGCATAGCACTTATGTGCCCATTGTAAATGTATTAAAAAACAAAAGCAAGTAAATATCTTTTAAGAAGATTACGTTTCCCCTCTCTGATGAGTTCTGTCTAAATGGGGGTGGGGTAGCTATTAGCACTGATTACTGGCAGCTGAATACTAGTTGCCTATTACAATGTGAACATAAATTTTCATAAATTAAACAGTGAATATACCATCTCATAGTTTCTTGGGAACAAGAATTAAGGAGAGACTTAGCTATATGGTTCTGTCTCTGCCTCTCAGAAGGTAAGCTGGGTCTGCAGTCATCTAAAGGTGTGAATGGGACTGAACAATCTACTTCCAACAGGATGCTAGCAGGGGCTCCAGCTCTATATTGCACATCCCTGTCTATAGAGATGTTGAGCATCCTTATGACATAGCTTCTGCCAGAACCAAATTCCAAGGGGTAAGAGAAGAAGTCACCATACTTTGGATGTACAGTCTCAGAAATCACAAACCATTCACCTGAAACATCTCACTTATTGAAAGTAAGTCATCCAGCCCATACTTAACGGGAGGAAAAGCAGGCTCTATTTTAGTTTGTTTGCATTTGTTTGTTTGTTTGGTTGAGATTGGGTATAATGTATCACAGGCCAATCTCAAACTTGTAACCTAGCCAAGGATGATTTTGAGGTCCTTATCCTCCAAGTATTAGGGTCATAGGCATGTATCACCCCACACAGCGAGGCTCTACTTATGAAGAAAGAATTCCCAGAGGTACTGGTGATATATTTCTGTAATCCTATAACTTGGGAGTCCAAGGCAAGAGGATCTCAAATTCAAGGGCAGCTTGGCCTACACAACCAGTCTCTGTCTCAAAACAAAGATACATACACACATTTGTAATATGCATATATATATATATATATATATATATATATATATATATATATATATATTCAAAAATTTGAGAATGTATTTTGAAATCCAATAAGAAATCAAATACACAGAAACAAACAGAAATGAGACAGGATTGTCCAGGTTTCTGGACTGTGGTCTAATTATGAGACCTGATTCTATGCTATTGGTGTGGTTGTGTAAAATAGAACTGAACTCTTAGAAATATTTTCTATCAAAAAAAAAAAATGCAGTAGCAAAAATATTTTCTCTCAACATGGTATTGGCATAAAAACAGACACATTGATCAATGGAGTAGAACTGAAGATCCAGATGTAAGTCTTCACATCTATGGACACCTCATTTTTTGACACAGAAACAAAAAGGAAAGTACATCTGAAAAGAAGGCAGTACTTCCAGCAAATGGTGCCTTCTAACTGAATGGCCGCATGTAGAAGAAAGCAAATGGATCCTTACGTAACATTCTGCACCAAACTCAACTACAAAGGCATCAAGGACCTCAGCATAAAACCAGATACCTTGAATAGGACAGAAAAGAAAATGCAGCATAGTTTTGAACTCACTGGCAGAGGAATAGAGTTTCTGAAAATACCATTAACATAATCACTAAGGTCAATAATTAAATGAAACCTCAAGAAACTGAAAAAGCTTCTATATGGCAAAAGACATGATGATTAGGACAAAGTCACATCAAAAGGGAAAAGATCTTTACCAATTACAAGCTCGATAAAGAGTATCTAAAATATATAAAGAACTAACAAAAAAAAACTGGACACCTAGAAAACAAATAACTCAATTCTAAATAGGGTACACAACTAAACAGTGTTCTCATAAGATGAAACACAAATGGCTGAGAAACCCTTAAAGAAATGATAACATCTTTAGTCATTAAGGAAATGCAAATCAAAACTACTTTGAGATTTCATCTTACATTAATCTGAATGACCAAGAACAATCAAACAAATGGCATCTCATGCTGGGAAAGATGTGGTAAAAGGGTAAGACTCATCCATTTCTAGTGGGAGTGCAACCTTGGACAACCTTGGAAATCAGTGTGGTGCTTCCTCAGGAATCTAGGGATAGATCTATCTCAAGATCCAGCTATACCACTCTGGAGCATATACCCAAAGAACACTAAGTCCTATATACAGAGACACTCACCCATCCATGATCATTTGTTGCTCTATTTATAATAGCCAGAAAGTAGAAACAGCTTAGATATCTATCAACGTATGAATGAACAGTGAAAATGTGGTATATTTACACAATGGAATATTAGTCAGCTGTTAAAAAAAAACTTATTAAATTCACAAGGGGATGAAACAACAATCAAACAAAGCATCATGAGTAAAATAACCCAGACATGTGCTATGTAGTCTCTTATATGTGGATGTTACCTTTTTAGGCTTTAAACTGCATTCTGCAATCTGTGTAACCACAGAGGCTAAGCATAGAGTAAGGGACTGGGACGAAGAGAGTGTTGGGGTGCACTGTGTGAAGGTTGTCTTTGTATTTTTCCATTTGTTCATTCTGTACCAGCAGAGAGATGAGTGCTGACTGGTTTTGGTATTGGCCATCACCTGCCTTAGACTTTTGTAAATATATGCCTTCTTCACTCACTGGTTGACTTAATAAAGATATGGTGGTCAGTAGCTGCACAGGGGATAAAAGCAGGACTTCCAGGCAGAGAAAAGGTCTCTGCGAAAGAATGAGGCTTGGGAACATGGAGGAGGTTTCATATACCAGAAGAAAGAAAGAAAGAGGTGACAGACCATGTGGCAATAGAATAATTGGGTTAATTGAGTTAGGTGAGCTAGCTGGGAGGTAGCCTAAGCTAGACCTAAGCTATAATAAAATTAATAAGTCTCTGGATCATTATTTGGTGACTTGCAAGTCCAAAAAAGTCTGTCAATAGAGGAGGATATCCCAAGGAAGGAGCAACGGAATATATAGTTATGGAGAAGTCGAAGTGAGACTAAAGCAAGATTAAACAAGAGGAGGGGAGAGGAGCTGAGAGGGAATACAAGGAAGGACACCTAACACTAAGGGTCATTTGAGGGGTCATATGGAGACCTACTACTATAGAAACTTCTTAAAATCACTATAAATATTTGAAAGAAATCTTGATCAAGTCACTAAATAATGGGAGACAAGGCCTAAGGAGAAACAAAGGGGAACCAGTACCAGGATAGATTACATCTATTGAGTTGTTGGCCAAAGGGACCCCAAAACAAACCTGAAACACCTCAGGATATTGATTGCACTCCACAAACTGAAGATAAGTCCTTAATGCTGAAGACAGTGCTTACATTTCCATTGAACACAGAGAGGTCGAACTGGTGCCTAACTAGACACTTTACTCATGCCTACTAGTGTTCATGGTTCTAGAAAGAACTCTACATACTACCAAAGAAGGAAGTTAACCACCAACCCAACTACAAACTCTGCAATCTACAATAGTGACCTGCCTGTAGAAATGCTGGTGCAATAGTTGCACAAATATTTTGAGTGTTACCAACCATTCTCTGATTGGATTTAAGACTCATTTCATGAGATGGGAGCCATGCCTGACATTGCTCAGGTAGCCTAGAACCTGAGATTAGATAGATCAAGGGCCTGGTGGAAACCCAAATGCTATTGTTATGCTAAAGGAGCATAGAACAGTATTCTAACAGTATTCTGCTATACCTATAGATCAGTGTCTTGCTCAGGCATCATAGAGATGCATATAGATGGGAACTACCACAGAGATCAGCAACTGGAAAGTGGGAAGAGAGGAGATCTTGGAGCACTCAGTCTTGGTGGGATATCTTTATCAAACCCCTCTTTTTTTTTTTATCTCCAAACTCTCTTTAATAATTAACTTTAAATAGAAACATGTGGCAAAAGCAACACTAAAAACAGAAACTTAGAAAATTAGAACAACTGATTTAGTAGCCAGCAAATGAATCTGGTCTTTTACAATACTGCTTAAATAAACTGATATACAAGATGATCTTGAATATAACACTAGCAATGTGCCTAAACTTTCTGGACCCCAGATATGTCTATTCTTCCAAACTCAGAGACATTCCATCTTCTCTTTTATTTCTCATATCTTATAAAACATTGGGATTGTGCCTAAAAATGGGCCGAGAAGACTTTGTGTCATATATCTAAGATGTTTATAATATCAATTCATTTTTGTGACATTTACAAATATTTATTAAAGATTATATTTAAAACTAAATGAATTGCTAAAAAGATAAACATTCATACATGTTATTTATAGGGTTCAAAATACATGCATTACCCTGAGACTGAATTTTTACTTAAAAGTATTTACTAAAATCTGTACAATATTTAGAGTATCACACTGAGTATAAAGATTAGGGATGGGCCCACTTGTGTGGAGGAGCCAGTGGAAGGAGGGCTCCAGACACAGGGACTGAGGAAAAGCCTGCAGGTTTCCACATGTGGTGGGAGACCTCTACCTGGGCCTCCATAGACAAACAGCTCAGGGAGAAAGTGAATAGCCCACTTATGTGGAGGAGCCAGCAGAAGGAGGACTCCAGAAGCAGGGACTGAGGAAAAGCCAGGAGGTAACAGCATGCCTGCTTCCACCTGTGGCAGGAGACCTCTGCCTGGACCGCCAGGCCTCCATAGCCAAACAGCTCAGGGAAAAAGCAAGCCGCACACCTGTGTGGAAAAGCCAGCAACAGGAGGGCTCCAGACGCAGGGTCTGAAAAACAGCCAGGAGAGAGAGCTGGTCTCTCAGGAATATTGACATCTGGGCTTGAAGGAAAGACAAGCCACAGTCAGAGAGAGAAAGACCAGCTAACACCAGAGATAACCAGATGGTGATAGGCAAGGGCAAGAACACAAGGAACAGAAACCAAGACTACTTGACTTCATCAGAACATAGCTCTCTCACCACAGCCAGCCCTGGATAGCCCAACACACCAGAAAAGGAAGACTCAGACTTGAAATCATTTATCAAGAGGATGATAGAAGATTTTAAGAAGGAAATAAATAACTCCCATAAAAAAATACAAGAGAACACAGGTAAACAACTGGAAACCCTTAAAGAGGACACACAGAAATACCTTAAAGAATTACAGGAAAACACAAACAGGCAGAAGTACAGGAAAACACAATCAAACAAATAAACAAAACCATTTAGGAATTAAAAACAGAAATAGAAACAATAAAGAAATCACAAAGGGAGTCAACCCTGAAGTTCAAGAACATAGGAAAGAAATCAGGAGTCATAGATACAAGCATCACCAACAGAATACAAGAGATGGAAGAGAGAAACACAGGTGTGGAAGATACCATAGAAAACATGGACACAACAGTCAAAGAAAACACAAAATCCAAAAGGCTCCTAACTCAAAACATCCAAGATATCCAGGATGCAATGAGAAGACAGAACCTGAGGATAATAGGTATAGAAGCGAGTGAAGACTCCCAACTTAAAGGATCAGTAAATATCTTCAACAAAATTATAGAAGAAAACTTCCCTAACCTAAAGAAAGAGATGAACATAAATATACAAGAAGCCTACAGAATGCCAAATAGACTGGACCAGAAAAGAAATTACTCCCATCACATTATAGTCAAAACACCAAATATACAAAACAAGGAAAGATTATTGAAAGCAGTAAGGGAAAAGTGGCAAGTAACATATAAAGGCAGACCTATCAGAATTACACCAGACTTCTCACCAAAGACTATGAAAGGTAGAAGATCCTGGGAAGATCTCACACAAACTCTAAAAGAACACAAATGACAACCCAGGTTGCTATAACCAGTAAAACTCTCAATAATCAATCCAAATTTGCACAGTATGTTTCCACAAACCCAGCCCTACAAAGAATAATACATGGAAAACGCCAACTCAAGGAGGGAAACTACACTCAAGAAAAAGTAAGAAAGTAATTTTTCAACAAACTCAAAAGAAGATAGCCACACAAACAATATAAACAACATCAAAAATAACAGGAAATAATAATCAATATTCTTTAATATCTCTTAACATCAATGCTCTCAACTCCCCAATAAAAAGACATGGACTGACAGAATGGATCCATAAACAGGACCCAGCATTTTGCTGCATCCAGGAAATGCACCTCTGTGTTAAAGACAAGCACTACCTCAGAGTAAAGGGCTGGAAAACAATTTTCCAGGTAAATGGCACCGAGAAACAGGCTGGAGTAGTCATTCTAATATCAGATAAAATTGACTTTCAACCAAAAGTCATCAAAAAGGATAAGGAAGGACACTTCATGCTCATCAAAGGAAAAATCTACCAAGAAGAATTCTCAATTCTGAACATCTATGCCCCGAATGCAAGAGCTCCCACTTTCATAAAAGAAACTCTACTAAAGCTCAAAGCACACATTGCACCTCACACAATAATAGTGGGAGACTTCAACACCCCACTATCAACAATGGACAGATCTTGGAAACATAAACTAAACAGAGACACGGGGAAACTAACAGATGCTAAGAACCAAATGGGTTTAACAGATATCTATAGAACATTTCATCCTGCATCAAAAGAATATACCTTCTTCTCAGCACCTCATGGTACTTTCTCCAAAATTGATCATATAATTGGTCACAAAACAAACCTCAACAGATATAAGAAGATTGAAATAATCCCATGCCTCCTATCAGATCACTACGGATTAAGGTTGGTCTTCAATGGCAACAACAACAACACAAAGCCCACATACACATGGAAGCTGAACAATGCTCTGCTCAATGATAACTTGGTCAAGGAAAAAATAAAGAAGGAAATTAAAGACTTCCTAGAATTTAATGAAAATGAAAGTACAAGTTACCCAAACCTATGGGACACAATGAAAGCAGTGTTAAGAGGAAAACTCATAGCTCTGAATGCCTCCAAAAAGAAACTGGAGAGAGCATACACTAACAGCTTCACAGCCCATCTGAAAGTTCTAGAGAAAATAGAAGTTAATACACTCAAGAGGAATAGAAGGCAGGAAATAATCAAATTAAGGGCTGAAATCAACCAAGTGGAAGCTAAGAGAACTATACAAAGAATCAACAAAACCAAGAGCTGGTTCTTTGAGAAAATCAACAACATAGATAAACCCTTACCCAGACTAACCAGAGGGCACAGAGACAGTATCCAAATTAAGAAAATTAGAAATGAAAACAGAGATATAGCAACAGACTCTGAGGAAATTTAAAAAAAAATCATCAGATCCTACTACAAAAGCCTATACAAAACAAAATTGGAAAATCTGGAGGAAATGAACAAGTTCCTAGACAGATACCAATTACCAAAGTTAAATCAGGATCAGATAAACCATCGGAACAGTCCCATAAACCCCAAAGAAATAGAAGGAGTCATTAACAATCTCCCAACCAAAAGAAGCCCAGGACCAGATGGGTTCAGTGCAGAATTCTATCAGGTCTTCAAAGAAGACCTAATACCAATACTCTTCAGTCTATTGCCCAAAATAGAAATGGAAGGAACACTACCCAATTCATTCTATAAGGGCACAGTTACACTGATACCAAAGCCCCACAAAGACCCAACAATAACAGAAAACTTCATACCAATTTCCCTTATGAATATTGATGCAAAAATACTCAATAGAATTCTTGCAAACCGAATCCAAGAACACATCACAACGATCATTCACCATGATCAAGTAGGCTTCATCCCAGGGATACAGGGATGGTTCAATACCCAGAAAGTCATCAATGTAATCCGCTACATAAACAAACTCAAAGAGAAAAACCACATGGTCATTTCATTAGATGCTGAAAAAGCATTTGACACAGTTCAACATCCGTTCATGATAAAAGTCTTGGAAAGATCAGGAATTAAAGGAGCATATTTAAACATAGTAAAGGCAATATACAGCAAACCAGTGGCCAACATCAAACTAAATGGAGAGAAACTCGAAGCAATCCCACTAAAATCAGGAACTAGACAGGACTGCCCTCTCTCTCCCTATCTATTCAATATAGTACTTGAAGTTCTAGCTAAAGCAATCAGACAACAAAAGGAGGTCAAAGGGATACGAATTGGAAAAGAAGAAGTCAAAATATCACTGTTTGCAGATGATATGATGGTATACTTAAGAGACCCCAAAAACTCCACCAGAGATCTGCTACAGCTGATAAACAACTTCTGCAAAGTGGCCGGATACAAAATTAACTCAAGCAAATAAGTAGCCTTCCTATACTCGAAGGATAAACAGACTGAGAAAGAAATTAGGGAAATGACACCCTTCACAACTGTCACAAACAATATAAAATATCTTGGTGTGACTCTAACCAAACAAGTGAAAGATCTGTATGACAAGAACTTCAAGTCTCTGAAGAAAGAAATCAGAAAACAACTCAGAAGATGGAAGAATCTCCCATGCTCATGGATCAGCAGGATTAATATAGTTAAAATGGCCATCCTGCTGAAAGCAATATACAGATTCAATGCAATCCCCATCAAAATTCCAACTCAATTCTTCATAGACCTAGAAAGAGCAATTCTCAAATTCACATGAAATAACAAACAACCCAGGATAGCAAAAACTATTCTCAACAATAAAAGGACTTCTGGGGGAATCAGCCTCCCTGACTTCAAGCTGTACTACAGAGCAGTAGTGATAAAAACTGCATGGTATTGGTACAGTGACAGGCAGGTAGATCAATGGAATAGAATTGAAGACCCAGAAATGAACCCACACACTTATGGTCACTTGATCTTTGACAAAGGAGCTAAAACAATACAGTGGAAAAAAGACAGCATCTTCAACAAATGGTGCTGGTTCAACTGGCAGACTACATGTAGAAGATTGCAAATTGATCCATTCCTACCTCCCTGTACAAAGCTCAAGTCCAAGTGGATCAAGGACCTTCACATAAAACCAGATATACTGAATCTAATAGAAGCAAAAGTGAGGAAGCGTCTCGAATACTTGGGCACAGGGGAAAAGTTCTTGAACAGAACACCAATGGCTTGTGCTCTAAGATCAAGAACCGACAGATGGGACCTTATAAAATTACAAATCTTCTGTAAGGCAAAGGACACTGTAAATAGGACAAAACAGCAACCTACAGATTGGGAAAAGATCTTTACCAATCCACATCCGATAGAGGGCTAATATCCAATGTATACAAAGAACTCAAGAAGCTAGACTCCAGAGATCCAAATGACCCTATTGAAAAATGGGGAAGAGAGCTAAACAGAGACTTCTCAACTGAGGAATACCTAAAGATATGTTCAACATCCTTAGTCATCAGGGAAATGCAAATCAAAACAACCCTGAGATTTCACCTCACACCAGTCAGAATGGCTAAGATCAAAAACTCAGGTGACAGCAGATGTTGGTGAGGATGTGGAGAAAGAGGAACACTCCTCCATTGCTGGTGGGAATGCAAGTTGATACAACCTCTCTGGAAATCAGTTTGGCGGAACCTCAGAAAAAGGAACAAAATACTACCTAAGGGCCCAGCTATTCTACTCCTGGGCATATACCCAGATGGTGCTCCAACATGTAATAAAGACACATGTTCCACTATGTTGGTAGCAGTCATATTTATAATAGCCAGAAGCTGGAAACAACCCAGATGTCCCTCCACAGAGGAATGGAGGCAGAAAATGTGGTACATTTACACAATGGAATACTACTCAGCTATTAAAAGCAATGACTTCATGAAATTTGCCGACAAATGGATGGATCTTGAAAATATCATCCTGAGTGAGGTAACACAGTCACAAAAGAATGAAAATGGTTTGTATTCACTGTTAAATGGTTATTAACCCAAAAGTTTGAAATACCCATGAGTCACTTCCCAACAACAGTAGGGCTGAGTGTGAAGTACCAGATGGAGGACTTGGAGAAAGGACTGAAGGAGCTGAGGGAGTTTGCATCCCCAGGGAGGCCACAACAGTGGCAACTGGCCTGACCCCCTCCCTCTGTTACTCCTGGAGACTGATCCACCAACCAAAGAATACACATGGAGGGACCCAAGGTGCTAGCCACAAATGAGGCATAGGAGGGTCTTGTTAGACATCAGGGGAAGGAGAGGCCCTTGGGCCTGAAGGTGTTAGAGGCCCCAGTATAGGAGAATGCCAAGGAGGGAAGGTGAGAGTGAGTGGGTGGGTGGGTGGGAGGGGGAATACGCCCATAGTGGCAGGGGGAGGGCAGAGGGAATGGGGAGGTTCCAAAGGGGAGATCTGGAAAGGGGAACACATTTGAAATGTAAATAAACTATGAAAAATAAAATAATAAAATAAAAAAGATTGGGATGATTGGAATTTCAGAGGTGTAACTTTTTAAGTTGGGTAACAATTCTTAATTCCCCAAATGAAATTCTAAATATTCTTTTCTGTCTATATAACCTTTTGAATACCTCTTCCCTTTCCTTACCACAAATTCTCATCATCTGAACTGGTTCAACTAGCTTAGAGTTACTGATTCTGAGTTTATCACTGGTTTGGTTTTTTGTTTTGTTTTGTTTTGTTTTGTTTTACTTTATTTACATATCAAATGTTTTCCCTTTCCAGATCTCCCCTTTGGAACCTCCCTATTCCCTCCCCCGTCCCTGCCTCTATGGGGGTATTCCCCCACCCACCCACCCATCCACTCTTATCTTCCCTCCTTGGCATTCTCCTATACTGGGGGATCTAATATCCTCAGGCCCAAGGGCCTCTCCTCCCCCTGATGTCTAACAAGACCCTTCTCTGCCCCATATGTGGCTAGCACCTTGGGTCACTTCATGTGTATTCTTTGGTTGGTGGATCAGTCTTCAGGAGTATCGGGGGGACAGGCCAGTTGCCACTGTTGCTGCCTTTCTGGGGATGCAAACTCCCTCAGCTCCTTCAGTCCCTTTTCCAAGTCCTCCATCTGGTACCTCACACTCTGCCCTACTGTTACTGTGAAGTGACTCTTGGGTATTTCAAACTTTTGGGCTAATAACCACTTAACAGTGAATACATACCATGTTCATTCTTTTGTGACTGTTTTACCTCGCTCAGGGTGATATTTTCAAGATCCATCCATTTGTCTGCGAATATCATGAAGTCATTGTTTTTAATTGCGGAGTAGTATTCCATTGTGTAAATGTACCACATTTTCTGCCTCCATTCCTCTGTGGAGGGACATCTGGGTTGTTTCCAGCTTCTGGCTATTATAAATATGACTGCTACCAACATAGGGAAACATGTGTCTTTATTACATGTTGGAGCATCTTCTGGGTATATGCCCAAGAGTGGAATAGCTGGGTCCTCAGGTAGTATTTTGTTCCTTTTTCTGAGGTTCCGCCAAACTGATTTCCAGAGAGGTTGTATCAACTTGCATTCCCACCAGCAATGGAGGAGTGTTCCTCTTTCTCCACATCCTCACCAACATCTGCTGTCACCTGAGTTTTTGATCTTAGCCATTCTGACTGGTGTGAGGTGAAATCTCAGGGTTGTTTTGATTTGCATTTCCCTGATGACTAAGGATGTTGAACATATCTTTAGGTGCTTTTCGGCCGTTCGAGTTTCCTCAGTTGAGAATTCTCTGTTTAGCTCTCTTCCCCATTTTTCAATAGGGTCATTTGGATCTCTGGAGTCTAGCTTCTTGAGTTCTTTGTATATATTGGATATTAGCCCTCTATCGGATGTGGATTGGTAAAGATCTTTTCCCAATCTGTAGGTTGCTGTTTTGTCCTATTTACAGTGTCCTTTGCCTGACAGAAGCTTTGTAATTTTATGAGGTCCCATCTGTTGATTCTTGATCTTAGAGTACAAGCCATTGATGTTCTTTTCCCCTGTGCCCAAGTATTCGAGACTTTCCCCCACTTTCTCTTCTATTAGATTCAATGTATCTGGTTTTATGTGGAGGTCCTTGATCCACTTGGACTTGAGTTTTGTACAGGGAGATAGGAAGGGATCAATTCGCAATCTTCTACATGTAGACCGCCAGTTGAACCAGCACCATTTGTTGAAGATGCTGTCTTTTTTCCACTGTATGGTTTTAGCTCCTTTTTCAAAGACCAAGTGACCATAAGTGTGTGGGTTCATTTCTAGGTCTTTGATTCTATTCCATTGATCTACCTGCCTGTCACTGTACCAATACCATGCAGTTTTTATGAGGCTAAGTAAGAGCACGAGGGAATGAATGGATCCAAGTGAGGAGTGCCTTCTAGACACAATAGGAGTGATGTATGTATGAACTTACAATGCACAGAGTCTGTACAGGTTCAAGCCAGACAGGGACTCAGGGCTGAAAGATGGAAGTGGACACAAGTTCCCATCCCTAACTAAAAAGCTATCTCTAACTGACACCCACTTGCAATGGAAAAAAATTAGTTTTCTGCAATGGAGTATCACTGGGTATCTTAACCACACTTAAGAGTGGACCCCATGCCCAGCAATAAGTAGCTAACACAAAAGGAACTAAATCCTATTTTTGGAGATATTGTTTGTCTCATATTTCTTTGTTTGGACACTGTTTTTGTCTTACTGGTCTTTTGATTATGTGTTATAGTTTCTGTTTTTGTGTTTTTATGGGGTTTGAATTTTTGTGTGTTACTTGTGCTTTTGGTTTGTTTGTTTTTTAAATTTTGTTTTGTTTTGTTTTGTTTACCTGTGGTTTTTTTTTTTTCTTAAAAGAGAAGGAGAAATTAAAGACATGAGTCATGAGCATGGCAACAGGAATGATCTCAGGGAATTGGGGGAGTGGAAACCATGACCAGAATATATGCTATAAAAGTGTATGTGAGGGAGAGAGAGAGAGAGAGAGAAAGAGAGAGAGAGAGAGAGAGAGAGAGAGAGAGAGAGAGAGTTAGTTCTTCCCTAAAATATCTTGGGCTTTTACTTACTCTCAACATACAAAATAAATCACAAGATAGATTCATTCACCTAAAAGCTCAGCACTCCTGATAATCCTGCTTCAGCCATGTAGCTCACTGTTGGAGACTCATGCTGTTTTCTGTACTCTTTAGCCATTTATCCTTCTCCTGGCGAGTTCACCCACTAAAGACTTGCAAGGGCTATGGGTGCCATGCATGCCCCATTGTTGCTTTCTCCAGGTCTGCTCTGACCTCTGCTGAGTGCCAACGTAAGAAACAAAAGACTTAGTAGGGATGCAAAGGCATCCTGAAAGCATCTATTCTCCTGGGTAGTAATTGCGCATGGCTTCTGACTGGCACATCTCTCTGAAACTTTGAGTTAAAGTCAAACAGAGGTGACCCTTAGCCACAGAAGCGAATTTTAAACATTAATGTTTAATGAGTAACCTTAGTCATATCTTAAATGCATGCTTCTTCAGTTACTTTCAGCTTCCTGGCACTACATTATAAAATACATTGGCCAGAGGAGTGAGGTCGCCAGGCCCAACCAAGAGAGAGATGGAGAGAATAGTATTCGTTATGTTGCTGATACAAGAGTAAAGCTTGCCCACTCACTTGACCCGTAAAGAAGCTGTGGGTTCTGTGGTGACTGAGAAAGGCAATTAGATACTAAGTGGTTTGTTAGTGTGGGTTTTGTTCTTTCTAAGGCAAAGAAGGGTTTCTGATGGGCATAGGGCTTTGAGCTACTAAAACAGGTAAGTTTAGGTTATAACAGGGAACCCACCTTTATTCTTTTCCAAAGCTACTAAGAAACATTTCTCAAGTGGAAAAGAAAATAGCTGATATTTGTATTTATTTGTGTTTATGCTCACAGTCTTGTGGTGTTCCTGGCAGTATGCAAAGTTCTTCTATATTCCCTATAAACCTACAGAACATGTATTTGTAGTGGATACTGGATAGTCTAGATCAAAACCAATGCACTCCAGCTGCTTGGAACATAGGCTGCTGGAAGCTCACAGCTGGACTTCTCACTAGAGACTGCCCTCAGCTACGAGAAACTTCATCACTCAATGTTACACACGTTCCCAGAGAGTGATACAGAGCCAACTATTGATTGAGGTGAGTTCAAAGTCTCAGCCCTTCTTTTCCAAAAAGAGACATCTCCAATGGGCCATCCAAGCTCCAAAGGACTGGAGTACAGCCATATTGCAGATCAGGTTACCCCTCTACCTAATCCTGCAAACCTCACTTCCTTGCAAGCACAGTTTTCCCAGTAAGATTCTGCCTGTGACTCCTCTATGAATTCAATTTAAAGTGGTTCTAACAAGCAGAGGCCAAGTGGAGCCTGAGAGAGTCTGCCCCAGTACCTAGGGTCACACAGCATATAATGTAGCTCTAATTTGACCTGTTGCTTTAAAAAGTGGTTCTCATATTGTTGTTTAGGATCACATGCCCCATGACTTTTTTTCTAGCTTTCTTAATACCTACAGAGCATCCTGAGACTCAGATCCAAGAATCCCTCCCATTACAATGGTTCTTTTGCCTTCTTCGTAGTAGTCAGTATGAATTTCTTGTAACTTCTAACAATGTGAGTCCCTCCCTAAAAGAATCCTACTCTATAGAAATGGACAAAATTGATTCTGTCCCCCACCTTGAGCTCTTGACAGAAAAAATGCCTGTCACCCCTGTATCAACTACAGTCTTCCACACATTTGCTTAGCAGATAGTGAGGTGTGTTTTACAACTTTTTCAGAGGGACATAAGAAAGCCTGTGTGTGCCATCCATTACAGTAAACTATCTCTGGTCACCAAAGGTAGCGTAAAGTTGGGGAGCAGACACAAAGCAGAGGACGCCAGCATGGAGAGCAATGTCTACTCTCAGATTCTATAGACACTGCTTATTCAAGTCTGAGCCACAAGGATCAGGACTAGTGGTGTCTGGGGAGCCACAGACATACTGAGTGAGAATGGCATCTCAGGCTTTGCATTGCTAACATAACAACTAGCAGAGTGATTTACTAGACTCACCTCATGGATCTATACCAGAAAAATCTCACCTTCACATTAGGATCAGAAATTTCATTTATATACTTTTTACTATATCTGTTAGGACATGGAAAGAAGAGATTCTTGAACAGCCTTACCTCCATTTTAAACTCTACTGATTTTTTTTTCATTTATTCTTATTTTGAAATTACAAAAAGAGTAAACCATTAGCAAATTTTCAGACAGTACAAAAGGAAAGGAAATGATAGGACAGGTAAATTCTGACTTGTACCTGCCTCAAACCCTCCTCTCTGGGATTTTATCACTGCTTAACCATTTGGAGCACGCTCTTCTGTCTCTACATAAATAGCCACACACACACACACACACACACACACACATACACAGCCACAATCACAAGCACACTCACATAAGCACACTTATATATAAATGCACACTCAAATCCTGAAGCAGCACACATGCACAAGATACTCATACACAAATGTACACTCATACATATACACAAGCACTTGGACATAGTTGTGACATAGTAGGATTATGTTATGTAGGCTGCTAAGCATTTTCTATTGTTTGCTGTGATATGTGGTAGATTGGTTTCTCTTCCAATCTATATAACCCAAAGCCACTATGTAATTGTCATCAACACTATAGTGAAGTACACTGTAGTGGTCTGAATAGGTTTGGCCCCCATAGAGTCATGTGTGTCACCGGGGGGGAAGGCTTTGAGGTCCTATGCTCAAGCTCCATCCCGTGCAGGACAGACACTCCTCCTGGCTACCTGAAAAAGAGAGAGCCTCCTCCTGGTTGCCTTCAGATCAAGATGTAGAACTCTCAGCTCCTTCTCTAGTACCATGTCTGCCTAAATGCTGTATGCTTCCCACCATGATGATAATGGACTAAGCCTCTGAAATTTAAGCCATCACCTATTAAATATTTGCCTTTGTAAGAGTTTGTCTTGGTCATGATGTCAATGAAACCATAACTAAGACAGAAGTTGGTACCAGGGACTTGGGTATTGCTGTTCTAAGCATGAACATATTTTTCGTCAGCGGAATATAAATTTTGGGAGTTTGGATTGGTAAATCAGTGGAATGCTTTCAGTGGGGCTTAACAGGTCATCCTAGTAGGAATATGGAAGACATTGGTGCTGAGGGTGATTTGAACTGTGGGGGCCCTGGTTCTAGATGAATTCAGAGAAAAATTTTAGTATGTAGCCTGGAGTCTCTTCTTGGTGATATCTTGGTGGAAAATGTGGCTGGTTTTTGCCTTTGTCCAAAGAGTCGGTCTGAAGCTAAGGGGAACAGATTCAGATTAATTGCCTTGACAAGGGAAGTCTCAAATCAACTAAGTTTAGAATCTGTCCTGTGGTTCATTCTTATGATGGGCATTTTGTTCAAGCATAGAAAACTCAGAAAGGAAAAGTACAAAATGTATGGTCCAAGTAATAAAGAAGTAGCAGGAAGTACAAGGGAGCTGAATCCTGTGTTCAAATATATTAAATAGAATTAAGGAAGTGGACAGCCTGGAGGTAAAAGCCTGTTGGCTTCCACCTGTGGCAGGAGACCTCTGCCTGGGCCACTAGACCTCCATTGCCAACCAGCGCAGGAAAAAAGTGACCAGCTCGCCCACTTGTGTGGAAAAGCCAGCAACAGGAGGACTCCAGACACAGGGACTGAGGAACTGCCAGGAAAGACAATGGTCTCCAAGGAACACTGACACCTGGGCCTGTAGGAAAGACAAGCCACAGTCAGAGATAGAAAGACCAGCTAACACCAGAGATAACCAGATGGTGAAAGGCAAAGACAAGAACACAAGGAACAGAAACCAAGACTACATGGCTTCATCAGAACCCAGCTCTTCCACCACACCAAGCCCTGGATACCCCAACACACCAGAAAAGGAAGACTCAGACTTAAAATCACTTATCAAGAAGATGATAGAAGATTGTAAGAAGGAAATAAATAACTCCCTTAAAGAAATAAAAGAGAACACAGGTAAACAACTGGAAGACCTTAAAGAGGACACACAAAAATCCCTTAAAGAATTACAGGAAAACACAATCAAACAGGCAGAAGTACAGGAAAACACAATCAAACAAATGAACAAAACCATTCAGGAATTAAAAAGAGAAATAGAAACAACAAAGAAATCACAAAGGGAGTCAACCCTGGAGTTAGAGAACATAGGAAAGAAATCAGGAGTCATAGATGCAAGCATCACCAACAGAATACAAGAGATAGAAGAGACAATCTCAGGTGTGGAAGATACCATAGAAAACACGGACACAACAGTTAAAGAAAACACAAAATCTAAAAAGCTCCTAACCCAAAACATCCAAGATATCCAGGATGCAATGAGAAGACAGAACCTGAGGATAATAGGTATAGAAGAGAGTGAAGACTCCCACCTTAAAGAACCAGTAAATATCTTCAACAAAATTATAGAAGAAAACTTCCCTAAACTGAAGAAAGAGATGAACATAAATATACAAGAAGCCTACAGAATGCCAAAAAGACTGGACCAGAAAAAAAATTCCTCCCGTCACATTATAGTCAAAACACCAAATACACAAAACAAGGAAAGAATATTGAAAGCAGTAAGGGAAAAAGGGCAAGTAACATATAAAGGCAGACCTATCAGAATTACACTAGACATCTCACCAGAGACTATGAAAGCTAGAAGATACTGGGCAGATCTCATACAGACTCTAAGAGAACACAAATGCCAACCCAGGCTGCTATACCCAGCAAAACTCTCAATAATCATAGATGGGGAAACCAAAATATTCTATGACAAATCCAAATTTGCACAGTATGTTTGAACAACTCAGCCCTACAAAGAACAATACATGGAAAATGCCAACTCAAGGAGGGAAACTACTCAAGAAAAAGCTAGAAAGTAATCTTTCAACAAACTCAAAAGAAGATAGCCACAAAAACAACATCAAAAATAACAGGAAACAACAATCACTATTCTTTAATATCTCTTAACATCAATGGTCTCAACTCCCCAATAAAAAGACTTGGACTGACAGACGGGATCCATAAACAAGACCCAGCATTTTGCTGCATCCAGGAAACGCGCCTCCGTGTTAAAGACAAACACTACCTCAGAGTAAGGGCTGGAAAACAATTTTCCAGGCAAATGGCCCCAAGAAACAAGCTGGAGTAACCATTCTAATATTGGATAAAATTGACTTTCAACCAAAAGTCATCAAAAAAGATAAAGAAGGACACTTCATACTCATCAAAGGAAAATTCTACCAAGAAGAACCTTCAATTCTGAACATCTATGCCCCAAATGCAAGAGCTTCCCCTTTCATAAAAGAAACTCTACTAAAGTTCAAAGCACACATTGCAACTCACACAATAATAGAGGGAGACTTCAACACCCCACTATCAACAATGAACAGATCTTGGAAACATAAACTAAACAGAGACACAGTTTACACAGAGAACAGATTCTAGGAACCAAATGGGTTTAACAAATATCTATAGAACATTTCATCCTACATCAAAAGAATATACCTTCTTCTCAGCACCTCATGGAACTTTCTCCAAAATTGATCATATAATTGGTCACAAAACAAACCTCAACAGATATAAGAAGATTGAAATAATCCCATGCCTCCTATCAGATCACTACGGATTAAGGTTGGTCTTCAATGGCAACAACAACAACAACACAAAGCCCACATACACATGGAAGCTGAACAATGCTCTGCTCAATGATAACTTGGTCAAGGAAGAAATAAAGAAGGAAATTAAAGACTTCCTAGAATTTAATGAAAATGAAAGTACAAGTTACCCAAACCTATGGAACACAGTGAAAGCAGTGTTAAGAGGAAAACTAATAGCTCTGAATGCCTCCAAAAAGAAACTGGAGAGAGCATACACTAACAGCTTAACAACCCATCTGAAAGTTCTAGAGAAAAAAGAAGCTAATACAACCAAGAGGAGTAAAAGGCAGGAAATAATCAAATTAAGGGCTGAAATCAACCACGTGGAAACTAAAAGAACTATATAAAGAATCAACAAAACCAAGAGCTGGTTCTTTGAGAAACTCAACAACATAGATAAACCCTTAGCCAGACTAACCAGAGGGCACAGAGACAGTGTGCAAATTAGTAAAATTAGAGATGAAAATGGAGATATAACAACAGACTCTGAGGAAATTAAAAATATTATCAGATCCTACTACAAAAGCCTATATACAACAAAATTGGAAAATCTGGAGGAAATGGACAAGTTTCTAGACAGATACCAATTACCAAAGTTAAATCAGGATCAGATAAACCATCGAAAGTCCCATAACCCCTAAAGAAATAGAAGCAGTCATTAAAAGTCTCCTAGCCAAAAAAAAAGCCCAGGACCAGATGGGTTCAGTGCAGAATTCTATCAGGCCTTCAAAGAAGGCCTAATACCAATACTCTTCAAACTATTCCATAAATAGAAATGGAAGGAACACTACCCAATTCATTCTATGAGGCCACTGTTACACTGATACCAAAACCCCACAAAGACCCAACGATAAAAGAAATCTTCAGACCAATTTCCCTTATGAATATTGAAGCAAAAATACTCAATAAAATTCTTGCAAACCGAATCCAAGAACACATCACAACGATCATTCACCATGATCAAGTAGGCTTCATCCCAGGGATGCAGGAATGCTTCAATACTAGGATGGCCATCAATGTAATCCACTACAGAAACAAACTCAAAGGAAAAAACCACATGGTCATTTCTTTAGATGCTGAAAAAGCATTTGACAAAGTTCAACATCCCTTCATGATAAAATTCTTGGAAAGATCAGGAATTCAAGGAGCATACCTAAACATAGTAAAGGCAATATACAGCAAACCAGTGGCCAACATCAAACTAAATGGAGAGAAAATCGAAGCAATCCCACTAAAATCAGGGACTAGACAAGGGTGCCCTCTCTCTCCCTATCTATTCAATATAGTACTTGAAGTTCTAGCTAAAGCAATCAGACAACAAAAGGAGGTCAAAGGGATACGAATTGGAAAAGAAGAAGTCAAAATATCACTATTTGCAGATGATATGATGGTATACTTCAGTGACCCTAAAAACTCCACCAGAGATCTGCTACAGCTGATAAACAACTTCAGCAAAGTGGCTGGATACAAAATTAACTCAAGCAAATCAGTAGCCTTCCTATACTCGAAGGATAGACAGGCTGAGAAAGAAATTAGGGAAATAACATCCTTCACAACTGTCACAAACAATATAAAATATCTTGGTGTGACTCTAACCTAACAAGGGAAAGATCTGTATGACAAGAACTTCAAGTCTCTGAAGAAAGAAATCGAGGAAGACCTCAGAAGATGGAAGAATCTCCCATGCTCATGGATTGGCAGGATTAATATAGTTAAAATGGCCATCCTGCCGAAAGCAATCTACAGATTCAATGCAATCCCCATCAAAATCCCATAGACTTAGAAAAGGAGCAATTCTCAAATTCATATGGAATAACAAAGAACCCAGGATAGCAAAAACTATTCTCAACAATAAAAGGACTTCTGGGGGAATCAGCCTCCCTGACTTCAAGCTGTACTACAGAGCAGTAGTGATAAAAACTGCATGGTATTGGTACAGTGACAGGCAGGTAGATCAATGGAATAGATTCAAAGACCCAGAACTGAACCCACACACTTATGGTCACTTGATCTTTGAAAAAGGATCTAAAACCATACAGTGGAAAAAAGACAGCATCTTCAACAAATGGTGCTGGTTCAACTGGCAGTCTACATGTAGAAGAATGCGAATTGATACATTCTTATCTCCCTGTACAAAGCTCAAGTCCAAGTGGATCTAGGACCTTCACATAAAACCAGATATACTGAATCTAATAGAAGAGAAAGTGGGGAAGAGTCTCGAATACTTGGGCACAGGGGAAAAGTTCTTGAACAGAACACTAATGGCTTGTGCTCTAAGATCAAGAATCAACAGATGGGACCTCATAAAATTACAAAGCTTCTGTAAGGCAAAGGACACTGTAACTAGGACAAAACAGCAACCTACAGATTGGGAAAAGATCCTATGTCCGATAGAGGGCTAATATCCAATGTATACAAAGAACTCAAGAAGCTAGACTCCAGAGATCCAAATGACCCTATTGAAAAATGGGGAAGAGAGCTAAACAGAGACTTCTCAACTGAGGAAACTCGAACGGCCGAAAAGCACCTAAAGATATGTTCAACATCCTTAGTCATCAGGGAAATGCAAATCAAAACAACCCTGAGATTTCACCTCACACCAGTCAGAATGGCTAAGATCAAAAACTCAGGTGACAGCAGATGTTGGTGAGGATGTGGAGAAAGAGGAACACTCCTCCATTGCTGGTGGGAATGCAAGTTGATACAACCTCTCTGGAAATCAGTTTGGCGGACCCTCAAAAAAATGAACAAAATACTACCTGAGGACCCAGCTATTCCACTCTTGGGCATATACCCAGAAGATGCTCCAACATGTAATAAAGACACATGTTCCACTATGTTCATAGCAGCCATATTTATAATAGCCAGAAGCTGGAAACAACCCAGATGTCCCTCCACAGAGGAATGGATGCAGAAAATGTGGTACATTTACACAATGGAATACTACTCCGCAATTAAAAACAATGACTTCATGAAATTCGCAGACAAATGGATGGGTCTTGAAAATATCATCCTGAGCGAGGTAACGCAGTCACAAAAGAATGAACATGGTATGTATTCACTGTTAAGTGGTTATTAGCCCAAAAGTTTGAAATACCCAAGAGTCACTTTGCAGCAACAGTAGGGCTGAGTGTGAGGTACCAGATGGAGGACTTGGAGAAGGGACTGAAGGAGCTGAGGGAGTTTGCATCCCCAGAAAGGCAGCAACAGTGGCAACTGGCCTGACCCCCTGATACTCCTGGAGACAGATCCACCAACCAAAGCATACACATGGAGTGACCCATGGTGCTGGCCACATATGGGGCAGAGGAGGGTCTTGTTAGACATCAGGGGGAGGAAAGGTCCTTGGGCCTGCATGTATTAGATCCCCCAGTATAGGAGAATGCCAAGGAGGGAAGATGAGAGTGGGTGGGTGGGTGGGTGGGGGAATACCCCAATAGAGGCAAGGGAGGGGAAAGGGAATAGGTAGGTTTCAAAGGGGAGATCTGGAAAGAGGAAAACATTTGCAATGTAAATAAAGTAGAAAAAATAAATAAATAAATAAATAAAAATAAAAAGTTAAAAATAAAGAATTAAGGGAGTGGTGACCTTGGGGCAGGATTCCACCCAGCTGAGCTTATTGTTTATGTATTTTCAGTTAAACATGGGATAGTTATATCAGATTAGGCATTATTACTACTTGGTTATTGTTTTTATTTGGACTTTTAATCTGAAATGAACTACAATCCAGAAATGGGGGCCATACCTGTGATCCAGAGCTTGAGGTTGGAAGACACAGGTTTCTGATCTAGGTCTTAACATGGGATGACACACACTTTTGATCTGGAAGTTGAGGCATAGTTGCCATGAAAAGCTTAGGTCCAGGCATGGTAATACATGCCTTTAATCCCCAGGAGACAAAGACAAGCAGATCTCTGAGTTCAGAGTCTCAGAGGCAAGTTCCAAGTAGAGAAAATGTTAGGTCCAGGTATGGTGGACCACATCTTTAAACCCAACACTCAGGGGACAGAGGCATGCAGATTTATGAGTTCAAAATCAGTCTAAAGAACAAGTTTCCCAGGACAGCCAAGCTTAGGCAGGAAAGGAGTTGGAAAACAGAAAGATGGTGATGATGTAATAGAAGGACGGGGGGTGGGGTTGGGGGTGGGGGGACGTTCCAGGCCCAGCAAGCAGCAGAACTCGGCAGCTTTGGCCGCATGAATCTGACTTTAGGGTCAAAAGTAGAAGGAGTTAGCTAAAAAATTAGCAGTGATAAAGAAGAGACCAGTATCACTGAGGTGAAATCTTCTGGGAAGTATTTTTCTGAGAGCACAAAAAAAGCTGTGTTTCAGAGATAGCGAAGGTTGTACCTCATGCTGCAGCTGGACTTTGTAATGTATAAGAATCACCCAGGTGGTACTACTGGTGTTGAAGGCATAAAGGGGTCATGGAGAGCATCTGAGTGTTGGCACCATGAAGAGAGCCAATGAGAGGCTATTGGTGAAGCCTAGTTGCAGTGGAAGACCACAGAATATTGGAGATGCCAATACTATTTAATGACCACCAAGAACAGCAGCAGCAGTAAAATGGAGTTAACCAGAATGTAGAATGCTACAGAGGGCAGAGCTGGAGAAGTAACCTAAGCCTTTTAGAGGATCCCAAAAGATCATGAGTAGATCACAAACATTGGAACAAGAATCTGTAAAGTGAAGTTTCCTTGGATACCCCAAGATGTTAGAGATGCCAGAGCTATGGAATACCTGCTGAGGAAAGCTGCTAACAGGGAATAGAACCAGCCCAAGAAACAAAGTTTGTTGCAATTAACAAAAATGAAAGGAATTGGAGATCTAAAGAGTGTTTTGACATCAGACATGGAGATGTAAAGTTTGGAGTTTGCCCAGCTATTTTTTGGCCTTGCTTTGGTATTTCTTCACTATAATGTTTGGAATGGTAATGTATATTCTGTAATATTGGAAGTTTGTTATGCTTTTTTATTTTGATTTTATAGGGTATTACAGTTAGTGATTGAATGAATATCAGAAGAGACTTTGAACTTTGGACTTTTAACACTTTTGAAACTGCTATAGACTGTGGGAACTTTTGAAATTGGACTAAATGTATTTTTCATTAAGCTATCTATGGCTAGGTATGACCCCCATAGAGTCATGTGTTTAAACATGCCTATGGAGGCCAGGGAGTGTTATATAGTGGTTTGATTAGGTTTGTCACCCATAGACTCATGTATTTTATTGCTTGGCCCACAGGGCATATCACCATTAGGAGATTTGGCCTCATTGGAATAGGCTTGTTTTTCATTGAGGAAGTTTGTCACTGTGGGAGTGGGCTTTGAGGTCTTATGTTCAAGTTCAATCCAGTGCAGGAGAGACTTTCCTCCTGGCTGCCTGCAAAAGAGAGCCTCCTCCTTGCTTCCTTCAGATCATGATATAGAACTCTTGGTTTCTCCATCGCCATGTCTGCCTGGATGCTGCTGCCATGCTTCCCACCATGATAATAATAAGCTGAACCTCTGAAACTATAAGCCAGCCCCAATTAAATGTTTGCCTTTATAAGAGTTGCTTTGGTCATGGCATCTCTTCACAGCAATGAAACCTTAAGACATACTCTATGAACAACTTCAAGGGCTTTCTATTAACTCATCTCCTCTCTATGTTTGGCTTATAGATTAGAAAGCTTGGTTCCTGGAGGTGCCACTAGCCCTACTCAATGACACACAAAGAATGACACCCCTGGGAATTGAACTTGAGCAGTTTGCCTGAAGTTCTTCTTCTGCACCAAAAAGCATTGTTATAACCAGTCATACCAGGAAACTGGAGTGCTCCTAAGGCAGATGACACCTGTCTCCAAGGTCTGTCTCCAAATCCAACATGTCTAAATGTTAATTTCAGACAAGCTGTTCTGTGTGGCTTCAGAATTGATCTAACTGAACTAACAAGAGAATGAAGAAAGGACAGACACACTGACACACAGAAAAGCTGAGCTCATGTGGGTTGTGCTTGCTCTGATGGAGAGCACCAACTACAGCCCCGAATCTCAGTGCATTTATTTTATGCATCTGGATGTAGGAGTTGTGTTTAAGCTACAATGGGAAAGGGGGATAGACTTAACCAGTCTCAGTAGAAGCACTCTTTGTATCTTGGCTTCTCTGAGAGTGACTCTCGGTAGCCCTTATTGTTTACTCTGGGGGGAGGGACCTAGTCAGTCTGATCAGATTTAGAGATGTCCTGAAGCTATTTTTGAGCTGTTTCACTTCTGGCTTAAAGAGGTTCCCCACAGGATGGATCTTGGAGGAAACTGATATATAACAAGGACCATGATGTGGAGTGGGTAGAAAAAGCTCTAGAGATGGGAATATGACAACAGTACCATGGAGGGAAAGTGAGGAGGGACTTTATTAGGGAGGGGAGGAAATGTCACTACTTAGTGGGGAGAACAAGACAAGGAACATTAAGGATGATTGAACAGGCAATAGGAAAACATTATTTTATGATTACTTAAAATATATACATAATATTTTATTAACAAACATTCCAGTACCAAGCATGAGAGACTTCACTTTGAGTTGTTGGGTCAGGGGAGTCCAAAAGACTATCAAAACAGTATAGGCTATTGCCGTTGCCCTTGGTTGCCTCCAAGGTCTTGAAGGTAAGATTCCTGAAGATATCATGTAATTAGGACATGGGTCTTGGAACAGTCAAGTGACTACTGATCTGGAAGATTTCTCTCTGAGGACTAGCCCACATGGTATCCAAAGATGTTATGCAAGCTGCCAAGGAAAAAAACACAATTAAAAGTCCCTGAGTTACAACAGTGGCCAACATGATAAGACAAATTCAAAGGTGCAGTCATGACATTTCTATCTTGGGGGTAACCAACGACCATAACAAAGCTTAAATTTTATTCAATAGGTGGACATTTGTACCTGACACTATAAACCCAGTAAAGTACCAATGGTTGGTGAGATTATAGACTCCACAGAAGAACCTACTACTATCACTTTCCTAAGCCAGGAAAATTCTCATTGGCATTTGTAGTGGCTATTCCTGATTGTCAACTTGACTATATCTGGAATGAACTACAATCCAGAATTAGAGGCTCACATGTGATCCAGATCTTGAGGCTGGAAGACACAAGTTTCTGACATGGATCTTGGCATGGAAATCTTGAGGCATAGTGGCCATGAAAAGCTTAGGCCCAGGCAAAGTAGTACATGCCCTTAATCCCAGGAGACTGAAGCAAGGAGATGTCTGAGTTCAAGGTCAGCATGGGACAAAGCAAGTCCCAGATCCAGGTGTGGTGGTATACACCTTTAATCTGGGCCACACCTGCTGCTGGAGACCTACATAAGGACATTGGAAGAAGGAAGATTCACTCTTCTTCACCTGCGTGCCTTGTGGGACTGAGCAACTGCTAGATCCTTGGACTTCCATTCACAGCTGCTACTGACCATTGTTGGGGAGTTGGACTACAGACTGTAAGTCATTAACAAATTCCCTTACTATATAGAAACTATCCATAAATTCTGTGACTCTAGAGAACCATGACTAACACAGCATTCTAAATACCTATCCTTATCCATGAGTAAGAAGTATATCTTCCTCACATTCTACACACAAAAAGAAGTGTCTTTTTACAGCATATTGAGACCAGCATAGAAGACCACAACTGGCCAAAATGCAGAAACCAACTGACCATGTGCTAACTAAGCCACAGTACATGCATCTACAACATAATCACTATACCTAAGGCTCAGGGAGAATTTAAGAACAGAGGATAGACTAAAGATCCAGAGGAGCAAGATACCTGCCTCAGGACAGTGTCTTCTCTATAGGACAAAGAGCTACACTAATGAAATCTTAACAATATGGCCACTTAAACATGACCTGCACAATGACAACTCCAGTTGACATGCCAGCATGGATAAAGGAAATTTCACAAAACCTCATCCCTAGGTGGAGAGCTACAAGCAGTTAATAGCTGCTAAGAGAAGGAGAATCATTCTTCTCCAGGGATGAGTGCACTGGTAGGTTATCCAATCCCTGCACACATATACATATAAGCAACACTGAATGGACTCAGTAGATTATACATATACATATATACATTCATCCATACATATATACGTACACATATATATCGATTATATATGAATATATTTTTTTTCATTAACCATTTAACCATTTGAGATTCATTATTCTCCATTCCCCCTTTAGGTCACTATCCGGTTAATTCAGTTGGTTGGAGCATGGTGCTATTGATGCTGAGGATGTGGGTTTGATCCATGTATAAAGTTCACTTTCTCTTCATTCATTTTATCACTACTTTATTATTATTATCATTATTATTATATGTTTTGGTACATATATATGGAATTATAACTAAAGAAGAGAAATAGTCAAACATGAATATGGGAAGAGTTAGTGAGGATAGATGGTGTTGTAAAAATGATATAATCACAGGACTCCTGTGTGAAATTCTAAAAACATATAATGAAATAAACATTTTATAGTCTTTAATTACAAACACGGTAGCCCTTCAACAAATGATGTATAGATAATGAATGACGTGGAATGGATGAGAGATTCCTAGATCCAGGGATGCAAGGATGAACAAGTGACAAGATGAATGAAGAGGCAGTGAGTCATACGACCCAGATAGACAGCAAACTCATGACCTTGGCATTATTAGCACTGCACTCTGACCAACTGAGCTAACTGCACAGTAATAAAAGGTAGAGAGGGAAGAAGCAGAATGAAACTGTAATGGCTAAATGTGGTGGAGTATGGAAGGGCAGGGTAAAGGAAAAAATACAGAGAGGTGTAAGCAGCACTAAGACCTCTTGAAAAGGTCCTATGGATATGACTGAAGAAGCATCTAAAATATAAACGTGTGTGTGTGTGTGTGTGTGTGTGTGTAGTATGTGCTCAAACACACATGTACTTGCACACACGAGTATGTAATTTAAGTGAAGTCGCCCTATAACATGGCAACAATACCCTTGCTAGGCATCAGAGGCCAGGAATAGGTTATCTCCTTTGGAGTTCTTGGCCACTGGGGTTCACCACCAAACACTACAGGCTATTTCAATAGTACTGGTTACCTTTCAGGATTTGATGGTAAGATTGTTGCTGAAGACACTGAGAACTTGAGTCATAGGACAAGGAGAAATCAAGCCAGTACTCATCTAGGAGCTTCATTACTACTAGAGGGTTTTCCTAGTGCTGGAAGGTGCTATGCACACTATTAAGGAGAAAATTAATCTTCTCTTTTGGGAAACCTGGGAACCACAACAGCAACCAGGATAGCAAGATATGTCCACTAATCCAATAGTGCTATATACGCTATGGTAGTATCCAACTACCCTGATTGGACGTAAGTCCTTCCTTATAAGATGGAAATTCTACCTGAAACTGTTATCAGGTCAAGAGCTTGACATGTTATCAAGGTAGACAAGTAATAGGCCATAGGAAAAAACTTAACTACTATGACTTTGCTGAAGGGGCATAGCATGAAAGCAAATCCTAATGAGTTAACACAATATCTATAGATAGTTCATCTCTTCAAACTCAGCAGAGAAGCTTCTTTTTGCAGTTGTGTCCTTCTTAAGTAGATGGCATTTAACCAGAGATCTATAATTAGTCAAGGTGCAAAAATAAGGGACCATGGAAGCCGGGCAGTGGTGGCACATGCCTTTAATCCCAGCACTTGGGAGGCAGAGGCAGGTGGATTTCTGAGTTCGAGGCCAGCCTCGTCTACAGAGTGAGTTCCAGGACAGCCAGGGCTACACAGAGAAACCCTGTCTCAAAAAAACCAAAAAAAAATTTAAAAATAAAAAAATAAGGGACCATGGAGTGCTCAGCCCTAAATGGGACATCTATAACACATCTCTTCCTCCCAAGACTCAGTGATTGTTTCAGAAGAGGGAAAGAAAGTGGTGGATGGATATAATGAACTGTCTTCCAGACACGACAAGGTAGTTGCACCTACTGATTCATTGAAGTTGTGACAGTGCATGAGGCCTGCTCAGGCTGAAGTCAGACCAAATTCCAGCATGAGGAGGTGAGGGAGGCATGAAGTCCCACCCCTAATGGAGGAGTTATTGGTAACTGACAGTCAGACAGAAAAGAAGCTTTCTTTAAGCATGTGGTCCCCTGTAAGTTGAACATACTATGGTTGGATAGCCACACTCCCAAGAGTTTATAGGCAGTACTAATGGGTTTTTCTTTTTTTAGTGACGACTCACAGTTTGATGAGTGCAGAATGGGAGGAGCTGAAGTAGGGGTGAATATGATCAAAATGCAACAGAAGAAATTCTCCCAAAAAAAACCCCCAAAATCTATTTTTAAAAAGTAGAATATGGACAAAAATAAAATTAGAGCCACAATTGAAAAAAATAATAAAAGTTTATAAAAACCCAAAGAAGCTGCCTGGTGTCCCCTTAAATTAGGGCTGATCATTATTCTCGGGGTCACAGCACTTCTTCAGTCCTGCAGCACCAACCTTCCTGCCTATCACATCTGATGGGCACCGTATAAGTTTTTAACCCCTGACCCATGCAACCCCAAGGTCACATTGCTGCCAGTCACATTTCAGACCTTCACCTTCTTGCCTGTACACCTCCTTTCCTGTTTACTTCTGCCTCTTAGTTTTCCTTTATTAATTTTGCATCATTTTCTTAATTAAAAACACATTACTTATTCATTATAACCAGTGAAATAATGCAAAACTGTGCAAAGAAATATCTCCGAGTTTCCTCTTTCATCCCTACCTTTCTGGCGGAACAGCCATCGACTACCTGGAGTGTGCTTCAACCTCTTACCACATTCACAGAAACATTTACAAATATACAATCTCATATGGGAAGGCTTTTTTAGTAATTTGTGCTTACAGAAATGGGACTGTATTGCTCACGCCTTTCAATGGCTAAATAGTCTTCCCTCGTATGAATATAGCAGTTCGTTCATATTAAGTCCTTTCAATGACTGCATCGTCTTCTACGGAACACATAGAGACTGTCTCCTACCAAAGAACACTCAGGCTGGTCCCATTCCTTCCCTCCAAAGAAATAAGTTTATAATAAACATCCTTGAAAGTCTGTCTTTGTGAGGAGAGATGCTTTTATTTACATAAACTGATTCATAAAGCAAGGTTGCTAGGCAGAAGTATGTGTGGTTTATTTTTAACATCTGTTTAAATGCTCCCAATATTAGTCCTTGCATTTTATCTTCATACTAACAGTAGAGGCATGTATTCATTTCCTTACATTCTGACAGCTTGAGATGGCTTCCCTCTCCTGTCCTTTTCCCATTCTAACCAGTGAGACACTGGGTTCTCATCCAGCCTTCCCACTAACCCATCAACCATGTGGATGACAGCTTTGGGGAGGGAGGGGCCCGCACAGAGCCTTCACCCCCTGTTCTGCTGCTTGGTCAGCTATTTCCTGTAAAGTCTTTGCATGTTAGGAACAATGATATTTATTCCTTGCTTGAATATTCTAAAACTATCCCAGTTTGACTTTGATTTCTTGGATTTTTGTTTTGTTTTGGTCTCTGTTTTGATTTTTTTTTTCTTTTAACTTTTTGAGACAGAGCCTTGCTATGTAGTCCTTGTCTATCCTGGAACTCACTATATAGACCAGGCTGGCCTCAAATTCACAGAGATCTACCTGCCTCTGCCTCCCACATGCTGAAGTTAAAGTCATGCACCACCACTCTAGGCTTTTTCATTTATTTTTAGCAGGATGGATGAACTTTCCAGAAATCGTAAAGGCAAGCAGGCAAAGAGCAAAGTTTCCTCTTCCCCCGGGGATTCACCAGATGGTGTCATCCACATTTAGAGTGGGGTTTCCTGCTTCAAATCATGCAATCAAGAAAATTCCTCACAGTGCCCAGTGGTGTGTGTTTTAGTTGATTCCAGATGCAAAATTTGGTTGTAACAGCGCAGAAACAAAAACAACAGCAGATTAAAACAAATGCATATTAGTCAGCCCCACCAAGGAGGACAGGATCCACTGGGAAAGTTTCTTTTTTAAAAATGCAGAAAATTATTTCCAGAAGAAAATAACTGTTTAGTTGAGGTGCATATTTTACATATTAAAGCAGACCTGGCCTCCAGGTTTTCCCAGCACTCCTCAGTCCCTACCGGGCCTACCCTGTCCACAACCCTGAACTTTCCAGCCCAGAGGCTGGGCTGCCCTTCCCTCAAAGGCTCTAGACATTCTTGGTCTCTCTTGTTCTCTTGTTCCCCTCTTCTCTGCACAAGCACCCTTTCTCTCTCTCTCTTCCCCCTTTACCCCCTCCCCATGACAACTCCTCTGGCCATGGTCCTTGGGGCCAGTGAACTCATCCAAGAGCAGCTTCTCAATAAACCTGACTTTAATATATTCTAATCTGGCTTGAATCAGCTCATTTCACCGATGGTGGCAGAGGAATAGCCTATCAATAATGTTTGGCAAAAAAAAGAAAAGAGTTTCTGTCTAATTCGAGACTGTCTTCATTATCTCTGTGTAGACAGCACACCTGAGAGCCATCACCCAGTTTTGTCTGCCCAACAAAGTCAATGTGAATTAATTCTTCTCCTAAATCCTCAAGGCCAGAATGAGACCCTGAAAGTCAAATCTGAAAGAGACCCTTTAATACACAGTGGGAGGCCCCGGGGAGGCTGTAAATCAGGTGGCATTACCACTGTCAAGGAAAACAGGTGGAGTGCATCTCTCCCTCCCATCCTCCATGAAGAATAGGCATCAAACTGCTCATCACCATGCAGACCTCAGACCACTCAGGGGCACATTCTGGGTACTGAGTAGCTGAAGATGATGTCTAGCCTTGAAGGCCACTCAAAGCACAGAATGTATAAAAGAATCCATGCCAATGAGAGCAGGGCCATAAAATCTGGGCTCAAGGGACCAGGCTCTGAAATCCCAAGGATTCAGAGAATCTGCCCTGCTTCTGCCTGAATATTCAATACATGGAAACACAAACTGCCAGATAGACCCTTGAAGAAACCTCCAATCCAATCCAAAAGAATTCAGTGCCTCCTGTTCACCTGGCCCTCAATATGCAGAAACCCTAATGACGCTGGCTATAAAGGGTCCCCTAGGCTGCAAGTTCTGCCTTCTCTAGAATCAACCAACACCAGTCACAGGTTAAAAAATATTGAGAAGACAAATTCTAGAAAGCCCCAAAATTCAACATTTGAACTTGCTGTATTTGAAGTCTTAGGCTGAATGATCACAAATTGAAATGATTTGTAGGCACCCCTTGTTGTAGCCCAATCCTGCCCAGATCCCCAGAGCTCCCCAGCATTCCTTGCCTGGCATTGTTCTCTTTGCATCTTGCTCTTGGAATGTGTAGTGCAGCCAGGGGTGGTTGTGTCTATACTGATTATTTGCAGACTTTTTTCTCCTGTCATTGTCCCTAAACAATACAGTGTAACAACTATTAGCATAGCATTTACATCACATTATGTGTCACAGGTAATCCAACAGCGATTGAAAGAACACGGAAGGATGTGCATTGTCTGTATGCAAATATTCTACTACTTCATATTGAGGACTTGAGCATCTAAGGACTTTGGCATCTGTGAGGATCCTGCAACTGGCCTCTGTAGATACCAGGGACAGACACCTGTGTAAGCAGTATTCGGCTATTCATAAACATGCACTGAGCTGGTTTTGTGTGAAATTTGTTATCAAGTTCTTATTTGTGAAGGCTGATCTAGTCTCAAGTGTTTTGCCTGTCTGTAAACAAATACCTGACAGAAATAACTTAAGGGAGAACATATTTATTTGGGCTCACAGTTTGGGGGGATTTGGGTCCACCATAGCAGGGAAAGCATGGTGAGATGATGTCTTCCTTACATATAGAAATGTGAAGCAACAGCTGTTTGAAAACCATGGAAGCAGAGTCTGAAGCCAGAACCAGGAGCTGGCCTAACCTTTGGAGACATGCCCTAGTGACCAACCTCCACCAACCAGGTCCCACCTTCAAAGCAGTGCCACTACCTGATATATGGCATACAAAGCATGATCCTATTAGGAACATTCCAGATTCAAACCACATCACCTGGGTTGAACTCATGTAGCTATACTTCTCAGTCATTTCTCAGGGATGCCCTAAGCACCTACCGTAATTGCAAGTATATAAGAGAGCCAGCCCACCTACCAGGTGCATCCCATGCTTCTGTAGGATCCAGCTTCATTCACATCCAATGGTCAAAGTATCATCAAGAGGCAGAGAATAAACTCCACCTATCAGGAGGCCATGGCAGTGAATGTATAATAGCATTACAAAGGAGAGCATGGGCCCAGTGACATAATTAGTCACAACATGAATAATGGGAAATGGGGAGCCACCAAAGCTCACAAGCAAAGAGTATTCCACAAACAGGAGCTATTAAGTGGAAAACAAAAAAGACAGCCACCAAGCCAGCCTGCAGAGGTCACCAGCAGCTTGCACACATTACAAAAGACTCTCCGTTGTCTCTGCACTGATAAATACTCCCACACAGAAGAAGGCTGAGTTACAGCTGCTGGACAAAAGAATCCAACATGCTCTGTCTTTTCCCTTTGTTCTCATTGTTAATCCTGAGATTCACCAGAAAAACCAACTCCACCATTTTGGGACAATTTTAAAACAGGCTTTATTAAATATTAAATACTGACCAAGGGATGGACTTTGGTCAGAACCATTCTCTGGAATTTCCCAGATGAAAATGGCCCCAAACCACGTGTTGCAAGGGCTTATAAGAAAAAACCATGCCTTTCCATGAGGTTTTGTTATCTTCCAAGGACTACAATTCCCCACATTCCAGGAAGTTACCTGGTTCCTGGGCAGGTTAATTTCGGGCACTACAGTCAGATCATCATACCTAAAGTGACTTAATGGCCATCAAGAGAACATTGTAAGCAACAGTGTGTGTGTGTGTGTGTGTGTGTGTGTGTGTGTGTGTGTGTGCTTGCTACAGTGCAGATGTGTATTCAGAAGCTGGCTGCAAATGAGGTGGAGGGATGCTTTACCCACCAGCTCCTCACAGAGCTGACTCTCCCTATCTTTCATCTCTTGTTAAACAGCCCCCTCCTCAGACTTACCCAGACACCTCTGCACCCAGCCCAAGCTTCCAACCCAACTCCTGTTGTGGTGTAACACAGTTTTCTTCATCATTCTTGTTAGGGTCTGTAGTTAGCTTTACCTTTCCTTTCCTTTTCTTTTTTTTCTTTTTCTAAATAATTATTATCTGTTCATTTTGCTAGAAAAGACTTGTGTAGGTGTGTCTTCAAAAGTACTTGGGTTCAAAACAATTGTTGGATGGATAAATGTGAACGGGGTGGGGAATGGTGGTAACACTGGGAGAGGAAGGGAGGGAGAGACGGAGACAGAAGCAGAAAGAAACAATATTGGGGCAAACACGTGGAGAAAAAAAAGATAAGATGAAGAACTCTTAATATGAATTGCACTAGGGAATCAATGGGTTAAAATCCACAGCTGCAGCCTTGACACTCCTGTCTGAACAGGGTGACTCAGGCAGGCGGACAGTGCTTAACAAGGGTCCTAGGCCTCATTTGCATTCCTTTATCCCTCAAAACCTGACCAGGAGGCTCTGTACTGGAAATTGCTGCACAATTTACATTCTTAGTCTGTGCTGGAAACTGTTTCAGCCATAGCTTGGAACTAGCCCTGCAGGAAGGAGAGGCCAAAGGACAAGCTGTTTCTTGTAAATAAATAATAATAAATTACCATGTTTGAATAGTCTCAAGATCCCTCTGTGGTTTGCAGTGCCAGTCTGGATTAGGGTTCTTGGTGACACTGCAGGAACCTAGGGCTCCTGAGTCCTGTTTGCACCCTCTTACATTTTAGTTCTGGAAAATTACCACCTGTACTCCAACCATTTGTTTTCTCCTTCCTGGATTCCTAGTGGAATTCTAGTCCCTGGATTTCCCTCTTCTACAGATTTCTTATTCTCGGATACTTCCTGTGAGAGTTCAAGGGCTGGTCCTTCAGTTCACTAGTTTGTTCTTAGGCCTCTTGACTCTGTCACCCGATAGACCCACAAGCAAGATAGTGTTCATTTTAACAACATGTCTTATGCCCCAAATCTCCAGACGGTCTAGGTTTTCTTATTATTTCATGTTCCTAAGAACTTATCTCTTTCAAGATAGCTATCTACCTGATTTCTTTTTCACTTATTGTATGTGTACAAGTGGGGGTTTTGTCTGCATGCATGTCCTCATTACATGTAGATATCCTGCCTACCACCACCAAAAAAGGGTGTCAAATATCCTGACCTGGAGTTACAGACAATTGCTGGGCAAACCTAGGTCCTCAAGAAGAGCAGCCAATGAGCTTAACTTCTACAACCACCTCCCCAGCCTCTGATTTTTATTTTAAATTCTATCTAATGTTACAACTATTTTGTGTCACAGAAACTATTAAGTGTTATCTTAGTTAGGGTTTTATTGCTGTGAAGAGACACCATGACCAAGGCAACTCTTATAAAGAAAAGCATTTAATTGGGGTTAGCTTACTGTAGGGGTGGTTCTGATGCTACCCTGCTCCCCAATTGGTTCTTTATCTGTCAGTAAAGAAGCCATGGGCCAATTGCTGGTGGAAAGAATAGGCAGGACTTCCAGGTCCCTGGAGGAAGGAGACAGACACAAGGGAGAAGAGGAGAGTTCGCCATGCTTTGGAGAGAGAAGAACCAAAGAGCCATGTGAGGTCTCAGGAAGGAGCAGGGGCCTGTGGCCACTCCTATAGGTGGATGGTCACAGATGTTTAGCAGGGACTAGATGTATCATAGCAACTAAAGTTTAGGGCAAGGAGGAGGTGTGGAGATAAGAATATTGTTAACCGGAGCTCCCAGGAACTGGACCTCCAACCAAAGAGTACACATGGAGGGACCCATGGCTCCAGCTGCATAGGTGGCAGAGGATGGCTTTGTTGGACATCAGTGGAAGGAGCAGCCCTTGGGCCTGAGGGGGTTTGATGTCCCAGTGTAGGGGAATACCTGGATGGAAGGTGGGAGTGGGGGGGGGAGCACCCTCATAGAGGCAGGGGAGGGGGAGGGGATAGGGAGTTTCCAGAGGGAAGACCTGGAAAGGAGATAATGTGTGAAATGTAAATTTAAAAATATCCAATAAAAGAAAAAAAAAGAATATTGTTAAGGGCACAATTTTCAAGGCGGGAGATAGTAGTGCCCAGCAATTGTGGTCAAAGGTAAGTTGAAAAAGAACAACAGTGTGTATGTCTTTTATCCATGGATTCAAAGGAAGTGGGGGCTGGTAGTGCAGTCCATTCTTGGAGCTTAGGCAGGATAGCAAAAGCTATCAACAGCTTACAGTTTCAGAGGTTTAGTCTATTATCTTCAAGGTGGAAAACATGGCAGTATGCAGGCAGTCATGGTGCTGGAGAAGGAGCTGAGCATTCTATATCTTGATCTGAAGGCAACAGAAGGAGACTGTATCACACTGGGCATAGCTTGAGCATATATAAGACCTCAAAGCCTGAGGGGGGAACAGGATGATCACAGGAGGCGGAGGGATGGGGGACGTGGGAGGGAGAGAGGAGGGGAGGAAACAAAGGGCAGTATTAGGTACTGGAGGGGACAGGAGAGAGGTGCAGAGGGTCAGGAAATTGAATAAAAATATGTGGCAGTAGGGGATGAGGAACTGGGGATAGCCACTGGAGGGTACCAGACTCCAGGGAAACGAGAGGCTCCCAGGATCCAACGGGGATGACTTTAGCTGAAATGTGCAGAGAAGGGGAGATAGATCCTGTAGAGACCACCTCCAGTAGATAGGCACAGTCCCTAGTCAAGGGATGGGACCACTCACCCATCTCAAAGTTTTTAACCCAGAAATGTTCCTGTCCAAAGGAAGAACAGGGACCGAAAAAAAAAAAAAAAAAAAGGAGCAGAGACTGAAGGAAGGGCCATTTGGGGACTGCCCTACCTGGGGATCTATCCTGTCTGCAGACACCAAACCCAACACTGTTGCAGTTGCCAAGAGGCACTTGCTGACAGGAACATGGTATGGCTGTTCCTTGGGAGGTTTGGCCAGCAACCGACCAATGCAGATGTGGATGCTTGGAGCCAACTATCAAAATAGGCTCAAGGACCCCAGCAGAGGAGCTGTCGGAAGGACTGGAGGAGGGGAAGAGGATTGCAATCCCATAGGAAGAGCACCATCTGCTGGTCAGACCACCCAGTGCTCCCCGGGACTAGACCACCAACCAAAGAATGTACAGGGAGGGATCCATAGCTCCAGATACACATGTAGCAGAGGATGGTCTTATCTGACATCAATGGGAGGGAAGGCCCTTGGTCCTGTGGAGGTTTGATGCCCCAGCATAGGGGGATGCTGGAGCAGTGTAGTGTGAAAGGGTGGGTGGGTGGAGGAGCAACCTCATAGAGGCAAAGAGGAGGGAGGAGAGGGCGACGTGGGATGGGGGTGTTGTGGAAGGGTAACCCAGAAGTGGGATATCATTTGAGATATAAACAAATGGAACAATTAATAAAATAGAAAAAAAAAAAAAGACCTCAAAGCCCACCTCCACGGTAACACACTTCCTCCAACAAAGCCACACCTCCTAAAAGTGCCACTCCCTATGAGCCAAGCATTCAAACACATGAGTCTGTGAGGGCCATAATATTCAAACCATCACAGGTGTTTTGATATTTCTCCTATAAATTCATAGTCTTCTGGAACTGTGTGATGCCTTAGCTATGCTAATAAGGAGAGCAGGCTGAATTGATGACAAATCCCTGGCCCTACTTTATACTGCTGTTATACTGGGCTATAGGTCAGAGAGCTTAATCATTCAGACACACTGTTTCCTATCTATCTCTATGATACTCTGATACAATAAGAAATATGCATTGTGTTAGATCAGTATTGATAGAGATGATATGGAATTAAAGGAAAGCTGATGGGAATCTCCAGAAGAAAAATGATTCCTTTCATCAGAACTGAAGGGCCTCAGTGGAAGTAGAGACCGTGTGTACATGGCACAGGGGCTTGGAGTTGTATAGGACAGAAATTTGGGGATGGAAAAGTCCATCTGCAGGTCAATTCCACTGCAGTCAGGAAGTGGTAGATACAAGCAGGTTTGACTGTATTAGATGCTTCTACAGGTGCTGTCAGTCAAGTCAGATTTCCTTCTGGAACCTCTCAATCCACTGGAGGCTTTAGGTCATTAACCCTTCACACTGAGGTTTCATCTTCAATCACAGACTAGAACTCCAGAAATTGCTAGGATTCCTTCGGAAGGATGAGAAAACACTTTTTTACTATTCTCTCATATATGACATCCCAACCACAGTTTCCCCTCCTTCCTCCCTTCCTAGTCCCTCCTCCTTACCCCCTCTCCCCCAGATCCACTGCTTCTCCATCTCCCTTCAGAAAAGAGCGGGTCTCCCAAAGACATCAACCAAGCATGGCATAACAAGCTACGATAAGACTAGGCACAAACCTTCATGTCAAGGCTGGATGAGGCGACCTAGTAGAAAGGAAATGGTCCTAAGAGCAAAAGACTCAGAGACACCGACTCCCCTGTTAGGAGTCCCACAAAAACAGCAACCTATACAACAATAACATATATGCAGACCCATACAGGATCCGTGATTGTCTCTTCAATCTCTGTGAGCCCTGGTTAGTTGATTCTGTGGATTGTGTTCTTGTGGTGTCCTCAAACCCTCTGACTCCTAGAATCCTTCCTTCCCCTCTTCTATGGGGTTCCCCTAGCTCCACCTAATGTTTGGCCGTGGGCCTTTGCATCTGCTTCCATCAGTTGCTGAATGAAGCTTCTCTGAGGACAAATATGCTAGGCTCCAGTCTATGAGTAGAGCAGAATATCATTAGGAATAATTTCATCAACTTTTTTTTTTTTTTTGCCAGTTGTGTTTGGTTCTATCCTAGGTCTCTGGGTTATCCAGCCTCTGGTTCCTAGCTCTCTAGTAAGTGTCATCGGGTGTAATCTCCTTCTCCTGGCTTGGATCTCCTGTTGGACCAGTCATTGGTTGGCCACTCCCATAAGTTCTGCACCACCTTTACCCCAGCACGTCTTGCAGGCAGAACAAATTGTAGGTTGAAAGTTTTGTGGCTAGGGTGGTGCCCCAATCCTTCCAGTGGATTGCTTGATTACAGCAGATGGCCAGTTTAGGTTCCTTACCCTCCATTACTAGGAGTATTTGCGAGAGTCACCCTCATAGATTCTGAGGAGTTTCCCCACTGAACTGGGTTTCTACCGCACCCCTGAAATGTCACCCAAGTCCAGCCCTCTCTCCCAGTACTCTCCCCCATCATACTTCTGGTCCACATTTCAAAGAGTATTTTCATATTTCTAATAAGCTCTTTTCCTTTACAGCTGTTTATTAATGGGGTGAGCTTTGGTTCTTCCCTAAATTTCTTGAGGGTGGTGACAGAAGATCAAAGGATCAGTGGAGCTAACCCTTTGACCTCCAGGCCTGTAAGAGAGCTGAAAGATTAAATTAATTACCAATGGCCAATGAGTTAATCAATCATGTTTACTTAAGAATACCTAAATGGGGTGAAGGGAATGGGGAGGTTCCAAAGGGGAGATCTGAAAAGGGGGAAACATTTGAAATGTAAATAAAATATGAAAAGAAAAAAAAAAGAAAAAAAAAGAATACCTAAATGATAGGGTTCATAGAGACTACAGGTTGGTGAACATATGGAGACACCAGGGATAACATGGGTGCCCCCCCCTCACACACACACACACACACACACACACACACACACACACACCTTGTCTTATGTACCCCTTACATGTAACTATTCACATGCGGTACCTGATATGCATATGTGAAGTATAATTCTGAGTTTGGCAAGCCACTCTTATCAAGTTATGATACCCAAGAAAACCATAATGAGACCCCTCAACTTATACATTTGATCAAATGTACAATGGGTCCCTAGATTTCGCATGTTAATTTGTGGGATTGACCCTAACCCTAGATAGATAATGTGAAATTTGAACACAGAATTGATGTCTAGTGATCTGGAGAGTTGATGTAGCACACACACATACAGAGAGAGAGAGAGAGAGAGAGAGAGAGAGAGAGAGAGAGAGAGAGAGAGAGATTTTGTGGGTAAAAACAGCATTTCTCACTCTTCCAGGAATGGAGCAGATCCAAGGCTGCAGACAATTCTGTCCTCCGTGGGCTCAGTCCCTCTGTAGGGATCAGCTATGGGCAACCAGCTAATTTAAAGGTCTTGAAAGTGAGTTCCTCAAACCCACAAAGCTTCAACTGCCTTTCTGTCAGTCCAGCTGCCTCTCTGGAGCTCTAGGGATGAAATGCCACTTTCCTGCCTGTGAGAACAGGAAGACCCATCTTTACAAGTCCCTGCCCTGCCTGTTTGCCATCCATGGCACCTGGACAGACTAGCCCTTTCTCCTTCTCCAGGTGATCCTCAAAGTTTAAATTCGGTTCTAGGACTCATGAGCACTTCTCTCCTTTCTGCACCATTTTCAGGGTTATACTGAAAAAATAGTCAACAATTTTACTAGTTTTCCATCTTGCCTCATCTATCCTTATACAGACAATCATGTATGTAAATACATACACACACATGCATGCACAAGTACACGTACACATAATATTTGTGGTTCCACATAATATCATTGTAAGATGAATTTTCTTAAAATTCTGCAACAGTGGATATTCATGTTTTAAATTTTGATAGAAATTGCCAGGTACCCTTCAAACCAATATATTAAATTTCACTGTCAATCTTGTTACCAATTACCCTGCAAAAACTATTCACATGGGCTATTTCCAGGCCTTTTGATGTTTACAAGAAGAAAATAGAGAGAGAAAATTGTATTGTTCTTTCAATTTGTAATACTTTAGTGAGGGGAAGATTGGGTATCTTTTCATATGCATATGGTAAAACATTTCTTATATCTTTTTTAAAGAAAAGAGGGCTTGACCAAAATATCCTTCCTCAAAGAAATTTGTTGAGTAATTTGTGAAATATCCAAGTTATGGAAAGAAAAATTTAACATTCTTAATAACACAAGGAAACAAATGCCTGTGCTGACTATATTTTTTTAAAAATGTGAATTAAAATGACTGCAGAGATGGCTACTGTCCCAGAGGATGGCTACTAATCATCTCCCAGAGATGGTTACTAACCCAGGCTTTAATTCCCAGCACTCACGTGGAAGGTCTCACAGACACCCATAACTCCAGTTCCAAAGTATCAGTATCAGATGACCTCTTTTGCCTCCATGGGCACCAGTCATGCACATGGTACATATACATACAAGCAGGCAAAACACCAGTTCATGTAAAGCAAGATCAATGAGCCTAGACTATGTTTAGTGTAAATAAAACAGTGAATGTGATGCCCCTACTTTTCACTGTATCTAACCAAGTTGCCACATAGTTGAAATTTCAAATCAACCCTGAGGTTGACAAGCTCTGCTTCTTACCACATCTTGCCCTTTTAAATCCTCAAAACATGACTAGGGACAATGAGGAAATGAAGAACAGACGCACATGCATGCATTCAGGAAAGCTGGGAGCAGGCAGGGCATATTCTGTCTGAGGAAGTGATAACAAACACGTACAACCAAGAACTTCATCACATCCACTATGAGGGACTGCAGGAAAAGAAGGCTTTGTCAACGTCCCCTGGGTCCAAGGCTTTGATCCCTAACACAGCCTGCTCATGTCAAACACTATACTTACTCAGGACTTCATATGTTCTTTACACAGTCAATGCTTCCTCAGCCCACCACAGGAAATTGCTCCAAATTTCATACACACATGATAGTCTGCATTGTATGCTAGCACTCCTGGTCCTTCCTTTCTTGTGTTTTAATTCCTCAACCTATATTAGAAAGGGCTTTAAGAATTTTCCCCCAACAAGTGTCTTCTTTGAACTTCCTCATAACTTGATCTTCATAGGCTCTTAATTCTAAGTCAAAGCAAGGCAGAAGAAAGGAGTCCGTGGATTTCCTCTTGCCAATGCATAGTGCACAGACATTCTACACACTAGATATTACCCAGCATCCTAATTTTGGATCCCCCAAAGCAGCACTCAAAGACTATGAAGTAGCAGAATTATTTGGGAAAAAATTCCCAGAAACAACAGTCATGGAATGGCATTGACAAGGCAGACAAAGTGCACTTCAAGGCTGAATAAAGACAGTAACTTACAGGAGAATGGTCACTGCACTTTGGAGTAGTGTCTCTCTTGAAATCTGGCATCTTTGTGCATTCTGCGTTCCTTAGTCCATTAAGATTCACCCAGGGGTTGTCTGACTCAGTGTTCTTCTGAACTATTTCAGAATGTGTACAAGTAGGGATGTGTAATGGTCCCTTCAACTATAATGTTCCATGGGAACTGCCCCTCTCAACCAAAGCTGAAATAGGAAGCAGGCCAAGGCCCTGGTGACTGATGTATCATATGTATCAGTATAAAAAAAAGATGTATCTACTACATACCATGAATCTGCCTACTCTCTCTCTTAACTTACAGCTACGTGCCAGTTCCTTCAGTACAAGTTCCTTCAGCTCTAGTACAATTTTCATTTCCCAGTATCATTTCTCCTAATGTTACTGAGAGTGTATCATCAAATAGAAGCATCTCTATAACATTGTGATATTACAAGAACTATGTATTTGGTCTTTGTCCCAGGTAGCTGGCACATAGGTCCTAAAACCTTTGCAATCTTCTAAATGATAGGATGAGGAGAACATCTTTAGTTGGACATAATAATTCTCTCCCAACCATACCTGAGTTTTTGCTAATGGGGTGGTTTTTAGTAGGCACTTACTTAGTTTCAGAATGGTGACTAACAGCCAGTAAGAAGAGGGTTGAAATTTTCAAACCCACTGTCAATATGACAGGGGTTTGAGACTGAGTTAACCACCAATGCTAATGATTTAATCAACCACACCTGTATAGTAGAACCTCACAAAACCCTAAACAAGAGGACACAGGGAATCCTCATCCCTATCTAGATGTTCTCCTAGATGTCTTCAAAAGCCTGATCCAGGCTTGTAAGGAGATGTTCTCCTCATCCCTATATAGAACACCCTCATGTTCTAGAAAGTTGAGTAAGACAGACACTGCTTCACTCAGGACCCTACTAGACCTCACACTCTACACATCTCATCATCTGAATATTCATATGTAGCTAGTCTGTTAAACTACTGATACTAAGTAAACTGTGTCCTTGAATTCTGTGAGATAGCATGGCAAGCTATCAAACCTAAAAAGTGAGTCTTTGGACGTCATGCAAAAATATGGGTAACCTAGGATTAGATACTTGTAATTGACATCTCAAGTTGAAGAGATATTTAGTCTTGTAGAACTGAGACCTTAACCTACTGGGTTTGGTGCTAACTCCTGTGTGTTAGTGTCAGAATTTAATTGGCTATGGTACATCCTGTTGGTGTCCATCGATAGCTATAGGATGGGGTGGTGTGGGAAACTCACAAATTTGTGTTGAACATACTCTGGGATTTTTAAAAAATACGGATCATAGTAGTTATCATAGCAATCTGTAATTGAGACATGTCTTTTCTTGGTTTTATTCTGGGAAATTCTTGTGGATGTCCTAGGATTGATTACTTTTCTTGATCTCAAATCCTGTTCTAAAGAGATGAGCTGAAGTTCAACCAAAATTACAAGTATATTGCCCACAGCTACTGAAAACACTTGTGGTTAATGACTAAGGTGATGGAACTCAGATTTCAAATCCCCAACATCCATGCATATTTGTTGTTTTAGTTCCTTTTCTGTTGCTGTGATAAAACTACCACCATAATCAAGTTATGAAAGAATGTGTTCATTTTTGCTTACAGTTGTGGAGGGATAAGAAGAGTTCATCATAGTTGAGAGACACGGTAGCAAGTGGCAGGTTCCACAGCAGGAATAGGAAGCTGAGAGATCACATCTTTAATGACAAGCAAGAAGCAAAAAGAGAGAACATGAAGTAGTGTAAAGCTATGTACTCTCAAAGCCTGCCTATAGTGACAGACTGCCCAGACTACCTACAGCTAGGCAACAAACCTCCCACCAACTAGAGACCATGTGTTTAAGAACTGAGCCTGTGGGGGACATTCCCATTCAAACTACCTCTCTCGTCTCCCAGCATCACCTGTTCTCAAGAGCTGGCTGTGGCCATGGGTGCCCCCCTCCCAAAAAAAATGTGTTTCTATATTGTCGTCAAAAGCCTGATCCAAACTTGTAAGTGTTCCCAGCTAGCTCTCTGTGTGTTGAATTTTCAGGGACAACCACGTCCTTTCAGTTTCTTCTATTCCTGGCCTATAGACTCCAAGCAATTTGAAGGGCAGATGCTAGAAGAAGATGATCTGGAGCAGAATTTGTCTTCCTTACAAAGCTGAACTGAAAAGCATCACAATATTCCCTCCAAAATCTAGAGTTGGATACTTGTGATTCCGGTTTTCGACTGTTGTGGTTGGATCTGAAATATCCCCCACAGCTTCATTTTTTGAACACTGAGTCCCCACCTTACAGCATCCATTGACACTATAGAACCTTTAGGAGGTAGAGCCTAGCCATAGACATAGGCAGCTCTCCTACCTGCACAGACTGAGCCAGTTCAACCACCATGTTTTGACCACTGCAATGAGTTGAGACCCTTTGAAACCATGAGCCAAAATGAACGTTTCCTCCTTTGTGATGTTTTTGTCGAGCATTTTGGTCTCAGTGATGAAAAGAGTAGCTAATACCTCCACTTGGTTTGTAAGCTGAAACAGCTATGGAGAGCACAGAAAGGGTACCTAGTTTCTACAAGGATGAATAAATGTTGAACTTGGCAGCACTTATGAACTGAAGAAGAAAGGAAGAGAGTCATGAGGAAGGACAATAAGTGAGTGATGGGTGGAAAGAGAAAGACACAGACAGAAAGGGAAGAAACAAGGTGAGAGGTGTCCATGTGAACACCCAGGGAGGAATAAGCCAAGCTCTGCCCCAGTGAGCTGGCCTCCTCCTCATGCTTCTGAGAGTGCAGAGGCTTTGGAAGAACTGCCTCCTGAAAATACAAAGTGGACTGTGGAGAAAATGAAAATGGTGCCTGTCTAAGCCCATCACTGATTTCTTTTTGGCGTGGACCCTCTGCTACCTGGGAGGTCTCCTCTAGATGCCAAAAGGCCTTGTCTGTATTAATTGAAGGTTTCCCATATAGAGAACATATCACAGGACACTTGAAACTCCAGAAAGCCAGGAATAAAACCTTGGAAACTGTTCTGCTTTCTCTCCTACATTCATGAGAAACAGCACCTGTTTACTGCTTAGAAAAGCCTGGCCTTCCAGGGCATCTCCGGGCATCTGCATCCATCTGCCTTGACCCAAAGCACTCAAGGCTGCTTCTGAGAAATGAAATCATTTGTTGTATGCCTGTATTTGTCACAGCTGCTGGAATACTCAAATTCTTAGCACAGCCTTGGTGCCTTTGGGAAGCCTAACCACGAAATGAGTTAATTTTAACTGCATCTTGCAGGGAATATACCTATTTTTAGCAATTATCTTTGGACTTGCTGAAACAAAAAGCTTTCAGAAAATTAATGATTTTCACCAAGGTACTGGCTTCTTTATATGCAGAACTGAACTGCACAAGATTAAAGTGAAGTTTGGAATCTTGTATTAAGGGAGTGCTAGTTTTTATAAGAAGAAAATGCACAGAGATACAAGGTTTACCAACGCAGAAAGATCTATGGGTTTAGAGTCAAGAAATGAGCCAAATCCTGTATGAGAATGGGTAAGTCACTTCTCCTCTCTGATTCTCAACATTGTCACCTTTCAGTGGAGAGATTATGTCATGAAAAACTGAGTTTTATTAAGAGTTAATCTCAGAATTTCTATTCATTAGAGCAATGGCTAGCTATTCATTAGAATATGCTCTCATGGGTAGTTTTGCTTATGAAATGAGGCATCTTACACTAGCCTAGCCTTTCCTTTTCATTCTGTTGCTGCAATAAAATACCCTGACAAAAAAACATCATAGAGTATAGAGGGTTTATTCATTTTACAATTCCAGATTGCAGTCCTTCATCTCAGGAAGACAGAGCAGAAACTTCAAACAGCTGGTCACATCACATCCACCATGGAGAGTAAAAAGACATGAATAAATATATGCTTGCTTTTTGTTTGTTGTGTTCAGCTTGACTTTTCTTTTATATAGTTCAGGACTCCCCCACCCAGCCTAGAGAATGGCACCACCCATAGTGGGCTGAGTCTTCCCAGATGAATTAATTAAAATAATCCCCACAGACAGCCCATGGACTAAACTAAGGTAGAAAATCTCTCAGTTATACTCTTTTCCCAAGTGATTCCAGGTTGTTTCAAGTTGACAGTTAAAACTAACCATCACTAGGTTAGTCTGGGGTAAAGAAAACAATAACAACTTTGGACAAGAAATGAGCAGAAATTTGTTATTAAATTAGCTAGATGAGGAAGGAAGAAAAGCAACCCAGGAGGAAGGGATCTAGAATAGGATAAGGAAGTGAAGCAAGAGAACCAGGGGCAGTCAGTGGAATAGAGAGGACAGTTGTATCCTCTGGGATGAAGCAACAAAAATCACATGCACAATTTTCTCCCATCCTCATCACTAAAATAGCATGATCCTTCTAGAACATGGAAACTTACAGTACTGTTAGGTATGGCCCCTGAGTGACTGCATCATGCCAACCCTTCATCATTAATTGTTACATGATAGCAATAAGTAAGCTCTCTGTTTAAGGTATTGTAAGATGCAGAAGTAGTGTGTTAAAACACATACAATCTATTTTATTCTAGGCTCCTTTCTGACTTCTAGTATAAGTCTACTGTGTATGAGATTGGGGTTTGCACTGGTTCCCTTCTACCACCTTCATGACTCTGTTCAGTGCCCCAGAAGAACAAACTCATCCATGGTCTGAATTGACAAGTACTGGTGTGTCTTCTATTTACTGAAGGGTTTAGGCAATGGAAGGCATCAGCAATTCCTCAGAGAACTCAGAAGGGAAAGCCAGGTTCTTCCTCCTGGGCCCCAGCTGGTTGACAAGGAAGAGTCCTGTTAGACCTGCCCATTGCTGCCTTCTACTTCAACAGCTAATTAGACTGCTGGCTACCCTGGTTCCCCCCACCCCTTCCTTCTCCCCAGAAGCTAACATCTCAGTACTGTGATGCTGAGTAACTTCCAGGTGCTTCAGTAACTTGTGCTAGCTTTTTAATTCTGCCACTCTTTTCCCATTGGGACTCAGGTTTATAAGACTAACATCAGTTTTATTTAAATTTCAAATAACAAGATGAATATAGTGTGCTGAAGATCTTAGGAACATCCAGGCAGTTAAAACATCTGGAATACATTACTTCAAAAAATGTACCATGTAAAAATCTTGAAATAAGAAGTATGCTATACATATGGATTCAAATCTCAAAGAAATAAAGCTTTGGTCTCAATGAGACACCCTGGCATTTCACATCTGTCCATTTTACACTTATTTTGATGGAGCCGACTGTCTTCAGCTGAATTGGGCCATAAATCAAGGACTCTTGGAGTGTATCTTGATATAAACCTCTTGGGAATTTCATCCTGGTTGTAACAAAAGCTTCTCAGGAAGTGGTTAGAGGGAACCCGAGGTCACACTCAACTCCTGAGGACCTGCTGTCTACTTCCCAAAGAAGTCCCATATAACAAGCACACATCTCTATCAGAGGCTCCCTCCAAGCTACCCACAAAGCCTCATATAGAATCTAAGAACACTCTTATCTTCCTTCCTCCTCACCCCTCCCAGATGCTGAGTCAGTAACTTGTACTGTGTTGTCAGCATGAAGTAGGAGTGAAAAAAACAAAACCCTGTAACATGTCTTATCAGCATGAGCTAAGCTCCAAACTGTGATTGATGTAGTCAGAACAAAATTGAAAAAGAACATCATCATTTCCAAGTTAACCTAAGAAGTAAAGCTAAATGTTCACATGACAAAGAGCCTTAAAATGGAGGACACAGAAGCATGTTAATGGGTGAAAAAGAAAGACGTCTGTCCTGCATGAGGCAGCTCAAGAGCGCACCACTCATGTTCAATGCTTTGTGAGTGCTGCTCCCTGAAGATGCATGTGTAGGGAGTTACACAGATCCATCAGTCTTGGGATATTAGAGAGATGCCTGCTATGGTTGAAACCTGAGATGAGCCCACAAGTTCATGGTTAAGATGCTTGTTCCCAATCTGCTGGTATTATTTGAGAAATCCATTGAACCCTTGGGAGATAGGACCTAACCCTTAGGGGATAGGGCTTAACTGGAGGAAGCAGATCACTGGCACAAGCCCTTGGGAAGATTTTATTCTTGCCAACTTCCAGGATCACTGTACTTCTTGTTCTGCCATGATGTGAATAGCCTTCTCCATGCTCCCACTGCCATGATCTGAGCTGCTGCTTCATACTTCCCTACTGTGATGAACTGAAACTGTGAACCAAAATAAATTTTCCCTCCCTTAAATCGTCTCTACCAGGTATTGTGATCATAATGACACAAAGGTCACTAATGTGGTACATTTTTGCAGTTCTTTGGAAAACCTCATGACTAACAGCTAGCTTTTGGCAGGCATTCCCGTAAGTGTTAAAGGCTATGGCTCTTAGGCACAGACTCATTACAGATTGGCTCATCTACTATAAAAGGGAATCCTAAGAAGCTCTGCTACATCTTCATATAACCATCTACAGAGGTTACTCTGTGCAGTTTGCTCAACATTGTCATGCCCAATGTGGCTAGACAGAAGAAAAATTGTTACCTTTGCAAATATGGTGTGTTTGATGGTTCAAATGAGATGTCCATTTCAAGTATTTGAATACTTACTCCTCAGTTGGTAGCACTCTTTAAGTAGGCTTCGGAGGTGTGACCTTGTTGATGGAAGTATGTCGCTGAAGCTGAGCTTTGAGAATTAAAGACTTGTGACATTTAAATTTGCTCTCTTTCTGATGCTTATGTTTCAAGATGTGAGCTCTCAGCTTTTTACTCTACCTTCCAGCCATGATGAATTCTTACCACTCTGAAACAATACTCTAAATAAACTCCTCTTTCTATAAGTTGCCTTGGTCATGGAGTTGAATCACAGCAATGGAAAAGTAATAAATTCACTGTGAATATGAAGTACTACCCCCACCCCATTCAAGGACCATGTGTTGAAAACTTAGTCCTCAGCTAGAAGAGCCAATCACTGCCAGGTGAATCATGAGGCCTATGGCCTAATCAGTAGATTAATCCATTGCTGGAATCCGAATTTAAAGGCATTATTGGGGAAGGGGGGAATCCTTCAGAGGTATAAACTAGTTGGAATGAGTAGGTCTCTGAGAGGCTTATTCTTGGGCTTCTGTCCTGTCCTGACCCCTTCTGCTGTGTCTGTTTCCTGGCTGCCACCGGACAAGCAACCTTACTCTTTGCTTACATTGTGATGCCATGATACCCTGCCACACTAACAGCAGCAAGAATGGAGCCAGCTGCCATGAACAGAAAGCTCTGAAACTCTGAGCCAAATTAAACATTTCCTCTTTCTGAACTATTTGTCTCAAGTAGTTGTCACAGTGAGGAAAACATGAGTAAGTGGCCATCTGCTGGAACTAATAAACAGAAATCATGATTGTGAACTCCCAAGAACCCTCTCCATCCCTGGATTCAGATAGTAAAATAGCTACTGAGCACCAACATAGAATAACTGACTGAAGGCTCAGACTTTGGAGTCTCATCCTCAGTCTGCCACTGACTAATGGTGGCCTTTGGACAAATCATTCCATCCCCACATCTCAGTTTCCCTGGGTAATAAACAGCTTATTGTGTTTGGAGACTGGAATGATGAGCAGCACACAGCAGGAGCCATATAAGTCTCTGCTGCTGCTGTCATCCCTATCCTGACTAACAAGGAACCCAAACGTAACTGATCTAAGGGCAATCCTTTAAGTTTGTTTTGTTTTGTTTTATCTGCTCATCACACTGAGGTACTGGTCTTGTTGACCTTTTCAGCATTTTCTCTGGGACCAAAATGTAATTTCTTAAACCTTCCTCTCTCTCACCTCTCCCTTCTTCTACAGTCTGAGACCAAAAGCAGATGTCTCTGGTTTTGTAGCATCTTTTTCTCTCCTTCTACATATGGACTCACCACGGCTTCAATACAGATCCTGATCTAGATCACTGAAAGAGTTTGAGAATCCATTTCCATGTTTTTCTCTCTCCACCTGAATCCATATATACATCCCTGTCTAACCCTTCACATTAGTGCCACAGTTTTTACCCTGAAACACAGGTTTATATTAGACAAGGTAAGGTAGGTTAGACTATATAGCAAAACCTAGACTAGCAAAACTTTGTGAGAAAAAAATGGAATTAGTTTACGTACTTTTGCAAACATCTGACTTACTAGAATGAGCTGGATTCTTGTGTTGCTTCTGCAGGCAATTTGTTGTGATGTGCTGCTTTAGTTGAAGAGACTAAAGAAGATTCAGCTCCACGTGTGTAATTAAAAGAGAGGAATAGTATAATTAGTGTTTTCAGACGGCTGTGGATAGCTCCTCTTTGAGACTCTACTAGAATTTGACAAGTGCTTATTTTCTTAAAGGTTCTTTTCAGTGTAGACTATTAAGTCCTGTGAGTGAACTTTCATATTCTGCCACATCGAAAGACATCGAATTGTCTTGCAACTTGATGAAGGGTCTACCTGTGTGGTTGGCAACATCAGTAGCTGGTCATCTAGGACATGTTGGTTCACTGAGTTATGAGGACCTTCTAAGTGCTAGGACATTTTCTTAAATCTATTTTAAATGACAACAATCAATGCCCCCAATCTCACCGAAAACATCTCTACAAACGAGGATGCTGCTATGCTTGCTGCAGCAGGTATACTCCCAAACTCTAAGTTTGCCCCAGAAGAGACAGACTACCAGTGACATTAAACACGGCTTTGGTTTTTTTGGGTTTTTTGTATGGTTTTCTTTTTTTCTTAAAAGTGCCAGGCTCTGACACCCCCCCCCCACATTCCTGGAGACTGAACCACCAACTAAAGAATACACATGGAGGGACCCATGGTGCTGGCCACAAAGACTGCAGAGGAGGGTCTTGTTACCCGTCAGGGGGAAGAGAGGCCCTTGGGCCTGAGGGTGTTAGATCCCCCAGTATAGGAGAATGTCAAGGAAGGAAGACAAGAGTGGGGGGGGGGGAGGTTGGAGAATATCCCCATAGTGGCAGGGGGAGGGCGGAGGGAATGGGGAGGTTCCAAAGTGGAGATCCAAAAAGGGGGAAACATTTGAAATGTAAATAAAATATGAAAATTAAAAAAAAAAAAAGTGCCAGGCTCTTTTTTGCCATTCTCAAAAAAAAAAAAAGTTGCACTCCAAATATTCATGTCAGAAACCCTTCCTTGTCTCTCTATCATGATTTCAAGTGAAAATATTATTAGATTTTTTCTTTTTTAATTCTCCACCAAGCCTGATTAGTGCTGTCTACAAGTGGAACCATCCACCGGAACATGGCAACCCACCAACAGCCACACCCACAAAGAATAATGACAAATCTTCAGCTCAGGGTAGGGCCTCAAGAAAAAGCAGGTAGCTTATGAAATATAACTACATTTTTTCAAAACAAACAATTTAACAAGAAGGATGGCAGTCCTGAACATTTTGAAAGTTCCCCTTTTCGCAAGGCAACCATCACACGGGATTTACAGTGAGTCTGCTGCACATAAGCTATTTCATCACACAGAATGGTAAAAGATGGCTAAACTCGAGGCTTGGGATTTTTTAATAATCATTGTTAGTGCTCCACCAAGGGCATTTATAAATGAAGACAGTGTTTCTGTCCATGCAAGTTTGCAGTAATGAGGCACCGAGTGACTACTGAGAGAGAGCTGCCATGCCTTGATATATGACAAGTGTCAGTCTTGTTATAAGATGGCTTTTGTTTCCTCATTAATTTCACCCCTACCTTTCTGATTGTTTTTGCTTGGGTCAGGAATGTTCTCCACAGGTTCATGGTTCGGCCATATGGTTACCTGGTGATGATATATTTGGAGGGATGGTGAAGCCTTTGGGACTGCAATCTAGCAAGCAGGTCTCTGGGGCCTTGAAAGTGAACCCACAATGGCTCCAGCTTCTTCTGATCTAGAAAAGTGACCATGCTGCAGGCTCCTACTTCCCACTGTGGTCGTGCCTTTCCCACCAAGAGGGACTTGATCCCTAAAAATTTTGAGCCTAAATATTTTCTCCTCTGAGTGCCAGTCAAGTGTTTGATGATGACAATGAAAAATCTAGATAATCCACTGCAGCCCTGAGCAGGTCCCAGGGGTTACCCTAGAGTCACAGCTCCATACTTAGAGACCTGCTAGCCTGTCATACTCTGATTAATGCAGTGAGATACAACAGTATACATTATATCAGCATTTCTCAGTCTTGGGGTCACTACCCCTTAGAGGTCAACAATCTTTTCACAGGGGCCACATCTGACAGAGGGCTGATATCCAAAATATATAAAGAACTCAAGAAATTAGACACAAGCAACCCAAATAATTCACTTTTTAAAAGGGGTACAGAGCTAAACAGAGAATTCTTGACAGAGGAATCTCAAATGGCCAAAAAAGCTCATTAAAAAAAAAGTTCAACAGCCTTAGGGAAATGCAAATCAAAACGACTCTGAGATTCTATCTTACACCTGTCAGAATGGCTATGATCAAAAACTCAAGTGACAACACATGTTGGCAAGGATGTGGAACAAAGGGAACATTCCTCCAATGCTGGTGAGAATACAAACTTGTGCAGCCATTTTGGAAATCCATCTGGAGGTTTCTCAGAAAACTAGGAATAGATCTACCTCAAGACCCAGCTATACAATTCCTGGGCATATACCTAAATGATGCTCTACCATACTAGAATGGCACTTGCTCAACTGTGATCATATCAGTGTTATTCATAATAGCCAAAAACTGGAAACAATCTAAATGTTCCTCAACTGAAGAATAGGTAAAGAAAATGTGGTACATTTTCACAATGGAGTATTACTCAGCCGTTAAAAACAATGGCATCATGAAATTTGCATTCAGGCAAATGGACAGAACTATAAAATATCATCCTGAGTGAGATAACCCAGACACAGAAAGACAAACATGGTATGTACTCACTTATAAGTGGATATTAGTCATAAAGTACCAGATAACCATGCTTCAATCTACTGACCCTTGTTACATACTGATAACAAGGAGGGCCCAAGGGGGGATGCTTGAATATCACAGAGAAGGGGAAGTAGATTAGGCATTGGGGGTGAATGAAGGGAGCAAATTGGGGAGGGGAAAGGAGGGGTGAGAATAGGAGGGATGAGGCAGGGGACGATGAAGGGAAAGAGTACTGGGAGAGGCAACTATAAGGTCGGGGATCTCTGGGATGAGAGAGAAACCTGGAACGAAGGAAACTCCCAGGAATCTATGTGTGTGACCCTAGCTAAGACTCCTAGCAATGGGGAACATGAAGCCTGAACCAGCCATCTCCTATATCCAGGCAAGACTTCCAATGAAGGGGTAAGAACAACAACCCAGTCACAAAACCATAAACCGACAATTTGTCCTGCCTACAAGATATGCAAAGATAAAAGATAGGGCAGAATTTGAGGAAAGGGCCAACCAATGACTAGCCCAGCTTGAGACTCAGGTCATGAGAGAGAGCCCACCCCTGACACTATTACTAATATCCTGCCATACTTGCAGACAGGATCCTAGCATAACTTGTCATCAGAGAAGCTTCATCCAGCAGCAGATGGACGCAGATGCAGAGACCCACATCCAAACATTAAGTGGAGCTTGGGGAATCTGAGGAAGGGGGGAGGACTGAAGGAGCCAGAGGGGTCACGGGCACACCAAGAAAACCTACAGAATCAACTAATCAGGACCCATATGGGTTCATAGGGGCTAAACTTCCAACCAGAGAGCATGCCTGAGACAGACCTAGGCACTCTGCACATATGCAACAGTTGTGTATCCAGGTCTTCATGTGAGACTTCTAAAGCAGGAGCAGGGGCAATGACTACATTGACTGTCATGCAATCCCTTTCCCCTAACTGGGCTGCCTCATAACCTTAGTAGAAGATGCACCTAGTCTTACTGCAATTTGATAGGTCCAGGCTGGTTGATATCCATGGGAGGCCTCCCCTATTCTGAGAAGAAGGGAAGGATGGCTGTTTTGGAGGAGGAAAGGAGAAGAGAGAAAGGGACTGAGAAGAAAAGAGAAATTAGTATAAACAACCCTGTATGTTACTAGTATGTATGTTTTTAAAAGCCAGGAATTTTTAAAGAGCAATGAGAAGTGTGTGAGAAGGTTCAGAGGGAAAGGGAGGATAATGTAATTATATTTTAAAGTAAAAAATAAAAAAAAATAATTTTTAAAAGAAAGAAGAAAACACTGTCTCACAGCAAACCCCCTGGTCCTCTGACTCAGACCATCTTTCTTCCACTTTTCTGAGCCTTTGATTAGTGAGTGTGTTATAGATGTATCAATTGATGATAAGCAAGTGCTCCACAGTCCGTTTCTCTGTATTTTGATGACAGCTCTGCCATCAGCCTTCCCTGAGTCTGTGCTAGCAGGACCTAGGCATCCTGCTAATGTCCTATAAAGTAGAGTCTTGATCACCCCTCAGCCTTTGGTGGTGCAGTTGTCAGGTGGGTCACAGTGTTTGAGAACTGCACTTATCCCTGCATATAAGGATATGCATCACACACTCTAGTCTCAGATCTGAAGAACCTACAACTAGAAATGTCAGTGGGAGATGGATAAAAAGAGCCTACTATGTACCCACTCTTTCTGTATTTTATATAAAGTCAGGAAAACTTCCAGAGAAAATTTCAGACCGACGCTACTATGAAGCTGCCTTTTGCAGCACAAAGAGCCCATCATAGAAATCCACAACTGGTCAAAATGCGGAGAACAACTGATTGGGTTGATAAGTTGTGTTGTTCACTATTGTGAAGAACTGATGTGTTTTTATTCATCATATAGAGATAGGATACCCATCTCCAAATGATACATCTACAACACACCCCTATACCAAAGACTCAGGAGAGTGGGAAGGGAAGAAAGATAATAAGAGACAGTGGACTGGGACATCCACAGTGAGAGTGTCGTCTACATATAAGAACAAAGTTGTATGCATGAAATCTCAATATAGCTGCCTAAAAAAGTTCTGTATAATGGTACTAGTTGACATGTCATTCTGGATGGGGAAACTTTCATAAGACCTCATCCATAGATGAAGAGCTACAGACAATTAATTAATGACCATTAAGAGATGGAGAATCAATATTCTCCAGGGAAGAGCCCCATGATAAATTATTTGACCCCAAGTAGTCATTCTTAAACATATTTCACACAATTAACACTAAACGAATTCAGCATAATGGTGTGTGTGTGTGTGTGTGTGTGTGTGTGTGTGTGTCATGGCATACAAGTATATGTGTAATGGCAGGCATGTCCAGGTCTGTTCTCTTCTTCTACTATTTGGGTTCTAGGAATCAAACTTAGGTCATCAGACTTGGCAGCAAGTACATCTGCACACTGAGACATCTTTGCAGCCCAGATACATAGCAGGAAAAAGTATAGAAAGTATATAGCCTGCAGCTTCTCAGAGACAAGATCTCTGAATCCAATCATGCCAAAATCAAAGGGTTATAAAAGTCACCAGTGTTACCATTTGGAGTTCAACCTTTGGTTTGGTTTGGTGTTTTGTTTTGTGACAAGACCTTGGTATGTAGCCTAGAACTCATGATCCTCCAGACTCAGACTCAGACTCAGACTCAGACTCAGACTCAGACTCAGATTCAGGCTCCCTAGTGCCTTGCCTGGCTCCTTTTTCTCCATACTCATTGAAAGAGAGAGGAAAGAGTGAGCGACGAAGGGATGAAATAAGAAAGCAAAGGAGTGAGAAAGACAAAGAGAAAGGAAAGGAAGGGGAGAGAGAAAGGTCTTGTCATTGATTTTTACCAGAACAAAGATGTACTACATACGTCCTCAGCAGCTTGCTTTGCTCTTTGATAACATATAACAAGCATTGTTTTGGGGTTAAAAAACAATAACAACATGGGTTTAACTTTCATTTCTCCTTAACTATTTAATATTTCATAGTAAGAAAGGGCCATGTTTCCTTAATGTCTTTCATGTTACTGACTTAAAAAATACCTTAACTTATTATATAGGATAGATTGTCAAAAGGAGGAAATTCTGGAAAAAATAATGTATATTTTTAAGCAGAACACAGCATGATTATGAAGTTAAACAGGTCTGTGACAATTTGCATTTCTACCGTGATACAGGAAAACACAAACTTCCATCAGTGTTCTTGCAGTTCTAGAAGTTCCTCTCACTTTCAGGTCTTGTAAGGCTTTGAAGGCTTAACAGTCACTCATTTTTAATTAATGCCTGTTTACTGGCCACCCAATCTCTGTCTATGCCTCTCTCTACTGTCCTCTTGGGCATTGCTATGCTGTTCATCTGAGCACTTAGCACACAGCCCTCTCTGTCAAATGCATTTCAAATATGCTTTCTCCATTTAACTCCAACCTATGGCCAGAACGTTTTTCAGACATTTTCCTTATCACACATGACACATTGAATTGTCCTTTGCTAATGATTGTTGTCTTTGCTAACAGCTGTGCTTTTTCAGGTAAGGACTACCTATCTAAGTTTGATGTCCCATCCTGAGTGACAATGCACAAATAGTAAGCACTCGGGGTTTCTGAATTGGCTATTGAATATCTATCTCAATAAACAAGGCTCTTCCGTGTTTACCTTCTTCGTGCTACCTTGAGTGATGCATTAATGACAGGTGTTCCATCAAGTGTCAGTGGGACCTGGGCAATTACAACCTAAAAAAAAAAAAGGAGCATAGGAAAGTGGCAGCACCTCATTTCAGTGGCTAAGCTGTGGTCACAAGGAAGGACAAGAAAATTGCACCATCTGCAGGGACTTAGATAGAAAGGCCCAGCTCACACAGAGCATCATGTAAGATACATGGCAGTATGCTTATTGGTTATTCCAGGGGATGAAGCTGATTTTGATGTTATGTGTCACTTGTGGGACAATCTGTTATTGCAGTTGGCTTAAAGCCTTTATGTTGTTAGGAGAGACTTGGGTAAAAGAGGAAGAAATCATTCTCCTCAGTTTTATGGATTCGCTCCCCAAACCAAAATAAACCAGGCTGCTGTAGGGTTTGCCATTACCACCAAATGAAGCATGACAGAATTAGAGTTGAATAGAGGAGGAGCGAGCAGAGGGCAAGAAGTGGAAGTAAAGTGAGAGTGGGTGTGCACGTGGTATTCAGGAGATATCTGGGCAGCAACAGAGAGAGAAGAAAGGATAGCATCTCCAAGCTAGACAAATGCCAGTGCTCATTATGATCTCTTGCACATCACCCTAGCATCACATGGTCTCTGCAGCACAAGCCATAGATGCCTTCCTGTAACATTGCCACAGGTGATCTTCCCAAGTCCCACTCCACCCCTGGTTGCTTCTACATCCTTGATAGTTCTTGTCAACATCACAAACTAAATTGAAGATTTTGTTGGACTAGCTTCATGGATGCAACCTTAGGTACAATAGGCTTGTAACTAGAGGCCAGCTTATGGAGCCAGGATGTGAATCCAGCTTTGCCCTATTTCCATTCCCATAGGTGATCCTTGCGTCTGTCCTCACCACCAGCCAATCCCAAAAAGGTGAAGACTGGACACTAACACATGGTCTCTTGTTAGAATGAACTGTTCCCAGGTCTCAGGGTCATGTGGTCTTCAGAAGGCAGCCTCTTTAACAACAGTGCAGCTTGAGCATGGCAGAGGAAGCGGAAAGCAGCACTAGGAAGAGTCACCACTCAGCATGAATGTGTTTAATATCTACTTGAAAAGCAAAATAAAGGTGTCTAATTTAAATTTTGGATGAATTATATTTTTAAATGAAAAGACAAAAATGGGAACTCTAAAAGGTTGAAGCATATGCCATTGTCTAAATTAGGAAAAGTTACTATTTCAGAAACATGGCATTGTTTCTTAAATTCATAAATGAACCTACTGTACATGGTTAAAATAGAGTCCTAATAATTTTGGAACTTAGTAATTTTACTGTATATATTAATACAATCACATACATACATAAACAGCTAAGATCTTAAGAGAAGAAAATGGTGATAAAGGATCACATACCACAACATATAATTTTTAAAAATCATAAAATAATATGGTACCAGCCCAGGAATAGATGAATAGAATACATTTGTAATAATGTAGAAATGGAAGGAACCAGGTAGACAATCTTCAGATCTTCACTTTCCCTCCTCTCCCCCAAATCTAATCCCCCAGTGTCAGCCCCAGCTCCATAGGAGACCATTTGCTATGATCCTCTTCCTCTCTACCCCCATCTCCAGCAGATCACTCAGATCTCCTACACCCTATCTTACCACCCCACCCATGTGTCTTAACCTCCAATTTCCATAGACACTCCCTGGGAGCCCCCTGACGGTGCCAGCCCCGGAAGCAGATAGAGCAGGGAAGCATGTAGGCTATCCTCAGACCTTTGTTCTCCTTCTTCTCCTCTAAACCCAATCCCCTACTCCAATTCCCAGCTCAGTAGCAGTCTACCTGCTGTGGCCTCTCCTCCTTCTCTGTCCCCATTCCCAAGGGACTAAGCAGATCCTGATAGTGCACCTTCTTTTCTTCCTTCTGTGGAACTCCTTAGCTCCACCCCTTTCTAGCCCATTCCCATTCCAAAGTGTCAGCTCCCAATACCAAGAAAGACATTCTACATAGAACCCCCAATGGTTACACCTGACAGGATCTCAGAGGTATTTCCTACCTGGAAACCCCAGCCACCACACTCTCCTAAGAACCAAAAGGGGCAATAGAAACCAAAGAATGGAGCACCCACCCAATAAGGACAAGACAAGATATCAAGACCTAGAATTATAATCTGCCCAAACTCAGGTACCTAGATACCAGCTTAAAAACACAATCAATAACAGACACCCCAATAGTTCTCTCCATTAGAGCCCAGCAACCCTAACACAATAGACTCTGAGAAATGCAATATAGCTGAGCCACAGACAAGGACTTCAGCATAGACTTTATGAATATGTTAGAGGTCCGTAAAGAAGAAATTAGTAAATCCCTCTTTTAAATTATGAAAACAAAATACAAGATCCAGTGGAATGAATGAAAAAAAAACAGTGAAATTAAAACCAAATTTAAGCAGTATTGCTCTACAAATCAAGCTTTACAGAAGTCATTAGAAGAAAAAAATTCAACGTGAAGAGGCTAACAACACCCAAGAAACCACAAGGAATAAGTTATATCAAGCCAGCAAATCAAAGAGGAGTGACAATATACCACAATATAATCAAGAATCAACAAGCACTGCTCATTGATAACTCTCAGCATCAGTGGTCACAATTTCCCAATAAAAAGACACAGACTAACAAAATGGATACAAAACAAGATCTGGTCTTCAGTATCCGAGAAACACACTTAAACATCAAGAAACAGACATTACAATAGGGTAAAAGGATGGGAAAAGATATTCCAAGCAAATTGGCCTAAGCAATAAGACAGTATAGCCATTTTAATAGCTGACAAAATAAGCTTCAAAACAAAATCAATCAAAAGAAATATGGTGTGAGGGGGAGGGGGAATGTCATGAGTGAGCCAAGCCTGCACCTCATCAGCCATGTGCTTGTGTGGTCAAGAGAGAAATGCTCTACCCCTTGCCTTGCTCCTTGTCATCTGCAGCAGACAGGAGAGCTGGCCCTGGGGTCATAAGAGCAGGAGAGCTGTCCCCAGCCCTCATGTACTTTTTCTTCAGCTCTTTTGCTTGTTTGAGTGTTTTATCCTGTTCTGGCTTGTTTGTTTTTATTTATCCTGTTTTATCATTATTCCTTAGACTCTTGTTTGTTTTCTAACAATAGACAGAAAGGGTGTATATCTCAATGGAAAGGGAAGTAGGGAGGAACTGGGAAGGGAGGAAGGAAATTGTGATCTGAATATATTGTATGAAAATATCTATGTTTTTAAAAAAACAGTAGTATATGGTTTTGTCCTAGGTCTCTGGGCTATCTATCTAGTCTCTGGTTCTTGGCCACCCAAGAAATATAGGTTTCATCTCATGGAGTTTTCAATTAAAAATTGTAAAAATCATAAAAATCAGAAACACAATAAACTGACCATAAATACTCAGGTTTATTTTTGTACATAACACTGTTCAAAAGGTTCACTGGTGCTGGGCTATATCCACAGGCAGAGCATTTGTCTATCTTGTGCAGGGCCCTATGTTCTAATCTTCAACACAAAAATGAATAGATGAAGAATTCTGTAGGGAAGGGAGTGCCATACTACTTTCTCTTGAAACATATTTCAGCAAGGAACAGTCATGTCTGCCCCTAACTTATAATCTTCTGTTGACTTCTTAGTGAAACTTCATGTGCTAATTCTTATTACTAATCAACTGTCTTTCTGTGGGATGGTGAAAGGCAGCCTGGTTTCTGGTTGAGCTAAGGTTTAACCCCACCCACCCCCCGGGAACCCAGTAGGGGTTCCCCAGCAAGAAATAACCCTACAAAGGATGGTAGGTGTTTTGCCATGCTCCTAGGTTCCAGGCTCCTGACACAAGGCCGCAGCTCTCCTCCATAGGTCTGTGACTATCAGTCACATAAGGGCAATGCCCCAAGCCCTTCCACAGGTAGAGGTGTGGTCACATAGAGTCAAGACATCCCCGTGTTAATGAGGCACCTAGAGGCTTAGCCTCTCCCCTTCCCAGCCAATGGTATTTCAACTTTTCCCTTCCCTGAGGTCGTGGGGTACAGATTCACTCATGCCACTTTCCACCATGACAATAAGCACCCTGAAACTATGGACTGTCTCTCTTCATCGGGATCTGTTGTGGGGAACAATGGAACAGGCCTTCGTCTAAAGAGCCATGTCTAGTCTCCCGCAGAAGACCTCCCAATGCTCCCAGCCACAGCTGCCACCAAACCAAACCAGGTGAGCTAGCTGGTGACAAGCCGTGAACTGCAGTCCCTGCAGGACCCTGCCACACTCCTCCTGCTTTTTCTCCTTTGACCCAAGCTAGATCCAGCCCGCAGGCCCTCATTTTTTTCTCAGCTCTTCCGCAGTATCCAGGGGTACCTGGAATGTCCAAGAGCCTGGGAATCAGACAGAGCCAGCTTCCATGTGGTCCCTGGGACCCAAGGCCATGCCATGCTCTCCCACCCCCAGGTGGTGTTCTGCTGCGACTTCTCATAGCCCGACACCCGCCCGTGGGGTGAGCTCAGTCAAACTTCCCGCCTCTCCCAGAGGACCGAGCCCAGAGGTAGACATGGGACTCTCACCACTCACCACCCTACCCACCAATTAATCCAACATCTTTCTTTAAATTACACTTTTTAAAAATAGCAAAATCTAGACAAATATTCTTGGAAAACCAAAGCTACAGTAGAGAGAGAGTACACAACCAGTGGCTTCCCAGGCTTTAGGGCACAGGTAGATGTAACCACAAAGAAGTAGCCTAGAAGAGTAGTAGGTGATAGAACTTTTCTGTATCCTCTAGTTTGGGGTTGGCTTCAAGTTTGTAGTCCTCCTGCATCCACCTCCTTAGTGCTGGGATTACTGACAGATGTTGCTAGTCCTGGCTTTGATTTTTCAGGAATTTGGGGCCTTTTTTAAAATTTTAACTTGATTTATAATGCTTATGTGATGGGGGAGCATGCATACCACAGTGATCATGTGGAGGAAAAGGACAGCTAGTTTTCAGAGGTTGTTTCTCGCCTTCCATCATATGTTCTTGGGATCAAACTGAAGTCATAATGCTTGTAAAGAAGCACTGAGCAAACTCACTGGCCCTAGGAATTTTTCTTAATGTTTTTCATACACTATATTCTGATCATGGTTCCTCTACCATAACTCCTCCCAGATCTGCCCCACCCACCCAACTTAATTTCTTTTCTTTCTATTTCTTTATAAAACAAACAAACAAGCAGAAGATACAAACCAACCAGAATTAAACACACACAGACATACACACATACACACACAAATGGAAACACAAAATTAGAAGCCATAATACTCAAACAAAAGACCAATAAGACAAAAAAAAAATGCCCTAACAATATGGCACAAAGGGTCTAATGTGCCACTGAGTTCATATTGTGTTGGCCTTCTACTGTGAGCATGGGGGCCTACCCTCAAGTGTGTTATCCAATGAAGAAAGCTAATTTATCCCTTGAAAATGGATGTCAATAGCTTCTTGGTTAAGGATAGAAACCCATGCCCTCTTCCCCAGGTCAGTACTAGGAGGACCCCAGTAAGAGGCCCTGGAAATTTTTTGTTTTTGTTGTTGTTTTGCTTTTGTTTTTGTTTTCAAGACAGGGTTTCTCTGTGTAGCCCTGGCTGTCCTGGAACTCACTCTCTAGACCAGGTTGGCCTTGAACTCAGAAATTCACCTGCCTCTGCCTCCCACGTGCTGGGATTAAAGGCATGCACCACCACAGCCCAGCTGGCTCTGGAAATTTTTAAGTGAATTATCTGCTGTCTGAACCCTATCTTGTTGAGTGAACACAGGAGGAGGGTACAGCCTCCTCCTGACCCCAGCTGAGCCTTATCACTATCCCCTTCTCCCTGGAGGTAATGGCAATACTGATTTCTAAAATCACAAATTGGTTTTGCCCATTTTTGAAAACTTTATATAAACAGAGTCTCACAGCTGTGATGCACTATGTATTCTTTTGCCTTTAGCTTCTTTAGCAACACTATGCTCATGAAATGTATTCATATGACGTCTCAACACTTAGTTCTCTTTTATTGTGCTGTGATAGTTCATTGAATAGATATAGTTTTTAAAAATTCCATTCTACTTCTAATGGAAATTTGGCTGCCCAATTTGGGAGTATTACAAATAATGTGTCTGTAAGGAAAAGAATAGAATCTAGAGATAGATGTCAAAACTTAACATCTGATAAAAGTGTAAATTCTTAACTAAGGGTGCCCAATATCAGGATAGTTCACAAAATTAAATAGATTTAAAATATTCAGAAGAAAATGGATTTCTCATTGGTAAAAGCAAGCATGTATTAGTCATTAAATGATGTTATGGTACAATTGTCTATTCATTCAGAAAAAAAAATTAGGGTAAATTCCAATCTTATACCAGACACAAAAATCAATTGAAACTTAATTGAAATCTAAATAGAAAAAATAAACACTAAATGTACCATAACACATTTATCTATTTAAACATCCCAAGGGATAACTATTTTATCATTTTGAAATTGCAGATGTTGAGTCTCAGAAAGATGGTGTAGCTTACCTGGGTTCATACAAAGCCCCATACAGGGAGTTCAGAAAACACCCACAGATGCTTTGTTCTCTAGATATGCACATTAGGTGAACTATCCTTATGTGTATTCACTCAATCCAGCTAAGAATTCTTAACACACAATCTTATCTGCAAGTACAGTGCATAGCCCAGACCTCCAGGAATCTATTTTAAGTTCAAAATGATATCCATGTAAAAACCTTCATTCTCACAACCTGAGTCCCCCAGCAAGGTCATCCATTTTCTGAACAATGCCATAGAGAAGAGATTTCATACCATCAAAACAAGGAATGTAGGGCTGCAACTACATGACTTGGTGACATACTGGTGATTGTCCTGAGGAAAAATGAGTAGGTCCCTCCCAAAATGGCAGGATGGGTCCTGGATACCAACTCCATCTCTTCTTTTCAAGAAAATTCCTCCTGGAGAATGAGAACCCAGTCACTGCATGTTTTTAACAATCAGATCTGCATGGGGATTTAAAAGACTATTAGGGACAAGAGACACATATTAAGTATCTGAATGTGGGACTATATAAGGAATGCTGTAAAGAGCACAGGGAAGCATGATTTAGTCCATTTAATGGTAACATAATAAAACACATGAGGCCAGGTACTTTATAAAGAAAATGGGTTTATTAGCTTGTGGGTTTGAAAGCTAAAAGTCCATTTCTGTTTGGCCTTCTATCACAACATGGTGTTGGCACAATCTAAGAAGCATGAGAGGAAGCTAAAGCAGACATATGTTGACAGATTCAGGGCCAGTCTTGCTCTTCTTAAAACAACTGTTCTCACAGGAGCTAGCTCACTCCACAAGAATAGCATTAATCTCTTGAGAGTGTAAGGCCTTCATTACCTATTCATCTTGCTGAAGAACGTTCTAGTACCTCATACAGCCACCACATTAGGGACCAGGTTTTCAATATGTAAACATTCAGGAGATACACTCAAACCATCCTCAAACCCTAGTAGGATGTGGTTGGCTTTCTCCATCTCCTAAACATCCTCCACAGGTTCCCTAACCTCTTCTGTGCCTTCCCAGTTATCTTTTCTTTCCTTCTTTACCTTTTTAAAAAAAGTGTTGTGGTTTGAATTCTAGGACCTTGTGCTTCCTAGCAAACACTGCAGTTGAGCCACATCTCCAGCCTTTCCTCAATCCCTTTCAAAGGACTGCTACTCTTAGTCTCCCTCCCAGTCTTTATCACTTCCAAGGCTATGTGTGCACTTCCAGTTTCTCCAGTCACTCCCTCATGCCCCACATTCCAAAGAGCTTTCCTCACATCTCTCCATTCCCCTGCATAAATAAAAAAATAAAAAAATAAAAAAAAAAAACCCACCTCTTTGGAAAGCATGTCTTTGGAACTTCAGGCAAAGCCAACATGAGAACTAGAGAGAGCTTGAAAAATCTGCAAACAGTGGACTCAGGGTCAGTTGCTGAAGTGAAGCGTGCATTGGACAGGAGTAAAGAAAGTTGAGGCTTGGGTGATAGACAGCAGCAAAACTGTGAAGGATCCAGTATTCCACACTGAAGAGAACTGGGCATAAAAAATGAGTAATAAGTCCACTGAAAAAGATGCAGTGGGAAATGCTAACACTTTTCTCCACAAATGTATAAAATACAACAAAAAGACATATGGATACCTCCTGTCTTGAAAACCCAGAAGACATCAGGGATCCCAGACCTTCTGCTAGGTATTACTACAGGACATATTGCTCAAGAGATTAGAATACTGTCTAGTGGCCTCTACTCCTCTGGCAAACCCAGAGAGCCATATCTGTTAAGCAACACCTGTGTACTTCTTACAAAATATATATATATCATGACTTTAGACCCACAGCAGAACTCAGAACCTCCAGATTACTCTTCCAGGCTCATTACTAAAGTGAACAGGAGTCTCAGCTCCTATCTCTGTTCAGAACAACCTTCCCACGCTTGCTCAGACCAAAAACAAGCACTCTTCTCATATCCTGCCCATCTATACCCTGATATAGCCTCTGCAATACATTGGGGAGCTTGGAAAGCAATGTGCATTTCTCTAAATATATCTCAGTCTCTCCATCTCCCCCACCAATTCTTCTTTCTCTCCCTTTTCTACTCCATCTTTCTCTCCTTCAGTCTTTTTATTCGTTCTTCTCTTATAAAAAGTCATACACAAAAAAAATTGAATCATCCCTCATTAATAAAAAAATAAATACAAAGCATCATTATTTTAATACCATTTTGTGCATGATGGTGAACTTATTAGCCTAAATAATCAGCACTTAAGACTATTGCATACAACAAAATTGCAATTCACATAAATTGACAAAATAGCTAACTTATTTTTAAAAAAAAAAAAACAAAATTCACAGTTTTTGATCCAGAAATAAAGCATGAACTTCACATAATGAATATTACATAAAGTAAAATCCAGGATCAATAAAACTTGATATGGACAATATCTAATCAATACATCAGATTTTGTTTCTGGGTTTTAGTAGAAAAGAATGTACCCAAATGAAAATGATTTCAGCAGAGTTAACATTTTTAGAAATGGTCTAACTGTTCTATGTAGAATATTGATCAAGGGATTAAATTGACTTAATGGAATCACTCTGGAAAATATTGTCTGGATGGAAAGTCCATTTAAGTTGATATATTTCTAATTAAAATTGTTAAATTCAAAATGTTCTTAGAGCCAAAAGAGCAGGAGAAATTGTTCTCAAAGTCAAAAAGTAAGGGTCAGCATGTTGAGGTCAGAATGTCCTGTAACATGACAAATGTGGACACCTCACTAGGTCACATCAGTTTGTCTCTTAACTTATAGAAGAAAGAAGAAAAATGACTATGTGATTCCATAGAGATAAGCCAGTTATACAAAGATATACAAACTGCACAAGCACCTAGAATATTAGGCAAAGAAAGAGGAGGAGAAGAAGGAGGAGGAGAGAGGAGGAGGAGGAGGAGGGGGAGAAGGAAAAGGAAAAGGAAAAGGAGAAGAAGCAGCAAGGGAAGCGGAAAAACAACCTCCATTAAAAGACTACATCAAGCCAGGCAGTGGTGGTGCACGCCTTTAATCCCAGCACTCAGGAGGCAGAGGCAGGTGAGTTTCTGAGTTCAAGGCCAGCCTGCTCTACAGAGTGAGTTCCAGGACCGCCAGGGCTACACAGAGAAACCCTGTCTCGAAAAGCCAAAAATAAATAAATAAATAAATAAATAAATAAATAAATAAATAAAAGACTACATCAGTAGAGCTTATCCATAAGATTACTGTGAAGACCGAATGAGAAAGTCGCTACAAGGTGCTCAGCTCTGGGCACAGTAGGAACACAAAAATACTGGTGAGTCCAGATATCAGAAATAGCAGGAGGATTTGAGAAGCTGAAGAAGAGTCACACATTAGTCATGAGACCGGGCTAGCCTCATAGAAGCTCACTGCATGCCTCCCAGTCCTCTTTCAAATCAGTTCTGGCCAGCCCTACTCACTTTCCAGGGCTCACACTGGTGTTCAGACATCTGCACACCACAGGAAGGATGCCCTGAGCCTTGTTCTGCCTCTGCCTCTCTCATGCTCACCTGGAAAATATTTATGTGTCCTTCACAACCCAAACTAATGTCATTCCCTCTATGAATTTTCTATTGGCTCTCCTGCCAAGCTCTCAGAGCCTTTTATCCATATTTTATCACCTCACATTATCAACATTTGTTGCTCTTTCCCCATTACATAAAGAGCTTCTGGAAGCTCACTTTCACTTAGACTTTTGAGCACCTGACACCCAGAGGATACACAGCAAATGTTTTGGGGAGCCAGATTTACTAATAATGCCCAAATTGGGTTAAACCTTCCCTGTGGAAAGATTCCTTCATGTAATCTAGCCTATATTGCAAACAGAATTAGATTGTATTTTCTTTGCCTAAGAACACTTCTGGTAGGGAAGAGATGCTTTGATGAAATGCCAATTTAATGCTAAGAGAAGGTTCTGGAACATTTCACCTGCAAAGGATTGTGACTGGTGGGTTTGTTAGAAGTCTTCCTAAACAACAAAGATCTCATTACTTACAGTCAAGGAGATTCGGGCACTGTCACCCTTGATGGTCACAGAAACCCTGAGCAGTTATGCCACAGTAGCTTTGAGAATGATTTGATGCCAAGGTTAGATTCTATTCCAATTCACACTCATGGCACTTTTGAGATTTTAACTTGTAACAGTAAGGGTACATTTGTGCTCTTGAGATTCTCTCTCTTTCTCTCTGAATGTACGTATGTATGTGCAACCAAGTCTTAATTTCTCTTTCTTCAAAGTATTTGTAAAATCAGTGTTTGTGAATGACAACATCATTCATTGGTGTCTTTTATAAAAACTTAGGATCACCAAGAAAATAATTCTGATAGTGATACTAAGCTACCTGGAGAATGATGGGAGGTTGGCAGGTACTCAAAGAATAAGATTCCACAAAAAAAAAAAAAAAAAAAAAAAAAAAAAAAAAAAAAAAAAAAAAAAAGAAGAAGAAGAAGTGGGATGTTCAGTGGTAGGGTTGTTAACCCACAGCCCAACCAAAAACAATAAGGACTTTGGAGAATGACTGCGGTCATCCCAGAGAAGCTGGACCACAAGTCCACCATACCTTCTGCCCCAGTGAAAATATTAATCCCTAGACATAGAATGACAACTGAGCTTCCACAGTTCTATGTACTGAGTGATTTATTGCTTAAAAGAAATGAAAGCAAGATGAGAAGATACATCCCAAAATATTTCATTCCACTAGTGTAGACTAGTAGAGCAGAATCACATGTATTCACACTCGCACACACACATGCACGAACAGATAAGACAGAGGGTTTACCAGCGGCCAAACTGTGGATTCAGTGTGGAATTCACAAAAAAATAAAATGAAAATAATGACATTTCCTGCACATTTTGTGTGCTGGCTGCAAATTCATGACTTTGTCATTAGAAGGCTTTGATGGTGGAACCTAGCCCCTTCCACTAAAATGCTACCAGAACCTTCTTTTTCTGAAGAGACTTCCCTACCACATCTCAAGGCTCTGAAGCTGCAGAACTTGAGCATGTTACAAACTGGATCCAGGTCTTATAATGTTACTCCTGTGTATGTGTCTGGGGCTAACATTAGTGCTGGATAACAAAATAGTGTACTCTTCCCTGAGGAAGATTCTATCTCCCACTCTCAGCAATCCTTAGTTCTTTGTGTGGGGTTAAGGTCTCACAGACTTTCCTCTGGCCACTCCGACATGTCTACTGTTTTTGTCCTTGTTCACCTCATGTTTAAATAGTCAGGTTGGTGAGACTTTATTGGTGTCACTTCTGACATTCCTAGGAGACAAAATTGCACAGCCTGGTCCTCTGGCTCTTACAGTCTTTCCATCCCTCTTCTGCAGTGTTCCCTGAGCCTTAGGTATAGGACTTGTTTTATAGATGTATCCACTAGGACTGGGATCCATAACTCTACATTCTGATCAGTTGTGGTTTTCCGTTATGGTCTCCATCTGTAGCAAAGAAAACGTTCCCTGAAGAGGGGTGAGAACTACACTTATCTGTGAGCATAAGAACAAATGTTTAGATTATTGTTAGAGATTCTCCTGGTTTATCAAGGGGTGGTTGTAAGTGCTCTAAGATCCATGACTTCACTAGCCCTGGGTAGTTGGTTACATTTCCAGTACATGCATGGTTTCTCTTTTGTTGAGTGAGCCTTAAGTCCAATTAAAGAGCTGTTGGTACAAGAGATGCATGCCAACACTGTACCCTTTGGGTTATCTTCCCATGCTCATCATTGTTGTGGTACACAAGTGTAGTCTTTTATTTTTCAAAATCTACTTTTAATGTGAGTTCTTAAGCACTTTAACCTCTCTTCTAGCCCACCACTCACCAGAGGTACTGGAGAAGAAAGGTTATTAGGATACGGGAGAAGTGGATCTGTTCTTTGGAGCAAATCCCATCTATGTTGTCAGGAAATCAGCAATTCGGTTCACAGGATTCAGCAGCAGCAGCTCAATCCACTTGCAAATACTTCATGAATATACCAGCAGTCCAATTCAGTACTGACAGGATAGCAAACACAAATCAGCAGTGTTGGCATGACCTAGCAGAAACATCCAGGCCTCTGCCAAACCGGCACAAGTTAGCAGGATCCACCAAGACCACCAGGGACACCAGGAGAAGTTTTCTGCTGTGCCTCTCTCAATGAAGTGAAGATCAGCAAAGACACAAGAGCAAAAATCTTTGCAAAACTAGGTATGAAAGCAAGCAAGCCCCCATCACTGTCTGTTGAGTCCTATTTATACTCCCTCCAAACATCACGTGTCCTCCACGAGTCTTGCTTTACCATGTGTCTTGCCTCAGCATGTGAGTCTGTCTTAGAAAAATCCATGTGAGTCTATATGAACCTCACGAGAAGTGTTTTGGTGTGTTTCTCTCTATGGAGTCACAACAGATGGAGCTCAACAGCGCAATGTAAGGCAAACCAGTGCATGTGCATCATTAGTGAAGAATCCTTCATCACAAGTCCTTTCATGTGCTTGCTTTAGCAAAACACCATCAGACACAACGGACTTTCCAAAGGAACCACAAGTTTCCACTTCACACAGGTTTCATAGATGGGGAAAACTCGCCAATTATTTTTTACAAGTAGAATAGTAAAGTTCCAAGCTTCTGATATTTTCATAAACCAATGTAGTTTATTTAGTTAACAAATAAATGTCTAATGCTGGTAGGCATTGTGTTAGACTCTGCTGATGCCTATATTATAGATATAGATATAGACATAGATATAGATATAGATAGATAGATATCATATAATTATATATTATTGTTAAATATATAATATAAAAATGTAAATAAATATTATCTAGAAAGAGATATAGATACAGATTCTGCCCTTTCCCATTGTCTACATACATAAAACTGTGGCTTGGAGTTGGTAGCTAGATCCTTCAAAACTTTGCACCACTTTGCTTTCACAACAGCAAAGGTTTATATATTATAAAAAGCCTCCTGTGCTAAAGCAGTGTGCAAACAAACTCCTCTGAAGTAGGTCACTTCTAAAACCCCCTTAGAAGACACTTGTACCCATCTTAGTACATGGCATCTCTTTTCATGGCTTTCAAAGGTTTTGTCATGTGATTGGGAAAAACCCTGGAAAATTTTAAAATATATTAGTGTCCAGACCCTACTCCAGACCAACCAAGTTAGAATATGTGGATTAGCCAGACATGAAAAGGTATGGAACAAGGTCCTGGTTCAGGTGCCTGGACCCCACCTTAGAGACTGTGGTTTAATTCATCTATCTGTGGCCTGATCAGGAGTTTGTGGAGTTGGCTAGGATCCCAAGCAGTAGTTCAGTGACTTTTACAATAGCAAGCTATCCCTGAAACAACAGCAGTTCCTGAGAGATTTCCAGCACTGCAGTGTGCAGGTACTGGAGACGCTACGGGCAGAGCTCCAACAGAGCATTTTATCAAATTTCCTGGATGATTATGAAGCATCCTAGAGTTTGTGAAACATTGATCTTATAGTGTCTCCCCAGAAATCTGGGAATGATCCTTCATTCTTCATGTTCATGTTATCTCAGACACTTTCAGTTAAACCTGTCTTCTCTACTTCAGTCCACACTGCCACTTCTTCCTTTTTTCTCTGCCACTCTCCTAGGGCAAGTGGCCATCATCTCTTTCCTGGGAAATCCTGACAACATTTCAAAACAGATGTTTCTTTCTAGTTAGTATGTAAGATTTCACTGTGATTATGCCATTATGTACATCATGGACCTCACTGCATTTGGCTCACAGTCACCTGTATCCTCCTCTTGTTATTGATCTTGTTAGTCCCATTCTCTGCTCCCAGGTTGTCCAACATTAAATAGATGTTCTTGATAGTAACGATGCACTAAGCTCTGGCTGTTGTTCAGGGTTACTGGATATGAATGGCAGACATAGTCAGGCACCTGAGTTCTTTAGAAACTCCACCAGGGAATAAAAGTTATAACCCAAGACCAGGGCTATGACTCACTCAGTGAATAAAGGCACCTGCTGCCAAGCTTTATGAGTCCAATCCCTGCCTACCACATGGTGTAATGAGAGACCTGACTCCAACAGATTGTCCTCTGATCTCCACATATGCACAGTATTGCATGTGTGTATGCACACACAAACGCACATGTAAGCATGCACATACACATACATGCACAAGCACACATTAAATAAATAAATGTAATAACAAAATTTTAAATGTGTAATCCAGGTGGGTAATCACTGTCCAATATGCTGTTCTCTTCCCACTTTGCCCTTCTAGAAAGGCCACTTCCATGGAACAACCCTGTGCTCTTATCCACATGGCAGTTACATAGGTGAAGATGCCTATGGGGACTTCTGCTGGCATAATGATACCCAGGCTCCTTTTTTCTCACACAGCAGAAGGAAGAATCTTCTCAAAACAAAAATGCTATCTGGTCTCTACCCTACTTGAAGCTTTGAATGCCTCACAATGTGTCCTGATCCATTTTCTGTTACTATAACATAATACTACTGTCTGTAATTTTTGAACAGAAAGATTCACTTTCAATAGTCCTGAAGTCTAAGAACTCAGGTACACAGTGTTGACATTTGGTAAGGGCATTTTCAGTTTGTTGAAGGAACAAGCAAATGCACCTAAGCCAGGAGGAGAAAATGAGGCTCATTCCTTTTATTAAGAAACCTCTCTGGGGATGAGGGCATTGATCCAGAAACACTTTTATGACCTGCTCACCTCTTAAAGGTCCCATCTCTTAAGACAGTCATAATGTCAGTTACATTGCAACAGGACCTTTTGAGGGATACTCAAAGGAACAGCCAGCTCCTTACCAGTGTCAGACTCTGCCTGACATCTTCCTAGATCAGCACTGACTCTCCAACCAGGCCATCATTCGGTTCTCCAGACCCACAGAGCACCGTATCACCCTAGGTCTTCATGAAACTTTACTCTCCTGAAAATACTTTCTCCACCAGTCATATGACTGACATCTCCCTCTATGAGTCTCAGCTCATTTCCTCTCCAGTGTCACATGACCACATATCTAAGAGAGTGCCCTTTCCATCTCCCCAAGTTATTTTTTCTTATCATTTTCACTTTTTATTTCCCTATAGTCTTTAACCCCAGGCTCATGGTTATTGATGATCTTTATAGCACTTGCCTTAACTCCAAATGATCTCACTCTTCTGCTTTATCTCTCCATGTCTTATTCACTCCTCCTCCTCCTCTTCCTTTTCTTCCCTTTCCCAATCTAGACTGAAAGATCTGTAGAGCCGATGACATTCTTTGTTTTAAGCCTACGCATACAACAAAAGTGTATTAGGAGTATTAATTGGATCTCCTACTACTAAACAGGTAAATAACAGACATTTGCTGGAGCTCAAATGAACAGAGCCCTTGTGTACCTTAGTGGGAATGCACACTGGTAAACATCACAGGGAAACTAACACCAATACAGCCGCAATGCCACGCTTCCTCCTCTACATTAACAATTCTACCTTCTTCTCAAAGCTGACTTTACTCCATGCTCATTACAATGCCTTTCAGAAGGTCTAAGATGTAGAAATAACTTAAATGGCCATCTAGGAGCAAATAGATAAAGACAATATTGTGCTCATATAAACACTGGAATTACTCAGCTTTTAAAAACAATGCAGGGAGCTGGACAGTGGTGGCACACGCCTTTAATCCCAGGACTCAGAGGCAGAAGCAGGCAGATCTCTGAGAGTTCCAGGCCAGCCTGGTCTACAGAGTGAGTTCCAGGACAGCTAAGGCTACACAGAGAAACCCTGTCTCCAAAATAAATGAAAACGCAATGCTGATGCTGAAGGGATGGTTCAGTCAAGACACTTGACCGAACCCCACAGTCTCCTTAAGAATACATCTCACTGGAGGGCCTCCTGTTGGGCTCTACCTCTTGAAAGTCTCACTTCTTCCCCCAAGTAGCACCCTGGGCTCAAGACTTCAAACTGCAGGCTCGGGAGGTTCTTGCCATGCAAACTATTGAACAGATGCAAAATTTCAACCACACACATAACTCATGGCCTCTGTAATTACAGTGCTGTACTGGACAGTTACAATTTTGTCAGGAGGAAAGAGCTCATGTTCTTACTCTAATAAAAATAACAAATAAGTACATTATAAGAAATTACATATTTTGAAAAATTGTCAAAAACCATCAACCACAAAAATCCAGAAAAAATTATAATATTTCTACTTCTTTACCTGTTTGCTTTGTCTGCATATGCTTTCATTTGCTTCTTCATATGTTGTCAATTTTGAAAACATAACTTTCTATAAAGCAATAAAAAGATTGTTCATATTTTCATTTATAATGACTGATTAAAGTAGGTTTTATTTGAAGCTGGAGAGATGGCTAGATCAGGAATGTGCTTGCTGCACAATCCCGAAAGCCTGGAGTTAGCTAGGATCTCGTGCATCCATGTGCAAGCTAGGCAGAGAGATAGACAGACAGTCAGGCAGACAGAAACAGAGAGAGACAGACAGACAGACACACACACAGACAGACAGAGAGAGAGAGAGTCCAACAGAGAAAAAACAGATAGATCCCTAGAGCTCGCTAGATAACTAGTCTAACCAAATTGTGTTTTCAGGTTCGGTGAGGAACCTTGACCCAGAAAATGAGATGGAGGACAACTGAGGAAGACACCTGATGCTGACCTTTGGCAGCCATATGCACACGCACACTTGCACACATGCACACACATATACTATGATATACATATGGCACACACATACAAATACAAACACACTTTCTGTACATTTATTCATATAGCATGTGTGTCCAGGGCGCACTTGTGGAGGTCAGAAGCCTGAACACAACCTGTAGGAGTCTGTTTTCTTTCTATCATATGGGTCCTGAGAACTGAACTCAGTCTATCAGGCCTGGCAGAAAAGCTTCTCCCCACCAAGCCATTTCATTAGCATTGGTTTATTTGGATTGTTTATTGAAGCTTCATAATTTATTATTGGTAATGTCAAGTGCCTTTTCTGAAATGTTTGCAAGTCAGAAACCCTGTTAAATTCCATCAATATGTGATCTGCAGTGCTTGGGACACTTCCAGAAACAGCTTTGGGTTAGCACATTTTAAACTCCCATCTGACCCACTCTTACGTTCTGGTGCTGGATACTGAAGGACATAGCCCTGCTCTGTTATGTCACATCACTATATAGGTTGTCATGGAAGCAAATGTGGAAGTCATTTCCCTTATGAGATGTCCGGTGATAATTTATCTGTATTCATAAACGACTGGAAACTACTCTGTATAGCCAAACCAGAATGTAGGCAGAAATTTTTTGCAACTTACTATTGATAAGGGTTCAACCTCTTACCCAGCAGCGGTAGTGGGAAAGTTATTAGTATGGGGTGGGGGGAAGTGGGCCTGTTCATAAATAGTTCTTTGGGGTGAGCTCGATCTTCTTGGGCAGCAGTTTGGTCCCATAGCAAACACCAAACACAGCTCAGCAGCTGCAGACCAGTCCTCTAGGCAGACACCAGGCATGAACCAGGAACTACATCCAGTCCTTTCAGCAAGCAGACACCAGGAAGCTATAGTTTAATCCTGAAGAAACTGCCAGGTTTGCCAACTAGCCTGAGGCAAGCAACCTTGAGAGCAGTTCTTGGGCAAGTTTCTTTCAAGATCAAAGTTATCACAAGTCGAGCTCAATAATGCTATATAAGGTAAACCAATATACGCATGTCTTTAGTGAAGAATATAGAGGTGGAGCAAACCAAACCAAAGCTCAGTGCCTGTCTCCCACTGTCTGTGGGGTCACATTTATACTCCTTCATCAAGCATCCTTTCATGTGTCTGCTATAGCCAAACATCCTGTCACCTGTGTCTGCGTCAGGAAAACAGTTTTTCATGTGTTTGCATTTGCAAGACATCTTTTTACCTGTGTCCTCCCAGCAAACCATCATTTAGCATAAGTAACTTTCCAAAGAACTAGAAGTTTCCCCTTCACCAGAAGATGTCCACAACGTAACTCTACTCAGCCACAAAGTCATCCTGTGACTTCTTCAGTGCCACTCAACATGAAGTAATCTAATGGGAGACAAGGGCAAGCCAAAGTGCAGAGAGATGTCAGTCTTCAAAATAGTTTACTTCTATACACTTTGCAAAGGGTTTAGACTTAGGAACCTTAAAGTTTAAGCATCAACATATTTGTGTGTCTAGATAAAAGAATAAATACAAGATTTGGTAAAAATGAACTCATTTCCTATTCTAATGTCCAGCATCTTTATTGCTGCTGTTTTTGTTTGTTTGTTTTGCAACAAGGCTGTTCCTTCTGGACAATGAGATACTTTTCAGTATGACTAGGAATGAGCATGTGAACCAGCAACAGGCAATCTGAGTGCACCCCATTTTCCTTGTTGGAGTCACTCCTCAAGATCAGATACACAATATTAGGAAGGCCATTCAGAGTTTTCAATGGCATTTGACATGGATATGGGAAGATGCTGTGCCAGTTGCTATGGGGACACAATCCTATAGATTCAAAAACATCCTTACTCCATCTGTGATAAAGAACTTGTAGTCAAGGTATTTTCTTTCTCTGTGCCTGAGCCTCTTCCTAGATGTGAAAGGTAGGAGAGAAATTGTGCATCTTCCAAGTGGTGGGAACTGTGGTTTAACAGGGTATCCAAGCTTGCCTGGGCTCTCCCTCTACCCTCAGGCACTGGGAAGACCTGGTCCTAGATCTTATATCAGACTGTGCCCCAGTCCAAGCAACATGAGGAAGACATGAAGCATAGTGCCTGACCCTTTACAACATCTTCACACGCCCAGGGGGTGGTTTCTCCTGTGGCATTCTTAGTTTCTCTTAAAAAGCTTAATAATCTTGTAGTGTAGCTCACATATAAGCTCTTCTCTAGGAAAAGGCTCAGAATTATACTTCTTAGCCATTGTTTCCTGCACTATGGTTCCGACTTCTCTTCTCACTTCTGTTAGTTTTTCAGCACCTTGACAAGTACTTGAGAGGACTCACTAAGAAGGGCGGAAGCTCACCTGAGCTCATGGAGAAGTTTCAGCTCCATCACCATCTCCATCCCTTTGGGCCTGAGGTGAAGCGGTTGTAGAAGGAGGTGGCAAAGGCTGTTCATCTCACTGCAGAGAAGAAAGAAGGAGGAGAGGGCACTGCATGTCTTCTCCCTAGTGCTCAACCTCCTCCAGCTAAGCTCCGCCTCTCACCTGTCAGCACCTCCCCAGTAACGACATCATGCTACAAGCCATCAAGGGAGCAACTGATTAGGCCAGAGCACTGGAAATTCAATCACTTCCTATGAGCCCATCACCTGGCAACCCAGCCTACAGTACAGGAGCCTGGGAGGGTCCATCCATGCTCACTTAACACAAGCACAAGAACAGCATATTTAAACGTGAGGCAAGCCAATGAGAAGCCTGGCATGTGAAGTACTCAGAATCAAGGATTAATTTAAGATAGAAGGTGCAAACTGGAGAAGAGGACTAAGAACGCGGTAAATGCTCTGCCTGGTGGCTGCAAGGTTCTGGTGTCGTGGGGGACGGGGAAGAGAGACAAGCTAGGGTACCCCATCTCCCACTCAGCTCTCACCTCCCCGTCCTCCTTGTAAGAGAGAAGAAAGATATCAGAGAATTATTCCCAGAAATGGTTTCATAGAGAGATTGGGAAGATTGAAGGTAGTACAGGGAAGCCTTGTGCTTTGGGCAAGTGGAGAAGCGATTAGAAGGTCCAGGCTTTAAACGAGTTATTAAAACCAAAAGAGGGATGTGGAACAGCTCTGCCACTAAGAACATGTCTAGCATGCATGAGCTCCTGGGCTCAAGGCCTAACACCAAACAAACTACTCCATGATTTAAGCCACCGATGTAAAAACTTGTGTGTGTGTGTGTGTGTGTGTGTGTGTGTGTGTGTGTGTGTGTATTGTTGTTTTCTGGAGAATGCCTCACTCTGCATCCCACACTGACCTAACTCACTATGTAGCCCAGGTTACCCGGAACTCACAGTAATTCTCTTGCTTCAGATTCCCAACGGCTAAGATGAAAGAAGTGAGACTATGCCCAGCTAAAGAGTTGTTTACCTCTGAAGCCTATGATATGAGGGTTGTGACTTTAGATCTGTATTGAAAATAATAATTAATCAATCATCATCATTGTCATCATCATCCACGTCAACCCTTGTCCTACAAATGGATGATACTCATGAAGTAACAAAAGCAAGAGTTTGTGTTCAACTTTTAGTGTCAATCTGTCAGCCAAAGCATCTTGACTGTGTTTGAAGGATGCTAAGCAGCTGCTGTATAGGTGACAGGAAAGTGAGAACATAGAGGTAAAGTGGAGAGAGAGGGGTCGAGCAGAGGCAGAGGGGAAAGCAAAGAAACACCCGCCCTTGCCACAGTAAGCACCTAATGAGCAGCTCTGGCAAGATGAGAAACAGGAGAACAGAACCAGGCATGAGCTGCATTGCAAATAATGATATGATAAGCTTATTTGCACCAAATATTAGGGGGAGCGGAAAGGGGGTCCATACACCTGATCTAAGTCTTCATCTGTCATAGAAAGCAAGAAATAAAAACTGCCAGGAGTAGATGAGAAGAAATACAAAAATGGATGTACGTACACTGCTGAGGCTTTTGGGTGGAACAAAAAAGAAAAATAGAACAAGGGAAAACAGAAATGGTTAAAAGGGGTTTTCCTCCAGAGAGAAGCCTGCAGGTGAGGCAAAGACTGCAGCTTTTATCTGTAAGCGCTTCAATGCTCTGAGACTTGTACCATGTCTATCTATTGCTCTGATCAAATTTCTTAATTTTAATAGATAAAATTCTGGGAACAGGTTCTCTGAATCAATGACAATGTGTTGACAATATTTTTGGATGGTGTTAAAGAAGAAGAATAGGCCTGGTTTAATAGTGCCCTGGGGAGCAATGGTATCTCCCACAATTCAATTCCGTAAACATTTATTGAGTAAATAGATTCCCTATGACAGCACGTCCGCTAAGCCAAGGAAGGATTAAAAAAAAAAAAATGAGTCAGCCATAGTCCTGCCCCCAGGAGCTCATAGGAAAGTAAAAGCATGAACACACAAGATAAGGCAGCATACATAGGCTACAGTTCAACTGAAACACAGTGGGTCTGGGAGGACTGACAACCAGACTCATGAGGAGTCAGGAGGTAGAGCTGATGCTGCCCAGGCCCATCCCAGCATATGCCAACAGTATCCCACTGAGAACTCCTGTGACCTCACATGCTACTGACAACATAGACAGATACTGTCTCGGTTGACCCTGGACCCAGCATCTCATGGTAGTGGAAGACAGCAGAGATCCCTATAGCTCCAGGATTGTAGTCTTTTCAAATGAATCACCTGATGATTTAAGACCTTAAAAATGGGTCAGATTTGTGCAAATAAAAATCCAGGAGCAGAACAGCACAAACAGAAAGCATAAGGAGAGCAGACAGAAAAGAGAAATATGTACATTATGTCTCCATTTAGAATTTCCAGTGGCTTCTACATTTCGCTTGTGATGGAGTGATGGCTCAGTGGTTAAGAACATTGACTGTTACTGCAATGGACCTCACTTTGATTCCCAGCACCCACATGTCTCTCACAGACATCTGCAACCATAGCTTCAGGGGATCCAACACTCTCTACTGCTCTCCCTGCACACTAAGCACACACATGGTACAGATACATAAGTAGGCAAAATACTCATAAAAAATAAATCTCTTTTTTATAATTGTATGTATCCCTCATAATTATTTGACTCATCTCTGTCTTTCCCATCTGATGACTTCATGAAACTAAACTAAAGCTTAGCTTATCTACTAAGTTCAGCCCTAGTTCAGCCCAATGTCTATATGATAGTCAAGCTGGAATGGAACACAGTTGGTAGAGTATTGGTCTTGTAAGTTTGATGCTAAACCCAGCCCTCAGCAGCACATAACCTGGGCTTGATGATGCAAATCTGTAACCCCAGCACACAGAAGATGGAAACACAGGAAGATCAGAAGTTCAAGGTTTTCCTTGGCCACATAGAGTTCTAAGCCAGCCTGGATTAGAGGCAATTTAAAAAAAAAAAATTTGAAATTCCAGGCAGGCCCCACTGGCCAGTGGTCATGGAGGCAGGCAGGCCCCGCCAGCCCAGGGACCAGCTTGACTGCCATTCAGCCCAAATCCAGTGCTTTGGGTCAGTCCATCTAACAGCCACTCTATCTATGAGCTGCTTGAACATGTGAAGGAACAGGTCCTGCAGAACTAAAGCCACAGGATCACCATGGCTCTGGGCAACAGCAGGATATCCAAAAGGAGTCTCTGCAATGGTCCAGTATTGATTGTGTATCAGAGACCAGAACCTTGAACCAGACCAATGACTGCAGGTCATGATGAAGCCTGCTGTCCATGTGAATGTTCAGGAGCCCATACTGCCATCCAGGGACATGCAGTTGTCCATGGTCTGTGCCACTGTCTAGGGCCATGTTAATGGGCCTAGCAGGGTCATGCTGCTGCCAGAGGCTGTGTTGATGTGAGCAGCCTGAGTCTATGTTGAAGTTCGTGGTCTGTGCTGCCACTGAGGACTATGTCTGGGTCCTTGGTCTGCCAGCTGGGGGCCATGTTGATGTCTTTGGCCCATGAAGTCATGTCATTGTCCATGGGCTGTGCTGATACATGGAGCCATGTTGATGTGGGTGGTCTATGTAACCACTTGAGGCCATGTTGACCTTTGCTGTCCATCTGTGGTTTGTGCTGCCATCAGAGACTATGTTGGTGTCCATAGACTGGGCTGCCACTGAGGTCCATGTTGGTGTCTGTGGCCCACAATGTCCCAGAGACCATGTTGATGGTCTGTGCTGCCATCAAGGGCTATGATATGTTGCCAGCAGTGGTCAGGCAGAGGTCCTTGGTACATTCTGATGCTGAAGACAATATGGATGTTTGTGGTCCTTGCTTTTGTCAGAGAACATGTCGAGGCCCAGGATCTGTGCTCCTGCTGACTGTGAAGGGCAAGGAAGCTACTTCGGCTGTGGACTCATTGATGGCTGTAGATGCACAGTTGAGAAGGAAGGACCTAGAAGGCTTCTGTGACAACCCCTTTCCCCACCTAACAGAAAGTAACAGTCTAAAAAGAAAACCATCAAAGAGAACTCTTAAAATTGTCATAGGGATACTGAAGTGTAGCTGTCCACAACTGATGGCTTCTGGTGGGGCTGCAGGTAGGAAGGACTCAGTTTCCTTTAGGGGCCTGGCCACTGGGAGTTTGACCATGCTCCGCTGAGTACATGGGCAACACAAATTGGACTTGATTTTTCCTTTTCTTTTTTTCTTCTTTTTTAAATTTCTTCTTTTGGGGGGGGGGGCGGCAGAATGTGGAGGTCACAAGCATGGGGAGGATGACATGGGAGGATTAGGAAGAGAATGTGATCGGGAGACGTGATATGAAATTCCCAAATAATCAATATAAAGATTATGTTGAAAAAGGAGATTGAAATTTTTAAAGGGTAGGCAGTTGTAAGATCACTAGGGCGAGGGTGAGGGGTCTTGATGATGAAGAAGAAGAGAAGGAAGGAGGAGAAAGTGAAAGAGGAGGGAGGGGAAGGGAAGAGATGAGGGGGGAGGGTAGGAAGGGCTGCTGCACTGTCACGGGCCCCTTTCTACCTGTAGTTCACATACAGTGGGTGAGGTCCAGCAAGCATCATGGAGGTACTGAGGCCAGAACCACACACTGAACACAGCAACTAGAAAGAGATAAATTTATTGCTATTTCCTCAAGTACCAATGCTGTCTCTGAACATCCCATCTTTAGAGTCTTTGTATTTGAGAAATGGAAAGTGTCTGTGGGGCTAAGCACCTGTTCTTGGATTTCTGTCCACAATCTTAATGGATAAACTCTCCTAAGCAAGCTTAAAGTGTCTGTTTCTTAAAACCAAAATTATCCCATCTTGAGGGAAAATGCATCACCTAAAACGTCCTCCATTCCCCCCCCCCCCCCCCCCCTGCCTCCTCCCTTCCCACTCCCCCCCACCCCTGCCTACTCCATTCCCACCCCCATCCCACCCCTACCTACTCCATTCCTACCCCCACCCCACCCCTGCCTACTCAGCTACAGCAACTTTTATTATCTTCTCCCCAGAAAAAGAAAGTCTTGCTCTCTAACAGATGCTCCCACGTCCCATGCCCCATGCCTGCCTCTCAAGCCCCAGCTGCCTACCCAGGCTGTGTCTGGTGTACCTTCACCAGTGCCCATCCCTCTTCCCCTGTGCCTAGCGCTTCATACCTTTGTAAGTTCCTGTCACTTTAAGTCAGCCTTGCCCTCTATAGCATCACTCTTTATTACCGTCACATATTTCTTTTCTTCTTCAAAAAGGTTTCATCTAAAATCATCCCACATCAACCTTCCATTCCATTCCTTTTTATCCACTCCTTAAATGATGTCTTCCCAATACTCCACTGAAAATGGCCCTCGTTGAGGTTGCCAAGGACACAGCCCATCTACACCCCAGTCAAGCTCTCCCTCACTGCTTATAGAGACGTCAGACTCTGGGCTGTGCACACACTGCCCTGGTTTCTCTCCTACCCTCCTCCACCATAGTCACCAGGATCTTTTATGTGCAAACTTTGGGCTTCACAGCAGCCTCTTTAAAACAGCTGTAGCTCCTATGCCACTTAAGCCCCCTGTGCCTCAGTTTCCTTGACTCTAGAGTGAGGAGGAGATTAGTAATTTCTGTCTTAGAGAATGTTTTGAAATTTTAAAAATAAATTTGAAAAAGAATGTTGCATCTTTAAACATTATGCTTGCTGAGCAGATGGTAATACTACATAAATGTTTGTTCAGGTAATGAATAAATAATTCATTTCTGGAAATTACTCTTATCCTACAGTTACCTGACAATATCGGAATTGTCTGTTTGCCTCATCATCCAAGAGAGTGATTTTCAGCTTTGGCATTACAATAGAACAATTTGGGGGTGCTATGATCATGATCTGAAATGTCCCTCAAAGCTCTGGACCCCAAAGCAACAATATTCATGGGTGGTATCTTTGGAAGGTGATTGGATCATAAGGGCTACAATTCCATCAATGGATTAATCCATAGCTTATTATGGGGTTGTGGGAATTAAGAACTTAATAGTTTGGGGGGGGCATGTTATAAGCTTTGAGAGGTGATGCTTCATTGGAAGAAGTGGGTCTCTGGCGGTATACCTGTGGAGAGAATTTTTTTAGTCCAGCCATTCTCTCTCTCTCTCTCTCTCTCTCTCTCTCTCTCTCTCTCTCTCTCTCTCCTTCCCTCCCTCCCTCCCTCCCTCCCTCTCTTCTTCTCTCTCTTTGTCTGCTTCCTGGAAAGCATGAGATGCATGTCTTTGTTCCACAGCATGCCCCTACCTTGACACTCTGTTTTCATACAGTTCCAGAAACAATACAACCAAGTGGTCATGAACTAAAAATTCTGAACCCATAGGCAAGATCAATCTTTTCTCCTTTAAGTTGATTTTCTTGGATATTTTGTCACAGTGATGGAAACCTGACATAGGAGACTTTGAAAATTTATGATCCCCAGACAATACCAGACAAATGAAGTCAATATCTCTAAGAATACTGCCAGGCATAAGTAATCACACACACACACACACACACACACACGCACACGCACACGCACACTCACACGCACGCGCACACGCACACGCACACGCACGCGCGCGCGCACACACACACACACGCACACACCTTTGGTATAACTGAGTAAAACCTACAACTTCAGTCTCATTAAATCATTACCTGAAAGTAACGGATCTGTGCCAAGCCTCACACAGATCACACTTAGAATTCCTGGAATTGGAACTGGCACTGCCAGGTTATGAAGCTCCCACTGTGCTGCAGCCAAGGTTTGCAAACCTTGGCTCACACAGCCAAGCATAGCTTATCATCTGTTTTTATAAAGAAAAAAGAAACCTTTCTCAAGAACATAGACACACTAATTCACTTACAAATGCCTATGGTTGCTTCTCTGCCACAATACCGGATTAGGCAGTTGTGACAGAAAGTTCCTGTGCTAGAAAGCTAACACTGCCTCAGACCCTAATTTCATTGTAGCATTCATATCAATAATACTGGTGTGGTGGTTTGAGTAAGCATATATTTGAATGCTTAGTCTTCAGGGAGTGAACTATTTGAGAAGGATTAGGAGGTGTGGCCTTGCTGAAGGAAGTACTTCACTGGGGGTGGTCTTTGAGGTTTCAAAAGTCCACATCACCAGGCGCGGTATCCCCAACAACAACAATCAGGATGTAGCTCTCAGCTACTGCTCCAGTGCCAGCCTGCATGTCACTATGCTCCCCACCATGTTGATAATGGACTAAGCCTCTGAAACTGTAACCAAGCCCACTGACTTGGAGCAGTGGTCATGGTGTCTCTTCACAGCAACCCAACAGTAACTAAAACAGATAGCATATGGAAAAGTATTTGCCAACTTTAATCTCCTTTTTTCTTTTTCCCATATAGCTCTTGCTTTATTTATGAAAGACAAAGTTAGGAATAACTAGCCAAGATCTAATTTGAGTCAAGGCCCAATCCATGACACAGAACCCATGCCCAGTGCCACTTGGGTGGCTAAGAACCTGAGACTAGATAGACCGGGGACCTAGGGGAAACCAAATACTCCTGTTCTTCAAAAGTAATATAGCAATAAAATGACTCCTAACAGCATCCTGTTCCATAGAATCTTCCCCCTATAAAATATGAGAACAAATGCAGAGACCCATAACCTGACCATGAGCAGAACTTGGAACACTCAGTCCTAAATGAGTTGTCTCCATCAAATCTCCTCCTCCTCTCAGGACTCAGGGAACTCTGCAGAAGGGGAGGAAGAATGACAAAAGAGCCAGAGGAGATGGAAGACACCACCTTCTAAGCACAAGACCAACACACATATGAATGCACAGAGACTGAGGCAACATGCACAGGGCCTGTACAGGTCTATACCAGATGGGGTTCTAGAGCTGAGAGAAATGGATGCACACCCCCATCCCTGACCCAGAAGCTATCTCTAATTGATAACCACTTGAAAATGAGGTCTTGGCTTTTCCCAAGGGAAACTCATTGGGGGAAAACCATGCTAAAGGGTACAGCCCATGCTAGCCCAGTAGTAGATAACAAACACAAAACAAATTCAGTGGTATCCTTGGAGAGTCTTCGGTCTTTGTCACATAATAGTGTATCAGGGTACTTTTTTCCTTTTTCTTTTTCTTTTTTCTTATTTTTTTCTTAACCTTCAAGTTTTTAGTGTGTGTAGTATGGCTGACAATATTGTGGTGGCTTTTTTTTTTTAACTTTTATTGATTCTTTGTGAATTTCTTATCATTCACACCACTCATCTCCCTGTCCCTTCATATCCACCCTCCACCTTTGCAACCTCCCTTCCCAAAAGAAACCAAAAAACAATTTTTTTATTTTTAAAAATTAGTAAACAAAATAAAATCTTGTCATGGAAGCTGTAGTGTGCCCTACAGTATACCCTTTTGTTCACACATCTTTACTTGCAAATGCAATTTGCTCTTTGCAATGAGTCATTGGTCTGGTTCAAGGTCTTTGGTTTCTGCTGCACTACTATAGTGGTTTGAATACGCTTGGCCCAGGGAGTGGCACTAATAGGAGGTGTGGCCTTGTTGACGGAAGTGTGTCACTCTGGGGGTGGGCTTTGAGACCCTCCTCCTAGCTGCTGGGGAGCCAGTCTTCTCCTGTTTGACTTTGGAACAAGATGTAGAACTCCCAGCTCCTCCAGTGCCATGCCTGCCTGGATGCTGCTAGGATTCCTGCCATGATGATAGAAGACTGAATCTCAGAACCAGCAAGCCAGCCCCAATTAAATGATGTCCTTTATAAGAGTTACCTCAGTCATGGTGTTGCTTCACAACAATGGAAATGCTAAGACAACTATCAATACTGGATCCTCACCAGAACACCACTGGAATACCCTGCTCTTGCCCTGTGTCATGAAGATTCTGCAGCTTTAGATCTGCAGGAATGGCCACTTCATGTGCACAGGGAAGTTCATGGATGAGGTATATGTAGGGGTGGGCCAACTCAAAACCCTGGATCTGGTGGTAGCTGAGTTGGTGAGGCTGCCAGCTCTCCCACACCCACACCACAAGAACAAGGTCCTCAGCACTGCCCAAGCTAGCTCACCCTATGCCACAGCTGTCAAAGACCAAGGCCAGGTCTCTCATTCTCATGCCTTCGGGGCCAGCTCACCTGCACCCACACCATCAGAGCCAACTCTACTGTGCTGCTCAGGCAAGGTGCAGGGCCAGCTCTCCTGTGTGTTGCAACTGGTGAGGGGCAGAGAGAGCTCTCCCTCTCTCATGACCCGTGGACCAGCTACAAGAGATGGCAAAAGGAGAAGTGAGGGAAAGGCATCTCTCCTCCGGCTCATACCACCACACAGCTGATGAGCAGCAGGACCAGTTCTCCAACGCACATGTCCTCAGACTAGCTCAGCTTACCTGCACTTGGCCACCAAGGTCAGCTCTACTGTGTCACCTAGGCAAGGTGCATGGCCTGCTCTCCAGAGTACCACAGTCAGAAAGGAACAAGGCCAGCTCTGCCCAGTCCTTGGATATAACACGATCCCAGATGGCAGCCCAGACAAGGAGTGTCCGCATAGCCTTTGGTGGTAATATGAGCCATGAACATTGAGACAGACCCCTGCTGCTGCATGGCCACAGACCCAGACATGAACCCCAGTGGCAATATGGGCCAGGGTTTCAAAATGACCTCAGGTGGCAGAGCAGGCTTCCCCTATATGTGGGTAGTGGGCGAGCCTCTGAGTGTCCACCACCCACCCACCCACACCACCCAGTTTTGTGTTTTTGAGGGAGTATGCAAGCACGTGCATCTCTGCATCTGTGTTTCTTGTGCTTTTTCTTTGGCTCTTTTTCTTCTGTTTGTTTTGTTTTGTTTTATTGTTCCTTAGATGCCTGTTTGTTTTCTAATGATAAACAGAAAGGGTATGGATCCAATGGGAAGGGAAGTAAAGAAGAGCTGGAAAAAGTAGGTGGAGAGGAAGACATAATCAAAATCCATGTTCAATAGAAGGAAAAAAGACAGGGTGTCACTATTATAGCCCAGGCTGGCCTCTACCTTGACATCTTCCTACCTCTGTCTCCCAGTGCTAGGATTATAAGCATGCACAACTATACCTGGCCAGCTAAGATTCACTCTGAGCTTTGCTTTGGGTTCAATACAATAAAATCAGCAAGACGTGGAGACAATGCCCTCTCTGGCCTGTTTCATTAGCTTCAAGACACTTCATCAACACAAGGTTCATTTCCCTTTCCCTCCAGCAAAGAAAGATTGCTCTCTACTTCTCCAAGGAGCCCTGGTCCTCTGGGAGACTTAACTACCTCCCTTTAATTACCAGTCGTTCCTATTTCCATGGGACTTTCTGTGCCCCACCCAACACCCACACAAGCATAGAATGGGTGTCTTCCTGGCTGCCTTTCCCTTAAAAAATAAAAACAAAAAGAATTTTACTCTCTATCTCTTTTCCTCTCATAGCATCTCATTTCTGCAAAGAAAACAGAATTCTCAGCAAATTTGGCTCCAGGTAACCCTTCTTCAGCCTGTGGATACATAGCTTAGAACGCAGCTTAGGAATTTAACAAGACACATGCCTGCTCTGTCTTTCCAGACTTTTGTCACAAGCACAGAGCTATGGTGGATTTGAGAGGAGCTACAGAGAAAAGCCTCATGCCGGTGGGAAAGGGGTTAACGGGAATCTTGAGCTGGACCTTCATCAGGCTCCATCTTCTTCCTGAGGATGAAATGGCACTTTTAGTTGCATGATGCAATTATTTTCTTTCTACACACATCCCTCTGCTGTTAGGGATCCCAGACCCAGTTCTTAGAGTGTTCCCAGGCTATCCCTCAACTCCCAGCTCACTGGTCCCTTGGGAAGTCCTTATGCAAAATAATCTTGTTTCTACAAAACAGAACTAATTTCCTCATATCTCTCTCTCTCTCTCTCTCTCTCTCTCTCTCTCTCTCTCTCTCTCT
>JADRCH010000042.1:2995081-3047580 GCA_019843965.1 Rhynchomys soricoides
TCTCTCTCTCTCTCTCTCTCTCTCTCTCTCTCTCTCTCTCTCTCTCTCACTGTTTTCAGGGGGAAATTCAGTCAATCGAGATGCCTCCTGGAACTGACTGATTCAGACAGAGCCCATCAAATCCGGACTCTCTGGGTGTCCCAGTTAGCTTACTCTTGCTGTGATAAATACCATAACCAAAATCAGCTTGGGGAAGAAAGGGTTTATTCCATCTTACAGGTTGTAGTCCATCGTGAAAGGGAGTCAGGGCAGGAATTTAAGGCCTGGAGGCAGGAACTAAAGCAGAGGCCAAGGAGGAACACTACTTTCTAGCTTGTTCTATACAGCTTGTTCAGCCTGCTTCCTTATACAACCTAGGACCACCTGCCCAGTCATGGCACAACCCACAGTCAGCTGAGCCCTCTCAAATCAGTCATAATCAAGAAAATGCCCTGCAGATCTGACTAAAACCAAAATGATGGGGATATTTTCTCAAATGAGCTTCTGTCTTCTCAGATGACCCAGTTTGTGTAAAGTTGACAAAAAATTCATCATACCTGGTCTTATCAAAACTAGGATCATGGGATTCTAAGGTCCATTGTTTATGTCCTAGAGAAGGAGATGAAGGCCCCACGAGAGTCACTTACATAATTGCCCTGGTGACAACCTATACGACATCATCTTTTGAGCAGATCTTTAAAGGCAAAGGGCTTTGTCAGATCTTAACATTAAGGAGAGAGCTCTTGGCTTGCCATTACCTTCAGGTTAATAGCTTTGACTTTTACCTGCCAGGCTATTCCAGTAGCAACCTGACTCTCACTCTTGTCTTTTACCCAAGTCCCCACATCCCATCCTTCCCTGAGTCTCCACAAGCCGGCCTCCCATGTCTGTTAACAGTGCTCAACTCCACCACTGCTCCTCGTAACCCAAGCCACCATCTCCATTCATCAGGTCTATGCCACAAACAGCCAGGTCTGGTGGCACAAGACTATAACTTCAGCTAGTCAGAGGCTAAGGTAGGATGACTGCAAGTTCAAGGCCACCTGAGAGATTTAGTGAGAGTCTGTCTCAAAATAAAAAGTAAAATGAAAATCAGTGTTAACATGGCTGCCTCATATTACATAGGATTCAAGTCCCCATTACCACAAAAGAAAAAACGTAAAGCCCAACATCATTCTCTCTGCTTCCTACTTTTCGATGCAATCCATTTTCCACCCAGCAGCTGCTTGTCTCTCTTGAAGTGGAAATCCCATCAAGACCCCGAACTGCTTCAAACCACTGGCAGATTCTCCTGCTGGGTAAAGCTCAGTCTCCTTTCCTTGGTCTATAAGCTCTAGTCCTGTATTAGGAGACAGGGTCTCTCAGTCTGGAACCTGGACACTTGGAGATGGATCATGCTATGTGGCGGAGCACTTGGTGGATTGAAGGATTCTTAGCAATATCCCTAACCTGGTCCTACTGGATGCTGGGAGCAGGTCTTGAGTGTGATGCATGTCTCACCCCAAAATCTTGTTTTCCACTAATTTATGTATTTACTTACATCCTGATCACAGCCCCATTCCTCCTCTTCCCCAGTCCCACTCTCACAATCCCTCTCCCTCCAAGGGGAAGAGCCCATGGGTATCCACCCACCATAGCACATCAAGTTGCACAGGACTAAGAGCATCCTCTCCCAGTGAGGTCTGACAAGGCAACCCAGCTATTTCACCCCAAATTCTAAACTCATCAGAAGCCACCTCTCAACCTCTACCCCTGATACCACTGGAGTCGTTGTGTTAATTATCATTCCCACTGCTGTGAGCAAATACTGAATCAACTTTAAAGAAGATGGATTTATTTGGTTCATGGTTTCAGAGAGTTCAGCCCATGGTGGCTCAGTTGATGGGCATGGGCAGAATGTCATCATGGTGGGGTGATAGGGCATAGCAAAGCCGTTCTTCACATCTTGCCTGAGAGAAGAACTGTCAGGAGACTCAGGAACTATTCGGGGCAAGGCATCACCCCATGAACACTCTTCCACTGGACTACTTCCTCCAAATGCCCCATCTCTTTCCCTTCACTGCCTTCCAGTATGCCACCATAGTATGGACCAGTCAAAGGATTGGTCAGTTCATTAGTTCAAAGTTCCCACATTCTGTGTATAAGCCAGCTCTATGTAATCTTCTAGGGGTTCTCCCAGTGCAGTTATGTCGACAGTCCAGATCAACTACACCAGCCTCCATATGTCCAACCCATTATCTCACTCCCAAGCTCTATTCAAACTTTTCTTCTCTGTCCCACTGCTTAGATGCTCCTCCTAAATCCACCTATAGCCAGCTCCTTCCTTGAAGTGGCCATCCCAATCCTCACGGCTGTGGTGCATCCTTCACCCTCCAACACACCCCTCCATCCATGTTCTTTCTCATCTGACTGCCTGGCCTTCCTCCTTCAGATCAGTGGTTGGCACCTGAAACTGCTCTATGGATGTATCTGTTTCCACCAGTGGTTCTGCATAAGGCTACAAGCTTCTGGAGACTTTGTGTCCCATGTGCTTCTTGCTTTCTGCTATTTCTTGCATGCCTGGCTACATACAGTGGGTAGTCAGTAAACAGTTCCTACTGCTAGACTCCTAATTCTCACTAAGGAAGGCATAAGCCCCTGATTTAAACTCATCACTCAGCACTTACATTGCTAGTCCTGAGACAGTGTCCTGAGAGCCTTTGTATATGGACTCATTTAACACTACTGTAACCCTTACCTTCATCATTTTATGAATGGGGAAACTGAAACACAGACAGGCTATATAATTTTCATGTTGTCCTACAGCTTGTGGCTCATCCTGTAGTTTGGGTAAACTCCCGATCAATTGGTTGAATCTTTTTGCCTCCCCTCAGTCGGACTTTTCTGGAAGCACAGCCACTGCACTGTTCTCCCTTAAGCTGAGTAGATGCTCAATAAGATAAGGGAGGGAGGGAGGAAGGGAGGGAAGGAGGGAGAATAATTGAATGACTTGGTGAATGGATAAGATTAGAACTCTTGTTGGCCAAGGCCTTATCCAGGATCCCTTTTGAAGCCCCAGTATAATAGGAACCAAGAGAGAAACTGCTGAAACTTAAAAATATAGGCTTATTGGGCTCAAGCCCCAACTCTGTCTATCACCAGCTGTGTGACCTTGGGGAAGTCAATAAGGTCTCTGAGCCTCAGTGCTCTCATCTGTAAAATGGGGTTAATGATAATACCCCTTATAGGGTCTCTGCAGAGACTGAGATCATAAACCACTTGAGTGCTGCAGACATACCTCAGCAGACAAGATAGTTGTCTGGAAAGCATAAGGTCCTGAGTTTGATCTCCACATAAAAATCCAGATGTGGTGGTGCACACTTAACCTCAGCACTGGAAAGACACATACAGAAGGCTGTCTGTACTCAATGCCCAACCAGCCTAACCTAACTGATGAGCCTCAGATACAAGGGAGAGAGTCCACCTCAAAAAAAAATATTCCCAAGGTTGACCTCTACCCTCTACACACATGTGCACCCATTTGTACACACAGGCACATAAACTGCATGCACACACACACACACACACACACACACACATGCATGCACACATGCACACAGACTACTTAGATACTTGACAAAGAGAAGCCGTGTGTGTGTGTGTGTGTGTGTGTGTGTGTGTGTGTGTGTGAACACATGCATGCATGTGTGTTTATTTGTTTGTGTTGCTTCTGTCTCACTGACTAAGGACTTTTGGGGAAAATTAACTTGTGCAGGACACCTAATTTCAGGTGCCTCCTATACCCCAACAGAGGCAACGAGACCCTGAGAACTTTGCATCAGGGACTTTCTCTGCCTAAAGCTATTTTCCTACAGTTACTATAAATCTGATTTTATCTTGGGCCCAAGCAGGGAACGACTTCTGTAGTAGTAACCTTTAATAGCCCAGAACAATACAATTACCACCTCTTAGCATTCTCCTCTCCAGGGTAAATAATTCTAATGCCTTTAATGCCTACTTGCCTTTCCCATTGTCTGATCTTTTGCATTCATTGTTCTTCCTTCGGAAATAGATCCAAATGAAGGAGGAGAGCTGCTGTTGTCATAGCAACCACAAAGGGACAGACAACCCAGCTTGGATGAAATAAGAAAAGTTGAGGGTTTTTTTTTTTTTTTTCCTTTCTGGTTGAAAACATCTCAGTGCTTTGAACAGGATGCATGTGACTGACACTGTCAGTCTCGAGCACTGCCTCCTGGTCCCCCACCCTCATCACTCCCACAGAAAAGGGAACTTGTCAACATGCGATGAGAGAAGTGCTTGGTGACACCTCTATTGAAAGGCGTGCATTTTACTTCCCCACTCTTAGGGCTTAGTTTTGTATTCACCTGACAGTTCACGGCCTCCCCTTCCATCTCTGGATCTGCATTAGACTCCTGAGCACCTCTGGACTCCAGCTTAAGTGATAGCTTTCTATAGACCAGGGGTCTTGTTCATTCCTTACCTTTTTAAGTCTTTAAATTGTATGACTAAAACAGCATTAAACAGCAACTTGAACACCCTACATACACACTTCATTCTTGCCATGTTTAAGGCAGACAGAATTACACTGCAACATGCCTCACATTCCAGGACATATAGAATAAGAACCGCCCTGTCTCTTCAGATTTTATCATTCACCTGGCGGGTCTTGTTCCAACACTTTATTTTCAGACTCTCATGGTGCTTTGCCTTTACATCTTATACATAACTTGCATATTTCTTTTCCAACCAACAAGTGAGTGACAGCTTAACTGAGTGATTGAGAGAAAGGCCTTGAGCTCTGAGAATTCTGGTTTGAGCCTGGCTTCTGCACCTCGAGCAAACGGTTCAATCACTCCCAACCTTCAGCGGCGTGTCTTTCTTATGAAACTGAAATAGAAGCTTACAGAGTTTATTGTTGACTCTAAATGAAATCATTCATTTAAAGTGGCTAGCATGGCTTTTAAATCACAGTTAATACTTGGTAAACTGTGGCTATATTGACCACATTTTTAAACAAGAGTTTAACTCATTTACATTTACTCTAAATACTAATTTGCCACCACAATTCATATTTGCCATTTCTATGCTTTCTTGACTTTTTATATTTTTTCTAATTTCTGTGGGATGGATGGTATTTTCTTTTAATGTTAAGTTGCTCTTTGACAAGTTCATATATATATAAAATACATTCTGATCACCTCTCTCACCCTCCTCCACACAGGTCCTCACATATTCATGTCATTTGTTTGGTTTTATGACCCACTGAGTTTAACCAGGAGCATCCATATGACCACAGATTTGCCGCTGTCTGTTTAAGATTGGTGAGCTCACTAACAGGCACACAACTGAAAACAGCAGCAATCCCCTCTACTCCTAGACTCTATCAGCAGGGAGGTGTCAGATCCCATGAGTCCCTCCCCTTTGATGATATTTTCTTTGTTCAGTTTTTCCTAGTTGTTTTAGACATACACATGCACAAACACACATTTTTCTTCTAGTGGAGCCAAAATTATATATTATTCTCTCTACAGTGGTAATCAATTGGCATCTAGACCTCCGTAAACCTTTCATCTTTCCTCTTGCCTCCCAGTCTACACTCATACTTTCTCACTGGAAACAGCTGGGTATTTCACTGCCAATTGTCCCCAGATGTGTCTGACTTACTGATTTGCAGAGCCAATGCTTGGTTTTGTTGTTTGTAGTGTCCCAGATTTTTTCATTCATTTCCATTTTGTGAGAATACGTCCTTAATTAATGCTTACAGAGAAGAACTCTGAGAGATAAAATTCTTTTTTTGGGGGGGAGGGGGTCGAGACAGGGTCTCTCTGTGTAGTCCTGGCTGTCCTGGAACTCACTTTGTAGACCAGGCTGGCCTCAAACTCAGAAATCTGCCTGTCTCTGACTCCCGAGTGCTGGGTTTAAAGGCATGTGCCACCACTGCCCGGCACGTTAAAATTCTTAAACACTCACATATGAAGCAAACTTCTTTAATTTCTCCCACACTTGAGTAATGATTTGACTGACAGAAAATTTCAGGTACAGAATAACTTTTTCTTAGAATTTTGAATATATTTTCTCCTAGTTTTCCCTGTTGCTGCTGAGAAGCCTGGTGCCAAGCCAGCTCTCTTATAGCCATGAGACCCTGATTCTTCCCTCTGAAAAATTCAGAATGTTTCTGTTATTCTTAGGATCCCGGAGTTTAACCTAATCCATCAGCACGGGACTTGTGGACACTGCACAGCACTCTGGGAGTCTGTCTCCAACTTTGGAAGTCTCCCATCACTTCTGTCAGTGTTCCCTCTGGTCTCTGTTACCTCGTTCGCTAACTGTCACTAGACTGTGTAACCCTAACAGTCAGTCCTCGCAGATGCTAGTCCATGACTTCTATTTCCATCCTCCATCCTGTTGTTCTGCGGGCTGGAGGCGCTCTCTGCGCCGAGCTTTCTAACTCAGTTTTCTGCTCCTCATTCATCTCACTGGGTGGTGTATGTTTTGTGATAATACACCAACATTGTTGGGCCTCTGGATTTCTATTTTACACTTTTAGAGTTCTGGTGGCATCTTTGATCACTGAATATTACTGGTACTGACATTCTCTCCCTTCTCTCCTGAACTCAATTATCAGTTGGTAATTTCTGCATTTTGTGACTTGAGCATTTCTCTTCTGATTTGGGCTTTTGCAAGAGTTTGGTATGATGGCTGACTGTGGCTGTCAACTTAATTTACCTAGAAAAAGGGCACTTCAGTGGAGAAACTACCGCCACCAGATTGGTCTATAGACGTATCTGTGGGGTATTTTACTCATTGTAAATGGAGGATGCCCCATCCAATTGTGAGCAGTGCCATCCCTGGGAAGATGGGTCCAAGATGTATAAGAAAACTTGTTGAGCAAGCCAGGGGAGCAAACCAGTAAGCAGCACTCCTTTGTGGTCTCTGCTTCAGTTCCTGCCTTCAGGCTCCTGCTGTGGCTTCCCTTGGTGATTGTACTGTGACTTATAGGTAAAGCTTTTCTCTCTAAGTTGGTCTTGGTCAGTGTTTTTACACAGCAACAGAAAGCAAACTAGAATATTTAGAGGTTTTTCTTATACTTTATAAATAACTTTTGTGGACAAATATTTGGTGGTGGGCTGGATTTCTATTTACCTGGCAAAGTAAGAGATCCTGTCTTAAGGGGATAAAGTAAGACACTCTATGTTCTCTTTTAGCCATCCTCTGTACATTCATGTGCACACACATACATGCATATCACACATATCACCCATGTGTACATGCACCAAACCATTGTAAACATGTCTATGGCAGCCTTGTAAGACCCTAAGCAAAAGATGTGCCTAAGCTATGCCAACACTTGTAACCACAGAAACTGGGACAATAAAATGTGTGTTATTTTAAGCTGCTGACTTTTGAATCACTAATGCACTGTCTCCTGGGTGTAGAGTCCCTGCTTCTGGGCTGTGTTACCCATTTCTCTATACTCAGTGGCTCCTTGGAATGCTTTTCCACATACGTACACATAGACACCCCCATACATATATACTCATACATATCATATGTACATATGTACGCTTAGATGTATAGACCCACGCACATACCTTAAAGAAGTGTCCTTCAGCTTTATCCAGGGATTGCAAATTCTTTCCTCTGTACAAAGCCCGAAAATAACAAAATAAAAAGTCAGTGGCCACTCTCATGGTTTAAAATAAATGCAAAATTCCTGAATAAAATATTAGTTAAGTCAAGTTGAATGAAACATAAAACAATAAGTCATGGAGAGATTTTTTTAGAAATGCAAAAAATAATGATGAATTATTTATTAAATTCATGAGGGGATTTAGTATGTGAGAAGGTAGCTTTTCAGAGTCCAGTTATACTCCAGTGGATGCAAACACCAGGTCAGCTCCCACAGACCCAAAACATGAGGCCAACCCCTGCAGGTCCTTATCCTACTGGATATCTACTCAGATCCAAGCAAAAGATCTGCCCCAGTGGGCACCAGGTGAGCCCACCACAGACTGCACTGGTCATTTGGTTCAGAATATCTGGAGGGGATGACTGGTTGATCCTGCTGAAGGGCATGCCAGTTACTTTCAACTCCAGGGTGACCTCTACACACTACTTAAAATGAACCCAGAAAAAGACAAGAAACAACAAATGTAGGTGAGGATGAGGGCAAACTTTTGGTTGGATCATAAATTTATGAAGCCTTTATGCAAAATGGCAGAGGAGCTCCTCAAAAATTTGGAGGGAATTACCATGTGAACCAGATTCTATTTCTAAGTACATGTCCAAAAAGACATAAAATCAGCTTCTCAAAGATAGCTACACTTCATTGTAGCATTTTTGAGCATTGCCAAGATGAGGAATTATCTAAGGGTCCAGGGATGGATGGATGGATGGATGGATGGATGGATGGATGGATGGATGAGTGGATGGATGGATGGATGAAGAAAATGTAATGGACAGCCTGAGATATTCATATGTACAGATAAATATTCATAGATACATGATGGAGTATTAATCTGTCTCTTAAAAGGTGGGTGCTTTGTAATGTGCAACACAAATACACATGGAGCACTATACTAAGTTAAATAAGCTAGAAACAGAAAGAAATGCTGCATGACCTCATGTGCAGAATCTAAGCAGGCTGAGCCCATACACATGAGCAGAATGCCTGCTGACATGGCCTGGGGTAGGGGATTGGGGATTCTGATGAAAGGCCTAAAGTTTCAAATATGCATTCTAATGATCAAATGTGAAGTTAGTACACATGCATCTATACTACAGATTTACCTAGACAAGTGAGTCTTGAATACACACACACACACACACACACACACACATCCCTGTGAAAACTAGTCAACACATTAATTGGCTATAATCCATAATCATTTCATAATATATACATATTAAGACATCACACAATATACCTTAAGTATGTGTGTGTTATTTGTCAACTATACTCCAAAAAATCTGAGAAAGAAAAAAAATATAAGATACAATTTCAATGTTGCATAAATGGCATAACACCAGGACTTTTTTATGTTATATTTTTTTATTAAGCATCACTCCCTAGACGGATCCAGGTTATATGTGTACAGACAGCAATCACTCTCGGTTGCCAAGGTATACTCTCTGGTTTGGCGTTTAACTCAGACCACAATTTTTTGAAGGACAACTGGGTTCTTTTTAATCTAGCAGTTCAAGATCTGGAAATGTAACACAGTGACACAGGCAAAGAAGCTTTGCATGCCACCCAGAAAGGACAACACCTGAGATTCACCAGGAGAGAACTGGTTAAAGTCATCTGCTGGACTCATATCGCATGTGTAGCTATGGGAAGTTACTTACTTCATGTTTATGACTGAGTTACAGAAAAGTAACAGGAGCAGGCTCCTTCTGTGTTAGTAAGAAGTGTGAAGACAGCAAGCAGACAAAGAGAACACTGCTCCCACCTATACACCTACTCTGCAAGGTCTACAGCCCTGCTCAGTATTTTTTCTTATATTTCATGCTATGTCACCGGCTAGGCAGCCACTGGAATTGCAACCACAGGTAATCAAAGCTGGGCCAAATGCTACTTACAACTTAAGGCACTGTTTCTAAAATGTTTCATTGTTGTAATATTTCTTGTCTATTTTTAGGCTAGATACTTTATGATTTGTTTTCCTTTTTGAGTTGGGGTCTCACTCTGTAGCAGCCCGGGGCAGTGGTGATCTCCTTTCAGTCTGTAAATAAGTTGATGTTCATAGGTAGTCCCCACTGATTCCCAAGCTTGAGTTATTCACATAAATCCTACTTGATCAAGACATATTATGCTTTTAATGCGCCACTAGATTCAATTACTTAGTATTTTATCAAATTGTTTCCTCCTGTATTAGCCTGTAATTTTATTTTCTGTCTTGGTATCAGAAATAAGCTGGCCTTATAAAATAAGAGTGGTAGTCTCTACATTTTTCTCTCCTCTAAAATGTAAAATGAATCAGGCTATTTCCCAGGATCTGATGGAACTTGATGATAACTACCAAGGGCCTGTGCTCTGGATGACAGAAGAGGGGGGGCAGATTGGTAGATGGTCCTTTAACTGCCATCTCTATTTTTTATGAGTGTTTTCTATTGGTTTTTCTTGGGCCAATTTTGGAAATTTATATTTTTCTTGACATTTTTGTCCATTTCATCTAAGGTTTTCAAATGGATTGGTATAAAGTTATATAGTTGAATCACATCATCCATACATTTATTATATGTGGATTTTCAACTATATATGCTCCATTAAATTTTTTATATATTTTTTTAAAGGAGAAAGGGAGACTAGCACTTTCAAGCCCATAGGCCATTCCTCCTGATATTCCAATTAGAGAGGCTGGGCCTCATAAGAGCAATGTGAACCAGCTAATCACACCATCTCAAAGGTGACTCTGTAGTTTGCAGGTGTTTCTCATATAAGCTAGTCTAATTTAGAAAGCAATAATGAGAGTCGGAGCTGAATGGAAGCCAGCATCTCCTCCACCCTTGGCACACGAGTACCTCCAAAGATATTTCCACCGTGTTTCCATTACAGACAGGGTTTGCCTTACCTTCCGACTTTAGATGACAGTATCCCGTTCCTTTAAATTGCCTCTGTATCCCAGATGTGTCTCCCTTTGCCTTGACCATACTAACAAACAATTTGTGTGTCTTGACATCCTATCAAAAATCCAACTTTGGCTTTTATTGATCCTGAAGTTCTTATGTTTTGTTTATTTCTGGGTTTGTTTTTATTAACTTGATCTATTTTATTTAGGTTTGGTTTTCATTTCTTACCTTGTTCGTTGATGCTGTGGCATGGTTTAGAATTTTATAGGAAAATTTAGAGGCATTTTCGTAAATGTATACTTTCTGAGCAAACCCGTTCTTCAGAATCTATCCTAGAGAAGAATTCACATATTTACCTATGGATGCAATGTAAACATTTCCTTTTTTAAAAAATCATTGTACATGTTTGGGTGTTCTCCCTCCATGTGTGTCCATGTGCCATGTGTGTTCAGTAGCCACAGAGGCCAGCAGAGAGCATCATATCCTTTAGAACTAAAGCTGCACTTGGTGTAAGCCACCACATAGATGCTGGGAATCAAACACAGGTCCTCCAGAAGAGCAGCCAGTGGTCTTAACCACTGAGCCATCTCTCCAGCCCCTAAACATCTTCTAAAGCTATTGTTTGTAACAAAAACAAAAAATCCTAAAAACATTTCACTATGAATATAACACTTAGTAGTCTATAGTGTGTGCATATGAGCATTGCACAAGCATGTCTGTAAAGGTCATAATTGAACTCATTTCTAGGGATCAAATTCAGGTCATCAGGCTTGGCAGCAAGCACCTTTATCCACTGAGCCAACTTCTTGGCCCCAAAATATGAATATAACTTACTGAACTATTCTAGAGTGAAATTCCTGAACAGTATATGGCTGACATAAAGGAAGAGGCAACACTCCACAAATGATGTACAAATGCTCCTCCAAATGATCCTTAAACCACTCCAGCCTTTCATCCCACTTCCCTGTGCTGTCTCTGTAACACACTAAATCCTCACCTGTCCTCCAATGGACTTCTCTGTTCCATTCCATTGATCTATCAGTCTATCCCTCCAGCTGCTGCTGCTATAAATTCTATTGTTTTATAACACCTCATAATATTTGATGCAGGTTAGCTCTCATTATTCTTATTTCAGAGAACATTCCTGGTAATCGCTCCAAGTCTTAAGAACAAAACAGTATTCAGGTTTGAGTTGAAACCGCATTGAATGCATAGATTTATTTAGTGAGAGCTGACGTCTTTACAGCCTGGAGTCTTCTTACCCAAGTGCAAAGTTTGACACCCCATTGATTCAAATCTCCTTTTATGGCCCCCAATAGAGGTTTATAGTTTCATTCATATAGACCCTGCAAGTTGCCTGTTAGGCTTATCTAGAGATGTTTTAGGAGTATTGTAGCATATGTATGTGGAATTCAGAACGCCCAAAACAATCTTTTAATCCACTCCTTCAAATCAATCCCTTTGCCAAATCCTTCCATCAAAACTCACTTGCCATAGGTGTCAGGGATCCAAAGTCATCCCTCAGCCCTTCTCAGCCTCACATCCAACTGCAGAAGAAACACACCCATACTGAAACAGGCCTTGAACCAAGCCATGGATATTTTTCTCTTCTGCTACCACCTGTCCAAACCAAACCATCATAACCTACCAGTGCAGCTTCAACTGCTCCGCGTCTTCTCTTCTTCTACCTATCTAACCTTTATACCACATCTTCTTTCAGTAAATTGATATTTGAATGCTCATGTTTAAGTGCTTCCATTGGCTTTGCATGGCAGTTAGGTGGGACCCAACATCTTTAGCAAAACCACGAAGGCTCCATAGATTCGGCCCTTCTTTTTCTCTTCAGCCTTCTACCCCATCACTCACCTCATTCATGACTCCCAAACCCACTGGATTCAGGTCAGACAACCAGCTGTGGTTGATAAGATCACTAACTCACCTTCATTCCTGCCATGTGAAAGAATTACATTCCCTTCTCTCATCCACGTTGGACATAGCCTGTGATTTCCTTTTAACCAATGAGATATAAACAAGTAGGAGCCAAACAGAGGCTGTCTATGCACTCCCACGGTTTGGGTTAGCCTCCTAAACTCCATATCACAGACAAACTCACTCTGGTTAGTCTGGGTCAGACTGAGTGACAGAGGGACAGATCTGAGCCCAACCGAGGCTATGCAATGCTGACCAGAAGCTAAGCAATGCTGACCGGAAGCTAAGCAGTGCTGACCCAAAGCTAAGCAGTGCTTACCCGAAGCTAAGCAGTGCTGACCTCGAAGCTAAGCAGTGTTGACCCAAAGCAGTACATGCATTCTTTCACAGAACAATAAGTGATTATTGCTTAATGACTATGTTTTGGAATTATTCATTACACAACATTAATTAGAGCAATATGATTCCAAATTTCCAAAAGCCAAACACATTCTGCATTCCTTCAGGAAACTCAGCTGTGTAGCATGTTCCCCATGCTAAGTCTCCTGTAATCAAAGTCTGCACTCACGGCTGGAGCGCAGCAATTGTGCTAAGGGAACCACACTGATCAGTCTAGACAATCAAATTGTTGAGGAAAGCAGCATGATGGAGAGGTAGGAGGTCAAACAAACAGAAGGACCAGCACCAAACGACACAGAGCTAATTCCAGAATCTAGAATAAGTAAGGTTAACACACTAAGAGATGTTTGCTTAGCTGTGCATTCTGAATTAAAATAAGGCTGACAAAGAAAGAAAGAAAAAAGAAAAAACCCTGAGATCTTGTAAGTTTAAAGAAATCCTTCCAACAGTTAAATACACAAGAGAAAATTAAACAGTGGGACAAATATGTAAGACCAAGACATTGCAAATGTTGGGCAACTGAAATAATTTCCTCTCCAGATTCTTCTAGCTTCCCATCTTCTCCTGTCTTCTGGAGAAGCTCCAGAAATTTTGGAGGCAGCTGATGAATGAAGCAAGAGAAGCCTGAGTCAGAAAGGGAGAGTGAGTTCCTTAGTAGTTTTTTGTCAACTTGACACATGCTAGAGTCGTCTGGAAAGAGGGAACCCCAGTTGTGGAGATGCCTCCATCGGGTTGGCCTGTGGGCAAGTTGATGGGGCATTTCCTTGTTAATGATTGACATGGAAGGGGAAGGTCCTATCCATTACAAGTGATACAAACCCTGAACAAGTGGGCCTGGGTTGTATAAGAAATAAAGCTGAGATAATCATAGAGCCTATATGGGTCTGAGCTAGGTTCTCTGCATGTCTCTTGTTGTTGTATAACTTGGTGTTATGGGACTCCTAACAGTGGGAGTGGGGCTGTGTCTGACTCTTTGGCTGCTCTTGGGACCTTTTTCCTCCTACAGGATTGCCTCATTAAGCCTTGATGTGAGGGTTTACATCTAATCATATTGCATCTTGTTATGCCATGTTCAGTTGATATCACTGGTAAGCATGCTTTTTTGTGAAGGGAAATGGAGGAGCAATAGATCTGAAGAAGATGACAGGGGTGCTGGAGGGAATGGAGGGAGGGGAAACTGAGTAAAGACATAGTGTTTGAGAGAATAAGTAAACTTTGTTTTTAAAAAGGAAGGGAAGGAGGGAAAGAGGGAGAGAGAGAGAGAGAGAGAGAGAGAGAGAGAGAGAGAGAGAGAGAGTCTGTTGAACAAGCCATGGGAGCAAGCCAATAAGCAGTATTCTTTTACAGTCTCTGTCTCAGTTCCCACCTCAAGGCTCCTGCCCTGCTTGAATTCCTGCCTTGACTTCTCTAAGCAATGGGCTCTGATCAACCACTTTTGGTCATGGTGCTTATCACAGCAATAAAAAGCAAAAACATAAGTTCTCTTTCCACGGGAAGTTGCCAGCCCAAAGCCCTCCTTACGCAGGAAGAGACAGCTCTTCACCTCCCTTTCAAAGACTTTCAACTCAAATCTGAAGTTTATAGGCATTTGCTGAAATGAGACTTCTGTATGGCTGGAGGTGACTGGAGAACTGCATGACTGACAAATGATGGCTTAGAAAATCACCAGGCTGACTAGGGATTTGAACACTCAATGACACAAAAATAAAACTGCTGAATGATGGTCCCTAGAGTCAAGCTGGCTGCAGCTGGGTTCTCAGACTATACAGGACAACACAAGCAGAGACTCACAAGGAGACTCTTAAAGATAGACTCATAAGCTACATGCGATGGTGCATGCCTTTAATCCAGCACCTAGGAGATAGAATAGGTAGATCTCTATGGGTTCAAGGCCAGCTTGGTCCACATAATGAGTTCTAGGTCAGCCAGAGCTGCATAATGAGATCCACTGTCTTGAATAAAAAGAAAAAGGTTTTCTGAGGTCCCAAACCCAGAGATTAGCATTGTAAGCAATTCCTGTCCCCAAATGGGTCTGCCTGAGTTGCCTCAAGATTGAACATTTTGCCCACCACACACTTCCTTTCAGTGTCACTCAGGGCCCTCAGCAATGTCAACACATATGTTGAACTGGAACCTTCTGTACTGTATTCTAATAAAACTTTTCTCTGTAAATTACTTCCGCTGTTTTATTATCATGACACAAAGCTGACTAGTGTAGCCTGAAATTCCGTTTATTATGCAGAGCTTTCCTGTATTCCTTCCTGAACTTCTGTATTTATTAGGACTTTCAACACATCTTGAAGTTTAGCTTTTTGGTGAAAATTGTGAACTTTGGAACAAAATAGCCAGGGGTTCGGGTCTCAGTTTTACTATTTATTAACTGTGTGATTTTAATCAAATAATTTAAACTCCCCAAGGCTCGTTTGTCTTGTCTGCGGTATAAATGGAAGTTCATGATGTCCAGAACTTATTTTAACAATCTAATTGAAGAAAATGGGCAAATTCATGAATTAATTAAAGGCAGCCATAGGCTATAGGACAACTGGTAGCTGTGGGTGGTGGTTATACAAGGCTACATTATACCACTATCTCTGGGTATATTTAAAATCTCTGTATTACAAAGCCTAGAAATTTTAATTTAAATATGAAAGCACCATCCAAAATCCAAAAGTACTGAACATTTTATAAAAGAAATAGAATTGCCAAATATTTGTAATGTTTGGTTTTATTCACAAATTTTAAGGGTAAATTTTACCTATGAGGCTGTCTCTGAAGTGATGAACATGTAAGATTAAGTAATATGTATAAATGGTTGTCCTTTCTCGTCCATGTAATTCTCAAGGTTGGCTATTCTTATTTTTTAAACTCTTTATTATTTCTAGAAGTTTTTTTACACTATCAACTCCTACCAAATCCATCCTCCTTCCCTATCCACTCATCTTGTGCCCTCTTTGAAATTAAAAAAGTCTGATTTATGCTGTCCACATACTCCTGGCTGTGTGGCCGCCCAATGGAGTGTGGTCACTCTAACAGAGGCCACACACTTAACAAAAACTGACTCTCCATCTCCCAACAATTATCAGTTACCAATAGCTCCTCAGCTACTAGTGGAATTTTGTGCCTACATCCCTCCCCCAAGTCCAAGATGCCCTCTGGCTTGACATTGTGCAGGTCTTGTGTATGCTCACAACCATCATGAGTTCACATGTGCAACTGCCCTGTTTTCTTGTAGGTATGCGCTGCCTCTGGCTCTTACAGTTTGTCTACCCCTTCTTACAATGATCTCTGAGCCTTGGCAGGAGGAGATGTGATACAGATGTCCCATTCAAGGTTGATAGTTCTACAGTCCATCATTCTTTGTATCCTGATCAGTTGTGGTTCTCTGTGTTGACACCTACTGCAAATAGAAGTTTCTCTAACAAAGGTTGAGAGATGCATTAATCTATCGATATGACAATAAGTCATTAGGGGGTTGGTTTAATGCCATGTCCATTTAGCGGAATAACAGTAGTAGACCTCTCCCCTAGGGCTTATGATCCATCCAGCCACAGGCTCTTAGTCCTAACAGTGGTACCAGATGTGGGCTTGTCTCATGGACTGGGACTTATGTCCAACTCGAAAGTTGTTGGTATACCCATAGCATTAGTGCCATTGTTGTAGTATCACTCATGTCTTTCCATGCTGGTCATTACTGTAGCTTGCAGGGTTTGTAGCTGAGCAAGACTGGTGATTGTTTTTCCCTTCTGGTAGTGTACATAGCACTTTCAGCACTATGAAAACTAATCTACAGTAATGAAGCTTTGGGAAACCTTGAAATAGGAACAAAAAAATAATCAACACAAAGAATCACTGAATTGGACAGTTGGCATTTTGAAGAGAATAACGGGATTGCCAAACTTTTAGCCAAATTACCAAAGGGGGGGGGGAATCTAATCTAATAAAATTAGAGATAAAAACAGAGACATTACAATAGCCACTGGAGAAATTCAAAGAATCATAAAATTATACCTTTAAAAATCTATATTCCCCTAAACCAAAAAATCTAAAACATATAGATGTATTTCTAGATATATGTGCTAAATCAAGATGAAATAATAATCCAAGTAGATCTATAACATCAAGATAGAAGTAGTATTAAAAATCTCTCAGTTGAAAATGGCCCAGGGTCAGATGGATCCAGTGTAAAATTCTACTAGATCTTCTAATAATTAGCACCAATCCTACTCAAATTAATCCATAAAATAGAAAATAAAGGAATATGTTCAAATTTCTTCATGTAGCCAATATTAAGGCTACCAAAACCAAACAAAGACCTAACAAAAGAGAAAATTATAAACTAATATACAAACACAAAAATTCTAAGTGAAATCCTTGCAAACCGAATTCAAGAATTCATTTAAAAGGTGAGGCAATATGATCAAATTGGCTTCATCCCAGAGATGTAAGGATGGCTCAATACATGTAATTCACTAAATTAATCACCACATAAATAAACTCAATGACAGAAACTACATGATCACCTAACTAGATGCAAGAAATGCCCTTGACAAATTCCAACATTAAAGGATGATAAAAGTCCTAGAGAATCTAGCAATACAGGGATAATCTCAATATAATAAAGAAAATATACTAAATGTAGACATACTCAAAGCATTTTCACTAAAATCAGGAACAAGACAAGGATATACAGTCTCTCCACTGCTGTTCAGTATAGTGCTTCAAGTCTTAGCTGCAGCAATAAGATAAAGAGGATATAAACAGAAAAGGGACATGTCAAAGTATACATATTTCCAGATAATATGATGATTCTATACATAAAGGGCCATAAAGACTCCACCAGAAAGCTGCTACAGATGATAAACACATTCCATACAGTAATGGAATACAAAAGTAACACACAAAAATCAATAGCTTCCCTGTAAACTAATGACAAACATACCAAGAAAAAAATGAGAGAAGCAGTACCATTCATAATAATCTTAAAGTATATTGAGGCTAGAGAGATTTCTCAGTGGCTAAGAGTACTTATTGTTCTTGCAGAGAACTGGGTTCCATTCACAGCACCCTATGGTGGTTTCTAACTGTCCATAACTCCAGTACAAGGGGATACAATACCATCTTCTAACCTCTACAGGTATCAAGTACATATGTGATGCACGGACATAAATACAGGAAAATCACTTACATAGAAAATAAAATGAATATTTTTAAGTTTTTAATGATATTAATAAAATATATTTGAATAAGTCTAACTAATGAAGAAAAGGGCTTGTACAATGAGACATTGAAAAGAGAGACTCTTGTTTCTTTCTATCAGGGAGTCTATATGCAGTGTTACCTTCTATCCCTATTTTCAAGACAGTCTTGCTGTTCAGCCTCAGGATAGCCTCAAACTCACTATACTGCCCAAGTTGACCTTGAACTCACAATTCTTCTGCCTCTATGTGTGCCACCTCACCCCCACTTACATTGTAAATTCTTAAGAGGAAAATCACTGTTTGTCTCTGTCATACTGACCGTGCCTGCTACATGTGCTTGGCCCAAGCTCAGTAAATATTTGTAGAATCAGTCTTCTTTATTCAACAAACATTTGTACACCACATAACTATGTGATTGACATTATTCTAAGAACTTCACAAATACAAGTCTATTTAAGCAGAGGTTAACCCAATGAGGATTTCTATCTTAAAGGTGAGAGGACAGGAGCTACAGGATATTGAACATGTCCAGGATAAAGCAATAAGAGGGAGCAGTGTTGGAGTTCAAACAAAAGCATGTCCTTGACACAGACCAGAGTCCATGCACTTCCTAATCCCTAGGCTGCTTCTTAGTCAAGAATATAGTCTTCACTCCATCACAATCCCCCCACATCCTCTTATGAGAGTTGCAGATGGTCAATCTGTGGCTGAAGTCAGACATGAGAGTAGAGGTCTGGTGTGTTAGATCTGGCTCCTGTGACTAAGGAGAGCCACTGTACATACCTTCAGTACCTTCAGTGACACAATACTGTTTCAAGTTGGACATGTTGAGAGTATTTATACCAGAGAAAGTGGCAAGCACTACAATAAGAGGGTTTTCATTTTTTTAGGAAGTTAATTGCCAAATATTTCCCAGATGACCACTGAGTCCATCTCAGGTGATCTTGAACATCCAAATCTATTAGTTGTCTCTTTAAGGAGACAGGCTCCTGGTGCATGGGTTGATGAGTACTCACATACAGGGCCACAGGGAGAGAAACGAATGAATGTGTGCATGCATGAATGCATCAATGAATTCTCTTGAAGGGATCCCTAATGTGAACTCCTAAAGGAGAGGCATTATAAGCAATTTTAGTAATTGCAGCTTTTCAGGTGGCAAATGAAAGAGGCATCCCCTATGGACCAGAGTCAAGAACTCAAGCATCATTAGTCAATCATTGACATCTCTTCATGAAGCTCAGTAAATAGACATTTTTCAGAGGACTTGGCAAGAAGCCAACTTCTTCAACAACCTTCCTCTTTGAACAAGGAGAGTAAAGAAACTCCTCAAGAATTTCTTTTAGACAAGACATAAATATGAGCTAGAAGGTTGTCCTGCTGCCTCAACACATGAGAAGCTGGGGCCACTCTGACCTCAGAATGGCTTCCGCCAGAATGGTCTCCAATGCCTGAGTCTGGGCAGGAAGTGATAACATGGTATAGAACTTAAAGTCAAAGTTATCTGTGAAAGAACCACATACTCTGCCCTTTGTCTGATATATAACAGTGTAGACAGCAAAAACACATTTGAACAAGTTTTGGTCTGTGGTTTTTTAAAAAGCTTGAGGGCCCTACTGAAATTCCTCAATTCATTTTGAACTTCCCAGGTACCACCCTAGGGAAGTCACTGTGCACACAGTCCTTGATTTACTGTCATTCAACTTAGAATTTTTCAACCTTAGGACTGAGCACAGTCACTATACAGTTAGTAGAAGCTGTATGTCCAATCAGTTTTGCTCTTTGCCCAATCAGCCACAAAATCACAAGGGTAGCAACTCTGTGATGTACTGTGTTGACAGGCTATGGTGTGGGGTAGATTAAAGAGACTAAATGCACAGATGAGTTATACTATTTTCAACATAGAGTAGGTTTACAAGAAAATAACACATTGTAAGTCAAGGGGCATCTGTACCAGCTTGCTGAGTATTTTAAAAGTATCCTCTAGAAAGCCAGAGAAAATGTGAGCATGCTTCTCAGAACATCTATTATCACAGTAGCAAGTAAAGCAGCTGCCTGCAGAGTCTGTCCACTCCAGTGCCCATCAGCTGGTATTGCTCATAAATATGTACTTGGTTGTGGATTCAGTGGGGCTATTGGAAGGGGAGCTTATGAGAATCTGCTTCACAGCCTTCTCCAGATTGCTCAAAAAGGTGTCTTGAGCCAGGTGAGGAGACATACAATTGTAATCCTACCCAGAATATTGTGAGTTCAAAGTCAGCCAGGACTACAGAGTGAATCCAGGCCAGCTTGCATGGAATCTTGTATCAAGAAGGAGAGTTGGAAAAGAGGATGGGTGAAATGGGAGAAGAGAGGAGGAAGGGAAGAATGGAGGGAGAGAAGAAAAGGAGGAGGAGAGAAAGGAAAGAAAGCAAGAAGGGAGGAAGAGGGAGAGCAGAAAATAAGGACCAAAGGGAGGGGGAGAGAAAAGAACAATGGAAGAGAGGAACAGAGGAACTGAGGGGTTTAAGGAGGGAGGGGAGGGGAAGCAAAGACTTAACTTGTGAGAGCTTTCTAAACGACAAGGCTCAGAATACAAACTGAGCAGGGTGCTATGGACATCAATACTAATGAAGAAATGAAGAAGTAAAGCAATCCCTTCTCACTGATACTTGAAAGCAAGTCACTGAAACTTCTTATGGGACTCAAAGACATTCTCCAGTGAGGACTTAACTCAGAGATGTTCTGAAGTTCAAATCATTGGGTCTGCACCCCCTTTGGGCATAAACTTCTAAGTATTTTGAGAATCAACATTTTCCCAGGTCCTAGCAGCACAATTAGGAGTAAATTAAATGCTAACCATAAACACAAATTCTATAAAGAAGTATGGTCAACTATATTAAAGAATTTGGCTGGAGGAATTTTTTGTCAGTATTTATATCCATGGTCAGTTAACTATTAATTATTATATAGGGTTTGTTTTTGTCTTTATAACTAGCTAGGGTTTGCAGAAGAATCTCAAGATTTTGTCTATGAGTCCGTAACCATCTCCTTCTCTTAGTCTCCTTCCCCCAGGGTTTGATCTCAGCCAATGTGACCCTCCTATATGACCTTCCAATTGACCTTCTCTCTGGGGAACTTCAAGTTGTGACACTTGAGACTGATGCTTGGAAGTACAGAGAGTTGAAGCCTCGAAACACTTGGGAGTCATGGGTTACAATTTGTTTCTCTGAGTTCCCAATGGCTGGGCAGACTGTGCTTCCCACATTCTTCAGTTCTGGTTGTCACTTCTCTTGTCTTATCTGAAAAGTTCCAATGTCCTTTCTGGTCTTTCTTGATTTCATTGGTTTGCTCGTCTCTTTCACCTGTCACCAAAAGAAGCTGAGTTTTCAATCACTAGAGAAATCCTCACTCAAAGGACCAGCCAGGAAAGCACAAGACACCAGCCTCCTTTGCCTGAAGCCTCTAGGCGAATATAATGCAGGTTTGTTCTGTGCTCAAGTAACTTCCTGAATCCCAGACTTAAACCTGCCTCGACTCAGACATATGAGTTTGAGCATATTCCATAGTCTTAGTGGGACACAGTTACGTTGGTCTCAGACCACATTTCTACATTTTTCTCTGCTAAAGAGATAGTTTCTCCAATCTGGAGTTCTAAAAAGAAAAATAGGCCAACTTAGAAGTGTGCAAGCATGGTAGTGCAAAAGTCTGTCATCCCAGTGTTTGCAGAGGGTTGGGGGAGGGCTGGGGAACTACATAGTAAGATAGTGAGATTCTGTCAAAAAAATAAACCCTTAAGGGTGGGAGCCTGGTTGTTAACAGACTTACCACAAAAGCATAAAGACCTGAGTTCTGTTTCCAAAATCCGTATAAAAACCCAAGAACAGAGAAGGCAGTACTTCCAGTACTGAGAAGTCAGAGACAAGAGGATTCCTTTGGGTTCAATGGCCAACCAGCCAGTCTTAGTTAGGGTCTCCATTGTGTTAAATACCATAACTAAAGCAGCTTCAGAAGAAAAGACCTTATTTCATTTCCTAGCTTACAATTCGTCATGAATTGAAGTCAAGGAAAGAAATCAAGGCAGGAACTGGAGCAGATTCTGTGGAGGAATTCTACTTACTAGCTTGCTCTCCCTGGCTGTTCAACCTACTTCCTTCTACTCCTCGGACCGCCTATCTCAGGGTAGTACTGCTCACAGTTGCCTTGGCCCTCACACATCAATCATTGATCAAAAAAATACCCTACAGACTCCCTGCAGGCAATCTGGCGGAGGCATTTTCTCAGTCACTATTCTTCTTCCCATATAACTCCTGTGTCAGGTTGAAAAAGTACCAACCAGAATACAGTCTAACCAAATCCATGAACTTCAGGTTCAGTCAGAGAATCTATCTCAAAAACAAAGGTAGAGAAAATTGATAGACACCTAATGTTGACCTCCAGCCTCTACACACGTGTGCATACACATGTTAACGTGTGTGTGTGTGAGAGAGAAAGAGAGAGAGAGAGACAGAGAGAGAGAGAGAGAGAGAGAGAGAGAGAGAGAATTTCCTATGTAGCATATTTGATGCTCCTGTGTCTGTTTCAAAATGCAAAGGTAGAATGGCTAGGATCTGATGGCTGTCTTAGTGTGAGATTTAAATCTGGACCAAATAACATTACTATTTACACATGATCATGATCTCCTTCAAATGAGGAAAGTGAGTATGCAACACTTAGTTACTTTCTCAAGCTCCAAAGCTGGCAAATAAGTGGGGCTACAATTATAACCCAAGTTCCCTGACTTCCTGAGGGAAGTTAGTTGTTCCCTCACATCCAGGTTCAAGTCCCTGAACTATGTTTGCGTGGTTCATGTCCTGCCACCACCCCAGGTATATAATCTTAGCTACTCCCTGCACTTCCCTGTGATTAGTGTCCTCCTCTGTAAAATAAATGTGTATAAAATCAGCATCATAGTGTTGTTCAAAGGACTGAACAACAGAAGCCACCAAAAGCACTTAATGAATTGCCTGGCAGGTGACGCCCACTAGAAACCCGTGAGTTATTAAGAGGGCACATGCTTCCCTGCCTTCTCCTGACAGAGGGGCCTCCATCACCTTCATTAACCGCACAAACCCTTATAGTGACAGTACTACTAAAACACAGAAATTAGATAGTGCCACCACACAGTCCTTGAAGAGATGAAGAAGTAAGGAGGGGCACATCACCTGAGAGGAGACTGATGTGGATTAAGGGGAGAATGCAGAAGGAGTTATATACAACACACTCTAGGGACTAGGTAGCTCATTTTTAAAGCCTAAGTCCAAGTATATCATTTATGCTCAAAACAATCCACTGGTTTCCCATCTTGCTGAGGGAAAAACCAGCCACTGCGCAGTCTGCCAAGTACCCATGTATTTTTTCTTGACCCATTTTCTTTTTCCTCCTGAGTCTGCTCCAGCCTGCTATCCTTTGAAATAATATTAGGACCCTTGCACATACCTTCCCTTTCCCTGTTCACATAGCTTGTTCTATCACCTCTGCCAATCTGGGTTCCAATAGCATTTCCTTAATAAACTATTTGATGTATATCTTCTCAATTGCTCCACCCTTCTCTCTCATTCCTCAAGCCTTTCTGGATTTATTTCAGAGCATTGTATGAACTGCCTTCTAATACAGACTGTATACCCGGGTAGGACAAAGGTCTATGAGGTCAGAAAGTTTGCTTCCATTTACTATTACATTCCCAGTGTCAAGAAAGAATAGTTCCTACCGCTTGATAAATGCTGGATGAGAGATTTGCTCATGAAAATGAAAGAGAAGTTGCCAAGAGAGATTACAAGTAGTTGGATGTGTTAAAATAAGGTGATTGAACCTCAGAATAAATCCAGAAAGAGCTACAGATATCTGATCAGGGCATGGTCTGATAACATTTCATGCTCTGGGGTGATCTGACTAGCTGAAGTCTGGAGTTGAGGTTGAAGAGGGCTCAGAGGGCAGAAAGTCTACTTCACACATGAAGGCTGGTGTTACAGATGGGAGCTATGAAAGCCTTCATGGGAACTTCATGGATTTACAGAGGAAAAAAACAGTGGGCCTGGCATCTAAAGGGAGAATCTGTGAGACATGGTGACTGACTGACATAAGCAAATGTCTAAGGTGGATGTAGATGCCTTTGTTGGTTCTTTGGTTTCTGTATGGAACAAGTGGGTCAGTGTCCTGAGAATGTGAATGGCAGTTTGAGAGAAAGGGGCATAAGTATATTTTTGTATGTTGATTTTCACACGCCTGGATAGAAGTGGGAAAAGAGGTTATGTTTTTTGTTCAGTGGAGAGCTTGTGAATGGTATCATTGTAGCAGAAGGCAGTGCTATAATTGTAGGTCCTGAACTATGTACTAGGAGTGATATCTGCACAGAAGCTGAAGAGCAACTATGGTTGTCTTCCTCAATAATGTTCCAAGATATTTTAAAATGATTTGTTAACCTTTGACAATATTTTAAATGCACTTACATCGTATGCACCCCTATAACTGCCTTCCCTTTCCCAACTCCCATTGGACATCCCCATAACTCTACCTCCTCCCTTCCCCACTCCCATTGAGCCTCTTCTTCCCAACATGTTCACTTCCCATTTTATGTTGTGCATATGTGTGCATGTATGATCCACAGTTTAATGAGTCTTGTTCATATGAGCCTGGATAGGTGACTAGCTACTGGATAGGCAGCTAGCAGTGACTACCACTGAGAAAAAATGGCTCATCTTTCCTTCCTACCCATTAATGGCCAATGAGGTCCTCAGGGAGCAACAAGGCCTCCCAACCCCATCTCCAATCCATGAAGGAATGTTGAAGGGCTCAAACCTGTAGATAACCAGAGCTGCTATGCGTTCATGAGTACAGTGGCCATGACGTGTCTACAAGATGATGTTCTATAATATTTCTCCCATCCTTCAGACTTACATTCTTTCCTTCCCTTCTTTCATGGTGTTCTACAAGCTGTAGAGTGGGTGATGTATATGTTCAGTTTAAGGCTGAGTACTCAAGAGTCACTGATTCTCAACACTTTGCCCAGTTATGAGTCCCTGCATTAACTCCTGCCCATTGCAAAAAGCAGCTTCTCAGCCAACCATGGTGGCACCGCCTTTAATCTCAGCACTCGGGAAGCAGAAGCAGGTAGATCTCTGTGAGTTCAAGGTCAGCCTGATCTACATATAGGGTGCAGCCAAGTGACATAGAGAGACCCTGCCTAAAAATAAATACATGAATGAATGAATGAATGAGCAAACAAATGAATGCCTTCATCTGACCAAGGCTAAGAATAGCACTGATCTGTGGGTATGGACTTTAAAGGCAGTTTGTCAACACACTTGGACACCAAAACAAACAGTAATAGTTTGACCTAGGACATATTTCTACCCGTGGAGTGCCAACAAGGTTTACAATACTGAGCTTGAGTTATCTATTGTGAAGTGAGCCTTAAATCTAAATGGTTTGTTTTCTCTGAACCTATGCCATGATTGTACCAGAGGCACTAGGGGGCCTAACAAGTCAGTATTATAGCTTTCTCGATCCACAACTGTATGCAACCATTGATGACTTTCAGCTCAGTTACAGCTCAATTACAATGATGTCTCTCTGTCTTTCAACTAAAGTATATTCCACCTTATTTTTAAGACAGGATCTCTCACTGATTTGACTAGAGTAACTATTCAACAAGCCACACGGGTCTCCTCTCTTTACTCCGTAGGTGCTGGGGTTAAAGGCTTATACTGTTATGCCCAGGTTTTTTATGAAGATGTTGGGTATTTAGTTTAGGTCTTTATGCTTGTACTGGAATCACTTTCTCAGATAAGCCATCTCCTCATCCCCTAGATCCTAGAATTTTAATACAGGGTTTGCTGTGGCATCCTGAGGTCAAAGGTAAAAGGCAAAAGACCTACTCTGATTGACAGGAGTATAGATGAGAAGCATGTTTAACCTTTCCTGTTCATCTCCTTTTTCACTCTCTCCTTCTCTCTTTCTACTTCTCTTTCTCCCTCTTCCTTTCCTTCTCTGTTCAAGTATAACCTATAATGGGTTGTTCTATGTGGTGGTCTGAATGAGAGTGGCCCCCACAGACTCATAAAGTAGTCTCCAGTTGATGAAACTGCTTGGGAAGGATTAGTAAGTGAGACCTTATTGGAAGAGGTATGTCATGAGGGTGTGTTTGAGGTTTCAAAATATTCACACCATTCCCAGATAGCCCTCTCTGTGCCTTGTGGTTGTGTTTTGGGATGTTCTAGCACCATGCCTGTCTGCCTGCCTGCCTGGCTCCCTGCCCGCTGCCATGCTCCCTGCCATGGTGGTCATAGACTCCAAACCTCTGCAATCATGAACCTCAAATTAAATATATTGTTTTATAATTTCCCTTGGTCATCATGCTTTGTTGTGGCAATAGGCATAGCTAAGACACCCTAGGAATCCAATGGGATGACTCACTCTGAAGAAGAATTAGGTTGGCATTGTTATTTACCTATTTGGAGCATCATGTTCTATATAATATTTTTTGTTGGTAAAATGTATAAACTCATCATAAGCTAAGAACTGCTACTATTGTAGGACAGCAAGCCTCCATGCTGGCCCATGTTTTTCAAAATTCCAGCTGTGTGTTGTGAGTTCTTACACATGAAATACCAACTGTTTCAGATACATGAGCAAAGTGTGTTTCTGATTCCCAAGTGCATCATCAGTGCTGAAAGCATGGGCCATAGGCATAGCATTATTAAGACACTAAAATGGAAGGATCCTTGCAGGGTAGAAGAGGGGAAAGACCCAACTAAACTTTAAGCAAATGTCTGACAGTGTGCTACAAAGCTTGTTGATTATACACAGCCTAGAATTTGGAGGGGGATTTAAATGAAACAATTGGCCATGGAATGTGGAATAATCTGGATTCTGGCAAAAGAAAAATAAACTCTAACTTATATTAAAAGGGGGCAATATTATGGCCTCACATACCTATACAGTAAGCAGTAGCTACTATAGCTCAGCTAAATCCAAGACTCATCTAATGGGACTGGATCCAACTTAACAGTCTTCATCTCTTGGCTTTGCTTTCCTCAGCTGTGTGCTTTATCAAGCAAGTAGACCCTTCACAGAATCAACCTGGCTTCCAACAGCCTCAGTTTTAACACACGTGAAGGACCACTCAATGGCATAAAAACATGCCTGCTTCTAATTGTCCCAATAGCAGGAGTAGCCGTGACTAGTTGGAGAAGTAGGAACAGTGACATCCTAAACTAACACTGCCTTCAATCAGAGGAAGTAGAATCCCTAGTAGCAACACTGAGATCACATAACTGCTTAAAAATAATAACCAGTCTTATTATGGAGGAAAGGTGTGATTCCCCCAGGAAGATAAGGATTATGCTATTAAAATGGAGAACAGATGTTCAACTAGCAAGAATAGCAGATGTCTCACAGGAATCAAGTTGGAGAAATCCTTCCCTAGTGTTACAAAACCAGGCTCGTTTTTCTCTCCATAGGATAGGATCACCAGCAAAGCAATGAATTTGTAAAATATGGAGGGCTTCTTCGTGGAGCACCAACTACAAACAGTGGACAAACACATCTGCCTCCCTGAGAACAGGAATATTTGCAGCATAAAGAATTAATATGGTCTGAGGCATGGGGAAAGGTGATTGGAGGCAACATGAAAAGTAGTATGATCTGGGAGGAGCAGAAAAAGACAGGGGGGAGTAAAAAAAGGAGATGAACAGGAAGAGGTTAAACACGTGATCTGTGGATAGAGTTTTGATGTCACAAACCTATGCTGCCCAAGTGACAAGGTAACTTCTACTAATTCAAGTTAGAAAAGGCTGTCTCCCATCCCATCTTTAAATGTTACCAAGGTGATCATAAATCACAAATGTTACTCATGGTAAAGTTAAAGCTAGCAGGAGTCTGTCATGTTATTGTTCCACTAAGCCACTTCTGAAATCAGTAAGGAAAGCAAACCACTAAAGCCAAGTGAAGCTATGGAGATTATTCCCATTTCCCCTCGGTTCCAAAAGACAGAACACGCTGTTTGCTTTGCTAGCTTTCCCTAGGGAAGAAGAGTGAAGTCCCTTAGAAGAGAGAGAAACATTGAATTTGTGTCATTATGGGGAACTGGTTACATTTAGTGGTTCCTGTTTCAGCAGAGGGCTTGTTGAAGTGAGCTGTGAGCCTGTGGTGCTCAAAGAAGCAAAGAAGGTTACACCAGAAATGTAGAAAAAGAGTAGATGTTGACTGGAGACAAGCCCCCATCTATGAGTTTACACCTTCCAGCTCCCCTCTCCTGCTCCAGTGCTGAACAAGCCCCCATCTATGAGTTTACACCTTCCAGCTCCCTTCTCCTGCTCCAGTGCTGAACAAGCCCCCATCTATGAGTTTACACCTTCCAGCTCCCTTCTCCTGCTCCAGTGCTGAACAAGCCCCCATCTATGAGTTTACACCTTCCAGCTCCCTTCTCCTGCTCCAGCGCTGAACAAGCTGGTTGCCATATGCAGCCTCCCCCACTGCTCTACGTCATTCTGGTTTCTGCTGTTACTCCACAGAATGACTGAAAAAGAAGAAGGGAAAACTATGTTCAGCAATTCTCAAGACCAAAGTATGCTGTAGTTGGAATGTTTATGCATCCTCCAAAACTTAATTCCCAAGGCAACAGCATTAAAGTGGGGAGGAAGGCTTTGGAGGCGACTAGGGCATGAGAGCTCCACACTCATGAATATCATTAGTGTTGAGATGGACAGCTAGTCTATGTCACCCCACCACCTTCACTGTGTGAGAACACCATCTATGGGCTCAGGGAGGAAGTAGAGAACTGTTCTCATCACAAATCCAGTACTTTCCATCCTCCACAACTTTCTAGTCTTCATAAGTTGCTTAGCTACAGTATTCTGTTGTAGGTCCATGAGAAAACTAAATAAAACAAGGTGTATATGGAAAGAAACCACACTTCTGAATCGTGAGGGTATTTCTATCAAAAGCCATTCCTGATCCTCACTGAAGAGTTTCATGACAAGATTCTTCCATCCTTAAATTCTACTTCTAAGAGAAAAGAAAGTATTAGACTACACATGTAGAGATTGAACGAGAGGACCTGCTGAAGCACTTCCCGGGGTAGAGAAGAGAATGAGCTAGGGCAAGTATGTACCAAGGTTGGGTCCATATAGCCAATAGCCAAGCAACCAGCCAGTTTCACAAAGCAAGGCTAAGGCAAAAATTCCCACTGAAACTTTATGAATCCCAGAAAGGGCCCAAGACAAGAGTGGAAAGGTCACAAGTAATTCTAGAAAGTCTTGGCTAGATCCCAAGAGAAGATAAATAGAAAGCCACACCCACTACATAAAGCAGCATGGGATCCCAGATCCCCAACCCAACTATTTTAGTATCTAGTAGAACCAACCCCAGGTGTGGAAAGGGTGCTAGTCAATCTGACAAGGTAATTCAAGTTCATGTACAACAGGAATTAATGAAGAAAGAATGAACAATAAAAGCCAAGGGGCATGCAATTGATCCTCATGGACTCATTTAGATAATACATGGGACTTTTGAGTAGAACCAAGACCTTGATGCCTAGACATTGCTTCATAAATCTGCAATATGTAGACTTCCAAGTTCAACATCTGATATCAACCAATAATACGTCCACAAACCTCCCTAGGTCCCATTCTTTTGGTGCCTGCTTTATAGCCTTGTGTCAAAATGATGCTTTTCAATGCATTCTTTATTAAGCTTGTTTCTTGACTTATGACCTGTCAACAGAGTGGGCTACTGCCTCTTAAAACACTGAACTAGCTTTTCTAACACCCGTACTTTGACTAGCATGGCTCTAGGAAAGGTTTCTCTGCTCATGGACAGTTTTTTTCTGCTGGCCCCAACCATCTATTCTTTCAATCTATGTTTCTTGTCAAGCCTGAAGCATTCCTACCTTTCTTAAGCTTTTCATTATAATCAGCTGCCCTTACCTTGCTATTCCCTGCAAGAGTTTTATCTCAATCATATATGCATTACAACAAGTGCCCTTCAGACATGGATCAAGTTATCTTTGGGGTGCTCTATGTAAATGAGAACACTTGAAAATGCTAATATATAATGAGCCAAAAATTGACAAAGTAATAGCAATACTACTTCGAATGGACTATGGAGAAGAGCAGATAAATGGCTGAGAAAGAGTAGGGCTAGGAAAGGGAAGTAAAGTGATCATAATCACTGAAAGGGGAAAGGGGGGAAAAACAATGGAAGGAAAGCACAGGCAAGTGATGGCTGCTGGTAGGAGTGAGCTGGGCTGGATAAGAACTAGAGAAGGAGCCACTGCCGTGTTACTCTCTTGGCAGCGGTTTAACAGAAAACATTGTAAGACCGGATGTTCCCTGGCGCGGGAGGGTCAGACTAGAGTGAAGGGCATGATGAAGCTTATGAATGCTTAGTGTCTATGAGAAAGTCAAGCAGCACAAATAGAAGAAGATAAAACAAGACCTTTGTTAACTTCTGCATAGTGTTTCAGGGAACAAAATATAGTGACAGCATACCTTTGGTTCGTTTCTGTGTCAGCAGTTGCTGGTGGCATAAGGAGTCATCTGCCATACTGGAAAACTGAGGGTAAGTAGTACTGAAAGCAGAGCCCTCCACGGTCATTTTAGGATGTAAACTGATCATACCTGAAGCCAGTACATTGGGAGCATATTACATCACCGCGTACTATCTATGTCCATAGATGTTCAGGTCTGGCAAGGGAAGAAAGTAATTTCATAACACAGAGATAACCTCCGTTATTAATGTAAAACCAGAGCGATACAAGGGCATGTAGCCCTGTGGGAAGGAACACTGGCAATGTACTTTTGAGGGGAAAAAAGGAGTTATTGGGAGCTGAGATCTTCAAAAAATAGCTTGTGCTTTCTTCTCTCTTTTTAAACTGGTTTTTATTAGAAAAAAATCAAGCATTAAGAAAACAAATCAAAAATTTTGCCTCTGTACTACTGAGAATAACCTTACTAGTAGTAATTGTTATTGCTATTAAAAAAACAAGTATCGGTATCTTTTCACTATTTGTATATATAATAGACTTTATAATGCCTTTAAATATTTAGTAGTATTAGGCAATAATATCTTAATTCACTATGAATATTAAGGATTAAAAAGTGCTATGTGTTCGATTTCAGTATCTGTCCAGGTTATAACATTTTTCCAACTGTTTCTCTTTATAACACATGCAAAAAAATAAATAAAAATAAATAAATAAATGGAAGATAATTACAGTTTTTTTAAAAAAAAAAAAACAAAAAACTACTTGTCTTAGTTGCATTTCAATTGCTTGACCAGCACTGTGACCAAAGCAACTTATAGAAGAGATTGAGGACTTACAGTTTCAGAGGGTGAGGACATGACCAGTATAGCAGCCAGCAGATAGACATGGGACTGGAGCAGTAGCATATACCTTTACCCACAAGTAGGAGAAGGGCAAGGAGAGGGAAGGGAAGAGAGAGAGAGAGAGAGAGAGAAAGAGAGAGAGAGAGAATGGCATGGGCTTCTGAAGCCTCAGCGCCTGGTCTCTGGGACACACCTCCTATCACTTCCCAAACAGTTTCATTAGCTGGGGACCAGGGATTCAAGCATGTGAGCCTATGGTGGCCATTCTCAGTCAGACCACCATGCCATTCAGCAAGTTAAAAATCACTGGCTCCAAAGTACAGAAAAAGGAGCTAGAGAACACTGATGTTTTGCATGCACTCTGCTTAATGCTAGTTGATTTCTCTTCATTACCATGGGACTAAGAATCAAAGTTTTACTAAGCACCTATATCATGGTAAGTACATCTGATTTAACTTAAATATCACAGCAAACGCACTTCCGTACTACCAGATACTGTTCTAATTTATTCATCTTTGTAACAAACTTACGAAGTAGTTGGTCTTACTTTTCCCAGCTAGCTGACTAGAAACCAGAGTATGAAGGAAGAAACTTGACCCGGGCACATACATGAGATTTGTGCTGGGCTCTGAACCCAGGCAGCCAGATTCTGAAGTCTGTGTTTCTAACCTCTGTGTTCAGCCTCAGGGGTTGAGAAAACATGAAAAAATAAAGACAAAGCCACTTTTGTAAGATCTCATAGACAGCATATTACAGAACCTAGTTTGACCATGAGATAAATTTATTTTGACATCTGAGTTTGTTGTCTCTTTTACGTCATGCAGCTCTGAACTTAAAAAGATGCAATGACTGGAAATGAGGAAAATACCAATCCATATAACGTAATGCTCATTGAGGTATGGTGGGAGCTCTGTCCATTGCAACAAGATAAAGTAGAAAAGAAGAGAGAAAGAGAAAAGGAAGGGAAGGGAAGGGACATTAACCAAAACTGAAGAAACAAAGCAGTCCATATTGGCAGATACATGATAGTCTATCAGAAAGCCAAAAGGCTCTACCAAAAGCAAGTGAACTAATAAATGGATTCAAGAGATACAAAAACATCAATTGTAGGTCTGTATGTCCATATGTACAAAAACTAATCGCCTCCCAGTTAACAAGGATCACATGGAAATTTAATTTAAAACATACAGTAATTTATAATTGCTCAAAATAATAAAGCAGTGAGTTAGAAACCTGATTAAATGTGTGCACGTATTATGTTGAAAACTATTAAGCCAAAAATCAAAATAAACAGAAAGTGGGGCGTGTTCCCTGAGTAGAACCCTCATCATAGTAAAGATCTCGCGGAGCTAAAATAACTAAAATAATTTTGAATCAGAGAAACTAAAGAGTCACCGCACCTACGATGATTGATTATCTGTAGCTACAGTAATCCTATGTATGAATGAAAACAAAGAGATCAACGAAGAGGCCAATGGGGGAAAGCAACTCCAAAGCCAGTGTCACACAGGTGCAATTGACTAATGTATTTTTCTTTTTTTAAATTGCAGTATATGGAACTGAGCCTACAGACTGACACATGCTAAGAAAGCACTGTACTTCTGAGCTACACTACCATCCCAGTCAATTGATTTTTAGCCCAGATGTAGAAGTAATTTGCTGGAGAACACATCACCTCTTCAAATGCTGCTAGATCACAGCTAGATCACAGGCAACCCTATGGATGCTTCAGAAGATGACAAAGACTGAAATCTTTGAGACATGAGATCTGGTCAGGAACTCTCAAATGTGTCACCAAAACCATGCTTTGTAAAAGAATAAGTTGATAAGTTGGACTTTAAAATGAAAACTTCCTATTCTGTGAGAGACACTGGTGAGAGGATAAACTAAAAAAGAATTAACTATATTTAGGAGGCCTTGCGTTTAGAATAGAAAAATCCTAAAGCAGTTTTAGGGAAAAAATATAAATAATCTAATGCAAAAATGAACAAAAGGCGCAGATACTCTGCCAAGGAGGGCACAGAGATGACAAAAAACACATAAAAACTGTTTGACGTCTGCAGCCTTCTGGAAACTGAAAGCTAAGATTGCCATGAGGTCCCAGCACACGTTAATTAAAGCAGCAAAATAAGAAACTGTGACAATACCAAATGCTGGCAAGGATGTGGAAAAGCTAGTTTCTTACATGTTTTAGGATGTAAAACAGCATAACTATTGTGAAAAATAGATTATAGGGGCTGGGGAGAGTGCAATCTGCTTGCTGCACAAGCATGGAACCTTAATTCAAAACCCAGAAGCCATCATAGAAATCCAGGGGAGATGGCAGCCTTGGAAGGCAGAGGACAGGAGTCATGGGGTTCACTGGCCAGCCAGCTTAACTGAATCATGAAGCCCAGGCTCCTGAGAGAGACTGTATCTCAAAAGCCAAAGTGGATCACTCCTGAAGGATGGCACCAAAGGTTAGTCTTTAGTCTCCACAAGCACGCAGGCACACACATCTAAACATACACATGCACCTACGCACATGAAACCATGCACATATACAGTAAATGAGAAAGAAAAATAAATAAAAATTGTAAAAGAAAATACGTACCTGCTAATGACCCTGACACTGTACTCCTGGGAATTTATTTCTAAATAGTTAAAATTCATCCCCACATGAAAACCTCTACACAATCATTCATAACAACTTTGTGATGTTAACCCCAAACCACAAACAATCATAGTGTCCCTCAGTAGGTGAACTTAAATAAACAATGCTACATCCATGCCCTGGAATACCACTCAGAATACTGCTCAACGATAAAAATCAATAAACTATTGATACAATTTAAACAGCTCTCAAGGGCATTACACTGACAAGAGAAAAAGTTACTCTCAAAAGGATGCATGTTTTATAATTCCACTTAAGAAACATTCTCAAAGCATAAGCTTTTAGAAATAGCAAGTATGTTAGTGGTCGCAGTATGTCAGGGATGGTGGAGGGGAGCTAAAAGGATGCAGGAGACAGCAGGGCAAGGGGCCTTGCCGAGATCACTGTCTCCTCTGAATTCACCTACCTCACACAGCTCATTAAACTCCTAACTCTGAGCCAGGTATTTTAATGGTTACTAGAGATGAGATTACAAGATAAAATAAAGAATGAGAAGTTAAATTTGATCTTCACCGATAAAATAATTTGCAAAAGTATGTTCTATTGCCATTCTTGAAACAGACCAAATTCTTATTCATTGTTGTAGGAGGAATGGCAGGCCTCACTGACAAGGTGGTGGCCATTTCCACATAAACTTCAGTAAACAGCTACCAAGCGGAGGCCAAGCAGCTGCAGAGGCAATTTCCGCAGGGGGACCAAAGTGAAGAGCCTAGAGATTGGTGATGCAACAATGACAGCCAATCAGGAACCTTGGAGGACATGCTTGCTAGGGACCAATGGGACTCCGATGGAAGGTATTCCCATAAAGAGTAATAAAGGGTATTCCCTGAGAATTAATAAATGAGCTTGCTGCTGCATCCTCACCTGTTCCCAGAGTCTAAGCCATTGATTCTGTGCCTTCTCATCCATTGTCCCAAAGGGGGACACCAGGCAGGATGGAGGACTCAGACAACACAACATTTCTCTGAAATTCAAGTTTAACTGTATGTCTTGGGTTGTTGTTGTTGTTGTTGTTGTTGTTGTTGTTGTTTTGTTGTTTCTGGTTTGATGTTGCTTATTTTGCTACATCTGACAGTCTCAATCTTTATTCTCATCAAATTCATAATCTCATTGGTTGAAAAGAAAAAGAGAATTATTCTATAAAAATTTAAATACCATTTTCTAGTGAAGACAATGAAGAAACAACTTCAGACAGAGACTCTGGGAAGATGATATTCCACATGCTGAGACCCAGAGCAAGAGGCTTATCAAAACCAGAGTAAGAGTGATAAAGTAGGAAGAAATGCAAGGGCTTTGATAAAAGAATGGTTTGAAAAGAAGGCTGGGACATTTGAAGCTGCATAAGTAAGATAAAGGAGTGGACAGAGTGGGTTTATAAAGAAAGAGAAAGAATGAGCCAAAAATCCCTTGAACATGAGACACAATAATAAAGTACTTTGCACTAGGAAACATCCAAAGGAAAAAGAAATTACATGCTTCTTTAAAAAAAAAAATCATTCACCAAAATGTTTTGACAAAAAGCAAAGATTAAGGCAAGTAAAGTTTATCCGAGATCCCTGCAGTAAATAACCCAGAAGAAAGGATGGTGAAGACAATTGCAGCTAAAGCTGTGACAAGGAAAAGGAAAGGCAGAGATGAATCTAGAAGCAAGGTCAACAAGACACAGTGATAGACTGAAAAGACAGATAGGGCTGGAGAGATGGCTCAGCAGTTAAGAGCACTGGCTGCTCTTGCAGAGGACCTGGGTTCAATTCCCAGCATCCACATGGCAGCTAACAGTTATCTATAACTTCAGTTCCATAGGATCTTATACCCTTTTATGGCCTTTGTGGGTACTGCATGCACATGGTGCACATATATGCATGCAAATAGTCATACAAATAAAAAAATATTTTTGATAAAAAGGACAGAAAGGGGGGAGGATGGAAAGGGTCAGAGACAGCTCCAAGGTCATTAACCTGAGAAGTTGGAAGAAGTAAAATCTCATGGGTGATATGAAAACTTTAAGAGACATAGATTGGCAGAGAGGAATTGGGAAATCAGTGTCTCAGTACTAAACATGTTGAGATAGAAATTCCCAGAGATAAGCAAGCAAAAATGCTAGGTAGAATGTTTGAAGCTCAGAAGGGGGTCTGAGACAAAGGTTGTATTATCCAGTTTTCACATCATTGTAACCAAAATTGACTGACATGAAGAAAGATTTATTTTGGCTCATGGTTTCAGAGGGTTCCATAGTTGGTTGGCCTCATGTGCTACAGAAGAACAGCATCTCATAGCAGTGGGAGCAAGTGACAGACATGAGCTGTTCACATTACGGTAGCAGGAAAGCCAAGAGAAAGAGGAAGCAGTCTAAGATCCCTTCAAAGGCATGCTTACAGTGACCTGCTTCCTCTGTGTATGCCCCACTTCCTACCTCAGCATCTGCTGGTAATGCCATCAGACTATGATGCATACGGGGACTGAGGCAATTGTCTCTGGAAATGCAGTCTTGCTCATTCCTGGAGATGTGCTCCCAGGTATCCTTCATCCACATTGCTAATTCCACCACAGAGGGGAAAAAAGGAAAAGAAGAAGGGGGAGAGGAGGGAGAAGGAAGGGAGGAGGGACAGAGTGGAGGGAAAGGAGGAGGGGAGGAAGGAAGGACAGAATGGAAGGGAGGGAGGAGGGGAGAGAGGAGGGAGAGCTGCTTTAGATCCTGAGAGCCCTGTGTTGCCTGTGAGCAGCACTGTTTGGTTAGTTTCTTTCAGACTTTTTCCCATTGTGTGATAGCTTTCTGCTGACTCTGACTCATTTCCCCCCCTACACCCCAAAAAAATGCTGTGATAAGATGTTGTGCTTCTTGATAAAACTTGCTTAGCAAGACTTGTGCAAGACTTCCTGACTCCAGATTATACATATATATATTCTTTATCTTCTAATTCCCTGGTTCTCCCCTTAGGACCCTGTCACTAAAGAGTGTCCTGCTGGCCCAGGTTAGCTTCTACTTATTCAGTTAGCATTTAAGAAAACTTAGCTGCTGTTGTTTGTTTTGTTGTTATTATTGTTAGTTATGAATAGTTTGGCTTTAGCAATGGGCAGTAAGAAAGATGTGAGCACCAGTCTGACATTCTAGAATTTCTTCTAGGGAAGAGAATGTTGATGCTCCATGGGGCATCTGGAGGAAGCAAGGGAAAAGGTAAAGGTGATGACTCTAAAGCAGGCTCAGAACTTCTAGAGCCTGTTCAGCCAGCACTAGGGCTCCCCTTCCAGATGACGCAACTTTCTTACTCATCCTCACAGTGAGATTCTCATTCCATCTTGAAGCCTGAGCCATAGGTGGTTTCAGAGATGCATTTGAGGCATCTCAACGTGGAGACCTCACATGTGTTCATAATTCATCTATATTTTTCTGGCCACACATAGACACCAGTACATTTAAGCTTCTCATGGACTTTGAGAAGCAGAGAGAGTTCTCAACAGTACCCAAGTGAGGAAGCTGAGACCCAGTGCAGTTAAGTAACTTGCTCAAATTCTCACCAGTTACTATCAGAGCCAGTTTATGCTCTTCCTTCCACTACACTGGTCCATATTTTTAAAATATAAAGAAGGCTGTCTATGAATAAATTAAAAGAGTTCAAAATCTAAGGTCTGCAGGGTAGCATGGTGGGTAAAGGTGCTTGCCAAACAAGCCTGGTGATCTTGAATCTAATCTCCAGGGCTCCATGCAAAGATATATGGAGAGAGCCAGCTCTACAAAGCTGTCCTCTGAACTCCACATGTTCTTCATCTTAGCATGTAAATATGTGCAAACACAGACAGACACAGAGAGAGGGAGGGAGAGAGACACAGAGAGAGACAGAGAGAGAGAGACAGACTGAGAGAAAGAGAGAGACCCTACTTTACACAAAGAGGAAGTGGACAAAGAGCATGAATAGTAAATTAGCAGCAAAGGCATACAAATAGCCCCAAAAAGGACAAGCTAAAAATAAAATATACATCTTTAAAGTATGCATGCATCATGTGGTAGATTGAATAGGAATGGCCCCCATAGACGCATATATTTGAATGCTTGTCATAGGGAGTGGCACTACTTGATAAGGATTGGGAGGTATGGCCTTATTGGAGGAAGTGTGCCACTGGATGTGGGGTTTGGAGTTTCAAATGCTCAGGCAAGGCCCAGTGTCTCTCTCTTCCTGTTGTCTATGGATCTAGATATAGAACCTTCAACTCCTTCCCCAGCACTACGTCTGCCTGTGTGCCTCCATGCTTCCTGCCATGCTGGTAATGGACTAATCCTCTGAAACTGTAAGCAAGCCCCAATTAAATGGCTTCCTTTATAAGAGTTGCCCTGGTCATGGTGTCTCTTCACAGCAGTAGAACATTGGCTAAGACACATCATTTTGTATCAAACTTGTTTATAAAATGTAAGTCAGGAAACACTAAGCACTGGAAGGATGTAAAGGAAAGACTATAAATTACATGATGCTCTCACAGAGCTGGTGACAGAAATGTCAAAGACATCACCCAGGAATGCCACTTTTAAAGAAGAACCACACAGAAGCTTCTCTCACAAACAAGGAAACATGCACAAGGATAGTTCCTGTCAATAACAGGAAAGGGGAAGCATTTAAGTGACTGTTACCAAGGAGTGGACACTTCACATGTAGTCAGTTATTACTGTATAACAGTGTTCTGCGATTACAATGAACAAATCAATTAGTGTACACCCTCATGAAGTCTCCAGCTACAGACATGATAGGAGAAAGCAAGTCTGCCGTATGAGATCGCAAGGGTGGCACCAGCACCTGCGGAAGTGAGCTGTAGAGTAGGTTCTAGGGCCAGAGAGGAGGGCAGGCATCTATAGCCAGAAAGATCATGGCTGCACCACCTCTGCAGGCCAGCTTCTAAACTTTCCACCTCTTTCTGATTTGTTCCTTGCCAGTTTTCTTTCTCCTCCTACTCGGTTAGTCGATTTTCTGGTACTACCACAGAGGGCCTGAAGCTGGATGCTTATTAAGCAAAGGGGATTGTTTAGCTTTCAGTTCTGGAAGCCGATAGTCTAAAACTAGATAGCCTTAGTGCTCTGATGGGAGCCTCTTGGCAGACAATGTCACAATCTTGGGCATGTTTAAAGGAATGGGAGATCATTTGATCAAACAGGAAGTTACAGGTTTGTTCATCCATAACAACTGTCTGTCACATAACTAACTCACTCCACAAGATGAGCCTCAACCCCTTCCAATAGTGGCACCCCCGAGGCCCAGCCACCTCCCAATAGGCTCCACCTCTCAGGGCTTCCATACTCCTCAACACCATAGGAGGGATCGAGCCTTCAGCACACTATGTGTGTCCCCTAGGAGGGCATACTCAAACCACAACCAAGCTAACATTTTCAACCTTCAAAGCCCCTGTCTCCTCCAGCCCCCTCCCCCACCCTCTTTATCTCCCTCACTCTCCCTAGAACCAATCTAGATTCCTGAGTTTCACGGACGTGATAAATCCCCTGACATTTTAAGTAAAATTTCATATTTATGAGCATTTTTATGGGGAATGGGTCAATGTTTTTCATCTCTGAGTTGCTCTGAGAGTTTAGTGTTCCATCAAAAAAATTAAAATTAAAGAGAAAATCTGTCAGAGACTATAATCTTGATGCAGTTTCCCGGGCCTATCATGTCTCAAGAATAGTTATTTCTTATAAAGGGGGGAGAAAATGTAAAGGGAATTTTTCTGAGCCTATTTCCTTTCACCCTGTGCCCTGGGAGGAAATGCCCTGCCTTGGAAAACATAAACATCACCATCCTTCTCAAGCCACCAGGCCTTTCATCCATCAGCACAGGCATGCTCTGGCAGCAGCAGCAGCCAGCTTCGTTTCCTGCCATTCATGACCCCTCTTTATCAGACATCAGGGTCTGACTGGGGCCAGCTCATTGACAAGAATGGAGATTTTCCTGAAGGAGCCTGTGTACCATCATTGGAGGGGATGTTACCAAGGACCACTAGTTCTGTGGATGGCCCAGCAGAGGGCCCAAGCCCACATGCGTCTAACCACTGTTACTGTGTTCCTTCAGAGCTAGGTCTGTAACTAGAATTGTGGGACTACTTAAATCCTCTAGGGAGATTACAGATCTTCTGTGGGGACAAGTGAGATGGGAGCAATCAGTGTATATACCTGGGGTCAGCCAAGGGTCAGGGGTCAACCAAGGGTCATGCAGGCAGCTCTGCTGCTGACTCTGAGCAACTTGCCCACGTGCCTATCGGTTAGCTTCTGCACATCTGGACTGGCCTCTGTCAGATAACTAAGTTGCTTCTGCTCTGCTCCAAAGTCTCTCCACAGGCACACTTGTGTGGCCACATTCTCATGGTGGGGGCAGAGGTCCCTGAGAAAACCAGCCTGCAAGCCTATTTCAAGTCCCTGCTTGCATTTCACCTGCTAATACACCGTCAGCCAAAGCAAGTTACAGGGCCAGCCCCAAGTCAAGGGCAGGCATTGATGTCTTACCCACAGCAAGAGGGCATAACGAATGCACTGAGGCCAGCTTCTGCCTATTATCAATTATGCAACCTTAAGGATGCCTTTTGAATTAACAGACAGCTTTTCATTGTCTGATTGGTGAATACATTTTAAATGAGGTAAAGCACAGCTTATGTAAACAGTTCCAAGCCTGCCTGACAGGACAAGAGCCCCACTGAGGAAAACTAAGGCCTCTCAGCCAGCCTGGCAGCTAACTGTGGAGGGACAGAAATTCAGCTGAGACCAGTAGACCCTGATATACATCGGAAATGCCACCCAACTGAGCTCAGCCCAAACTGCCAAATCCCAGAATCAAGAGCTCATTAAAGATGGCAGTTTGTTCCTTACAGTCTCGATGTCTTTCATAAGCATAGCTATGATGTAGTTTCATTCAACAAATAATTATCAAAGTCCTCACTAGTCACCAGGAGGCTTGTCCTAGACGGATGATACAGAATGGAGACGTGTACAGGCAAATGGTTCGGACTTTAGGAGTTTACCTTCTAGGGTACCTTCTCTTTTCAGTTATAGAGCTTAATCTCTTGTCTGAGCAAGAACAGTAAAGACTCTGGAGAAAAACAATCGTAATGTAAAGTCCCTGCCCTAGCTTCCTTTCAAATCAAGATATAGAGGATTGAAAGGGGTTAATTTAAAAATAAATAAATAAATAAATAGCATGAGTTCAGAGTTAGGATCTGTGACTTATTACCTCACACAGGTAATGGAATGAGCCCCGAGATGTCTGAGGGAGCAGCCTTCCAGTGTGAGAAAACCTCAAAGCAAAGCTCCCGGGAGTGGGCTGCAGCCTGTAGAGACAACAAGACCAAAGTCAGAGAGGCAAAAAGGAAGCCAGACTGTGAGGACCAAGACCCCATATGGAGTCTTTTATGGGTTCCTGTAGAGTTCTGATTTTCTGACTCTGATGCCGTAGATTCTTTCAAGAAGGTAATTTTAAATGCACAGACCCCAAGCAGGCAGCAGTCTGGAGCTGCTTTTCTCTGGTTCTGATATCAGCAGTTCCCCACAGCAGCATTGGTGGAGTTTGTTGGAAAGAGCTGCCATTTTTGGGCACAGGCTGCCCTCTGCTGTTATGTTTTAGATTAGCACCCACAGACTCACTGTCTGGGTCAGGAGGTTATAACATCCACTGCAAACACAAAACATTGGGAGACTGCATTTTCCAAACCATCATCAACACTCACTGCCACCTATATGTGACCTTTTGAAATTTGGGGAGACTTTTGTGATGCTAGGGCCTGAACCAGGGCCTTCTACATACTAACCAAGTGTTCTACCACTGAGCCACACTTCCAGCCCCTAAGACTTTGTACTGTTACAAGCTCCCAATAAAACTGAGAAGTTACAGAGATTTCTCACAACATCCACCCCATGATAATCTTCATTGTCATCATGACTGGATTTAGAGTCACATAACAAACAAGATTCCTGGGGCTTGCCGCCCAGTTAGACTTCTTCATCAGTTCAATGAAATATCTCTCTCAGAAAAGGTAAGCTAGGCCTGGTGGTGCATTCCCATAATTGTGGCACTTGGGAGATGAAAGCAAGAGGATCAGGAGCCCAAGGCCAGCCTCAGCTGCTGAACGAGTTTGAGGCCAACCTGGGCCTTGCTTTAAAAAAAGAAAAAGCTTCAAAAAACAAACAACAACAAAAGGACTGTGGAGAGATTTGGATTCCTGTGCTGGTTACTCTTCTGTCTCTGTGATAACATCATCCAAAGGCAACTTACCAAAGGATGTTTGTCTAAATTTGTGTCTGTGTGCATCATTTGTTCTCCTTGGGTTTATTGACACTGGAATAGAAGTGGGGACAGCAGGCTGCAGGCACGGCTTCAGGGGTGGGCAGCTGAGAGCTCACATTTTGAACCATAAGCTTGAAGTAAAGAGAGCAAACTGGAAGTGACAAGACATTACTCTATTAAATCCTGCCCCTAGTGACACACTTCCTTCACCAAGGCCATACCTCCTAAACATCCCTAGGAACTAGGAGATCAAGTATTCAAATGCCTGAGCCTGGGTGACATTTCTCATTCAAATCTGTATAACACCACCAATCTCTGGCCTGCACAAGCATGCTCATACCTGAGCACTTGTACACACACACACACTTCCATAGTTTTGCCAGAAATCTGAGAAGTAATTATATATACTGTGTGTTCCAGCTAGATGACATTCCAGAAAAGGCAAAACATGGCATGCTGGGTTGTTTTTTTTTTTTCTTTTAAGATTTATTTATTTTATTTCATGTATGTGAGTACACTGTTGCTGTCTTCAGGCACACCAGAAAAGGACATTGGACTCCATTATGGATGGTTGTGAGCCACCATGTGAATGCTGGGAATTGAACTCAGGACCTCTGGAAGAGTAATTGGTGCTCTTAACCTCTGAGCCATCTCTCCAGCCCAGGTATTCGGTTTTAAAGTCTCAGTTATCAGGCACTGTGTGGTGGTGCATTCCTGTAATCCCAGCACTTGGAAGGCTGAAGCAGGCAGACAGCAAATTTGAGGCCAATCTCAGCTACAGAAAGATTGGGTCTCAAAAAAAGAATAGTTGCCCATTTGTTCATTAGCTTCTCCAGAAGCATCTTCAGGTGGGGCTGTGTGAGCATCACAGGCCTATTTTGCAGACAGAAAAACTGAGGCTGAGGCATGCTACAGAGCATGCACTTTGCCTCCTTGATCAGTGCATGGGAAAAACACAGTAGGAGTCAGAATCTGTTAACCTCTGCTCAAGTGCAAATAAACCACAGGAAGAATAGATGGCTTGCTCCACAAATTTAAAATGGCAAATCCAAAATTAAAACTTAGCATGTGTCCATCAAAGGAGCCTCACAGTTTGTCCTGCCCACCCTGAGCCTCCACACAGCCCATGACAGAGTCTTTGGTTTGGTGTGCGAAGGTTTCGCAGTCTTCTGCAGTGAGGTAGAGAAGTACGGGGGGTGGGGGGGGGGTTCTAGATGGCAGGTGGATATCACACTGTATGTATTGGGTAATATTCTTAATTCTGATTCACCATTCTCCTGCTCCCCTTTGATCCTCTTCATTTTTCCCATGGCAGAAACGTTCTGTGCCCACGGCCCAGGATGGGATTGTTAGAGCAGAAAACTTGTGAGGAAAGAGCACGGACCCTCTGTTCTGTAGCCAGAAACATCTCCTAAAACTCAAAAGGACTCACATGAGAGAAGCCTCTGAGCCAGCACAGGCCAGCCACGGGACAGGGAAGGCCTCAGTGGCCTTGAGCATCTGCCTTGAGGACAGACTGTAAAACCTATACAACCACTAGATGGTGACCCACACTGGTGACATACTATACCCTTCTGCCTTTGGAGACACTAGAGTCCTGCTGGACTGAGAGAATAAAGTGTGGATTCTGACAGACTGCATAGGTAAGTGCCAGCTCCCACTGGTAAACATCCATCTGTTAGGATGCCCACCTGCCCCACTGGCCCTAAGTGGAGCAACAGTGGAAGACAGAACCCCAGGTCAGTTTGGGGAGCTGAAGACAAAACAAACACAGGGCTTGTTACTCATTGGGGAAAGTACAGATAATTCACCAACAGACTGGCGGGAGGTCTTGATAGTGCCTTTTGTCCAATGGGAATGTGACTTAAGATAAACCCCCCCTTCTTTAGGATGAATTAAACATCTATGCATTTTACCAAGATCCATGAACCAGACAGGAACTGTAGCCTCTCTTGAAACTTTACACTGTAACAAGACACCAGTGGGACAAGTGGATCCCTCCTTATTTGCAGTCCCATCCCCATTCTGAAGAAGGTGGAACTGAAGGACTTTTCACTTACTATAACCCAAGCTGGCTTTGAACTTGTGCAGGGTTCCTGCCTCCACCTCCCACGTATAGGAGACTACAAAGCAATGTCACAGCCCAGCATCTTTTCTGGTTTCTGGTGAATCTGAAAAGCAATATTAAATGCTCACACTCACAATTAAAGGCCAGAAATCTGAGACAGGGAAAGAAGATATCACTAGGGAAGTGGGGGAAAGGAGGGGGTTGGAGCCCAGCACATCAGAAGCGAAGGAGACACCTTGAAGAGGATTTTTGAAAAGGTAGCCATGTTGTTTAGCATTAAGTTCCATTGCTTTCTGTGTCAACCCAATTCCTATCACTGTGACAAACCCTACAGAAATCAACCAATGCAAAGGTTTCTCCTGGCTTCTGGTTTTAGAGGTTTGGGCTCACAGTCACTTGGTCTTTAGGTCTGAGGCTTGTGGTGATAGAACATCCAGAAGGGACTTATAGCACAGGAGGCCTGTTGACCTCATGGGGGCTAAGAAGCCGAGAAAAGAAAGACCGAACATTCCCCCTTTGAGGGCACGCTCATAGTGACCTTACTTCCTGCCATTAAGCCCCACCACTTAGAGATGCTACAAGCTAGGGGCAAGCCATTAACCACAGCTCTCTGTGCGGCCCATGTGCAAACCAAGACACTTCCCATCTAGATCCCACATGAGGTCCACACTGTCTGCAGATGCTTAGGGAAGAGGGTTTTCCTCTTCAGGGTGTGTGAAGAAATACCAAGTCCTGTTGTAGATGATCAGGAGATGGAAAAGGGGGGTAAAGCAAGTTAATATAAATATTACAGAAAATTCTGTGGCGACACCTCAAAAATGAAGATAAAACTAATCGTATATCCTAAAGTCCCCCTACCACATCGTCACCCAAGGAAATTATAAAGCAGAACAAAGAGACCCCACAGGTCTGTGTCCATTGCAGTAACACCACTCACAGTAAGCAAGATAGGAACCTAAGTGTCTGTCAACGTGCAGGTGATAAATACAAAAAGCTACTGCAGGAACATGGTGGGCAGAGAGACTACCTTTATTTGAATACTTGAGAGGCATTTCACCAGGTGAAATTGTCATTTGAAAAGAAGAAAGGAGAAGACAGACTCTTGCCACTGTGGCCAACAGAAACCATCCCCAAATAGTCATGGATCCTGTGAGCCACAGTGTCAAAGAGGACACAGCACATCCTAGGGAAATATGTTGGCTGAAATTAGAAAAAAACTAAGCAATGCACAAGAGGTGTGTGTGTGTGTGTGTGTGTGTGTGTGTGTTGTGTGTATACATACATATACATAAACATACATATACATAAACCTGCACATACACATGTATACACACATGCATGTATGCATGTATATTTACATATAGTGTGTATACTGAAAATACAGCACAAGTCTCATTGTTATCGTGAGATGAAGTTAACTAAAAGAAGAGACTGTTTGGGGTATAGTTTAGTGGTAAAGTGCTTGTCTGGCATGCCTGAGGTTCTAGGTTCAATTCCCAGCTCTCGAGGGGGTGTGGGGGGAGAAAGAAGAAGAGGGTTTGGACATAGAATAAGCAAAAAGAAACTGTAATCATGATAACAAGGGTGTGACCTCCACGAAGCTTCTGCCCATCACAAACATGTACATTCCAAACAGCGTGCCCTCAAACGGTTGATAAACAAAGTAAAAGGAGACGTTAGGCAGGATGCAAGGGCAGTAAACTGATGTTTCATTGTCTCAGCCATGAAAGATCAGGTTGATAAACATAAGAAAGCAAAGTATATAAATAATATAACTAGTAATGAAATTAAGATTATGAACATGAGGCCAGCCCAAAAACATATGCTGAGCACCTACTCTGTGCCTGGCATTCGTCGGGACTCAGAATTGCTGTGCCGATCACTGTCTCACGGAGTGAGCAAAACATAAATCTCTGTGCTTGCACAACTCAGAACACAAAAAGGCAAAGACATGGTTACAGGCTAATGTGATGCCAGCCAGCCTCCCACTGTAAAGCCTCTGTGGCTCCTCCTGGGAGATGCTCAGAGATCATGTAAATGCTCTGTTTATTATATATTTACTTACTGACTTTAACATTCACTTAGGATTCTTGCCCGAAACAATTGTTGCTATGGTGACTGCCAAGTGTTGATTTTCTAAGTCCTTGGTGGCTTCTGGATTTACTAATTGAGATTCTACTATTAACAAAAATGTTTCCTTTCTCCCATTTGTTTACTTTATTCATATATTTACTTAAATCTATACAAATTTGTGGGTTACTTTCGTCTCTAGATTATAAAGCATTGCTATCGTCTATTTTAGTGCTCTCTTGTTGCAGTTGTGACTGGGGGTGTTAAAATGACTCCTGAGTCATGCTGACATAGCCCATCATTTGAGAACTTCCTTTCTTCCAAGGACAAGGTACTTCATACTCCTGCTGCTTTCCCATCCTCACCTTGTAGTCATCGTTTCTCCCAGAAAGCCCCGTTCCTTTTGTTGGGGGATGGCAGATACCAAGAAACACAGGGTACGCTCATTGCTATGGGGATGCTTAGGGACTTTTCCTATTGCTATAGCAAAATTCCCAATAGAAATTATCTGAGCAGGGGAAAGTTTGTTTTGGCTCACAGTTTCATGGGCTGTCCATCACAGCCTGACAGTCTGGCACCATGTCTTATCCACATGGTGGACAAGTTACATCATGGTAGGTCCGAAAACAGAGGAAGAAAAGGCCAGCACTCCACAGGCTCTCTCCTTTTACCCCATTCTGTCATGAAACATTCCACCCACATTCAGAGCATCCCTCCCTCTACCAACCCTTTCTGGAAACACTCTCACATTAGGTCCTCAATGGTTCTTCTTACACAAGCCTATGAAATACCTTGTGAAGGCTCTCCCAGGACTATTTGTGTATGTAGCGTTGGGAGTGCAGGCCTGTTTGAGTGCATGCCAACCAAGTGTTCTCTTAGTTAATTGACATCAGCGACCCTCCAGTAACTCTTAAAAGGAAAGTTATGCTTAAACTATTTTCTCTATTTCCTATTTTCTTATGATTTTGGTATAGTCAGTGATCTACATTTTAATAATGTCATTTCCCAACTATTTGGTGATGCTTATGAAAAACATACAAAAAGAAAACCTAAGGCAGGGGAAGTAAGTCTGTTGGTAAAGTGTCTTGTAAACACAAAGACCTGAGTTTGATCGCCAGAAGCAATGTAGAAAAACAGAGATAGTCTTGATGATATACTTGCAAACACCCGCACAAAGTCCAAAAATAAGAAATAAAAAAATCTATGAAATAAAATTGAAAATTTGGTCATCCATTGGGGGGGGGGGGAACAGTACAATACATTATGTGTACATGCTTGTCTGTATGTACATCGCTTGCATGCAGTGCCCACAGAGACCAGCAGAGGGTGTCAGATCTCCAGGAACAGGACACATAACAGTTATAAGCTGCCTCATGTGTGAGTGCTGAGAACCAAACCTGAATCCTTTGTGAGAGCAGCCTCTGCTCTTAACCACTGAGCCCTTGCTCCAGTGCCTCATGAGACATCTTAACAGCACTGCATACCAGAAGATGAAGAAACAGTGCTGGTATAGACCTGAAAGAAAGTTGTGTGAGACCTGGACATGCAGCGCTCAGCATCCTATGAAGAAAGCTATGAAGGAAGAGCTCTGAACGCGTGACAGAGAAAATCAGCCTCTCAAAGTTATAGTTAGCATGGAAACAGAAGAAAATGTCATAAATAGGTAAGTTGTGTTTTTAGATATTCATAAGATATACACATAAAGACAGCGTTATGGAAAATAAATACCTAGAAACCTTATAGACACCGTCACTGTGATGGCATAGCACCTCAACACATAGCTGAGGTTTGAATTTATGAACTGAAAGATTAAGATGAGAAATTTCCAAAATGAGTCAAAAGGGGAGGGCAGGGGAGGACAAAAACATGGTCTGTCTAGTAAACTGCTTGTCCAGTGCTACAGAGTGCTAGTCCAGTGAGCACCGTGTCATAGGGCTTGCCCAATATTGTAGAGCGCTTGCCTCCAAGTACCATGGCCATCATCTTCATCAGAGTGTCTCTGACTGCTCAAATTTGGGCCTGTTGACAGTTGATGCTCCCTTATAGAAGGAGGAGGGAGGGATGCATTGGACTATCACCTGAGATGCTCCTCCAGGCACTAATTTGCATGGCCTTGTGGTCTGAGGGGGTGCTGGAGTATAGAGAGAGGGGAGGTTAGCTGAAGGGGTACTCTATGCAGCTACACGAAAGTCATTATCCATTCTGGGGTGAGATTTTTTAGTGCTGTGGCTGCTTTGGGATCACCCACACTCCTGTAAGTAACCCCTCATGCAGCTCCATAATCAGGACCAATGAAATTATTGATTGCCTAGGTTAGCCTCTGGTGGCTTTGTACGTGTTCTTCTGGGGAAGCCCTGTCAGAGATGGTGTAGTCTCTCTAAAAAATGTTCTCACAAGGCCCAGCATGCACAAAGCCCTGTATTCAAGTCCCAGCAATGCAGAAAACTAGAAGCAAAGCAAATGGCACAGACAGAGCAAATTAGACAAAGTTCAGAGGAGCAAAGGTCAATATAAAGGGTTATCCATATGCCCATTAGGAGATCCAGAAGAGGGAACAGGGGTCACAAAGGGGCAAATCAATGAAAGAAACAATTTGGGGAAGAAATCACCCAAGATAAACAAATATAAGTCTATAAAGACCGAACTATTATAAAATATACCTCGATTCCTTTACAGACTTGCAAGGACTTAGAAACAGATGTCTCAATCTATCATTTTAATGGCAAAAAAAGAGGAAAGCAAAAGGTCTGAGATGATGGAGGTCACAGAGGATTTGAGGAAATGTGAACCAGGGGCACCTGTGCAGTGTGCCCAGAGGGCACCTAGATTATATCCAGCTATTAAAATGTAGATAACAGAGTATACCAAGATCATAAGAAAATAGGAAATACAGAAAAATACTTTAAGTATAACTTTCCTTTTAAGAGTCACTGGAGGGTCACAGCTGTCAATTAAGCAAGATTGACAGCACTTGATTGGCATGCACTATGACTGGCTTGCATCCCCAATGCTACAAATACAAAAGTCAAGGTTTGGGTAAAGCATCTTTAAACAGAAAAGTATCCTCATTCAACAAAGATTAACTAGAAATCGTGGTGCTTCCATGTTTATTGTGGTACTATTTACAATATTTAAGACATGGAATGATCTAGAGAACTAGATGAGGAAAATGCATGCTATAAATCACATGCAGTTCACCCATAATGAAGAATGTTATCATGTGATCTATGGTAAAATGGATAGAACTAGAGGGCACGGTGTTACATGAGATAAGCCAGACACAGCAACACAAATGCCAGGTGTTTTCTATCACATGTGGGAAAAAATTAACCTGGACGTAGAATACTGAGTACTGAAAGTCAGAAGGGGGGGAGAAAGTCAAAGGGGAGTGTGGGCCAAACCTTGTTGGAAAGGATGAGTCCTGCTGTCCGACAACATAGTGGGCACCACCTCTCTTGGCTGTGTCTTCTTACAGCCGAGAGAGGTGGTGATTACCAGAGAATGATGTGCGTGTGAAAATGTTACTCCACATCCCACTAGTGTGTACAATCAATGCATGTTAATTAAAAAGTAAAGAAAACACACATAATGCTAACCTTAAGCAAATTAAATCATAGAGACATGTTTCCAGGGCTAAGAAGAAAAAAAAAAGGTAATAGGAAATTTGAGAACCAAACAGGAAAAAAAAACTCTACAAAAAAACAAACAAAACAAACAGACTCATAACCAGCCACAGCATGGATGGTTTTGACCAACTGATGGATTCTGGGGGGTGTAGGAGAAGGGGGAATCCTCTTCAGATTGATTCCCTGATACATTTACCAACAGGCATGAGGGGTATCAACATAGATCAAATTTAACTTTCTACAGACATAATCATATTACTTAAGTATGCAATGAGAGACATTTATATTAACATAATATTTTATATAGTGTCTATCATTATTCAATTTCTATTTTAAACCTATTTTTAAAATGTAAACATTATAAACCTTGCAGTGTGTATAAGTCAGGAACCAAGATGAAACAGGAATGTGAAGAAAAAGTCTAGGAATACTAATTTCCAAATTTCCACATCTGAAAATATCCTACAAAGAAATTTTGCCTTCAGATCACAGAACAAGAAATGTGTATTTAAAGTCCTAGTTAATTTGACAAAGAACTACAAATGTTAGGCTGGCCAGCTAACTCTAGGAGAGACTGTGGAGATTTGAATATGCCTGGCCCAGGAAGTGGCACTATTTGGAAGCATGGCCTTGTTAGAGTAAGTGTGGCCTTGTTTGAGGAAGTGTGTCCCTGTGGGAGTGGGCAATGAGTCCCTCCTCCTAACCACAGGGGAGCCAGTCTTCTCCTAGTGGCCTTCAGATGAAGATGTAGAACTCTCAGCTCCTCCTGCACCATGCCTGCCTGGATGCTGCCATGCTCCCACCTTGATGATAATGGACAGAAACTCTGAACCTGTAAGCCAGCCCTTAAATGCTGTCCTTATAAAAGTTGCCGTGGTCATGGTGTCTGCTCACAGCAGTAAAGCCCTGAGTAATAAAGACAGGATTTCAAGTGAGACCATTCTGTAACTTCAAAATCGAACATCTATAAAGATGAAGTATGTATGAGAAATTACTAGGCAAAGGTTTAGAACTATTGTTTATGTCAGTTGTGGCTATAACTGCCAGAACCATCCGAAAGAGAAATGGTTAAAACAAAGTTGTTCTGGAGAATGAAGCAGGAAGAGGAGGCCCTGCCTCTCTATATGGCTTGGCTTTTTCATATTTGTGTTCTAATTTAGTAATGATTTTTTAATGTGTTAAAATATTAGAGCAACCACTGAAGAATAGAATAGGATCTATAACTTCCGAAACCCAATATAGAAAAAAATGAGCCAAAGAAATGCAATCAACGCAATGATATGCAAGAGGATGAGGAAGGGGCGGCCTGAAACAAGGAAGTGTGGAGAGCCGGAAAACAGATGCTATAATAGCCAAAAAAAAAAAAGGCTCTTAGAAGCCAAACTGACTGGGAAGTCAGCCTAATATACTGAGGATGACAAACAGATTAAGAAACAGATTTACAAAGGATTTGATAAAGGGCTTAGACAGATTGTGTATGTTCATGGTAACAGCAATAAAATTAAGTTGTGAATTTGGAGAGGAATTTGGAAGAAAAAGACGTGGGAAGAAGAAAATTTTAAAAGAGGCCTAAATATTCTAGGATACCAGGTGCACTTAGCCAAAACCATAGCAAACATCCAGCAGGTTACCACAGGAAGTCCAGCTGTGACCACTCCATTAGAGGATACAGCAGGCTTAACTGTGCCCTTAAATTTCTCATGCTAAGGTTCTAAGGATCAGAATGTGCCTGTGTTTTCAGATAAGATCTTTGAAGAGGTAAATTAAAATAGGATCATTAGGGTTGACGCCCCACCCAGTATGACTGGCCTCCTAAGAATAGGAAATTTGGACAGAGGCATTTACAGAAAGAAGATGTGTTAGTGAGCTTTCTATCACTGTGATGAAATGCCTGAGACATTCATCTTAAAGGAAGAAAAGGTTATTTGCTGGCAGTCTCATGGTCACTTGGGACCTTTGTTGTAGAACTGTAGTGAGAAATCATGGAGGGGAGTCGCTGTGCCTCAAAGCATCTCATCTCCATGTGGTAAGAAAGCAGAGAGGGAACAGAGCCAGAATGTCAACATCTCCTTTGAGGGCACACAACCAATGACCTAACTTCTGACTGCTCGGCCATACTTCCCTGAGGTTTTACCCTCTCCAGGTACCACTACAGGCTGTCAACTAAAGTCTCAACCTATGAGCCTTTGAGAAATACTGAAGTCCTAAACTATAACTAAGTCACCTGCAATTCAATAAGAGTTACCTCAGCTGGCCTTGGCCTTCAAACCTCCAACACCTTGATCTTGGCCTCCTGTTGTGTAAATCAACTATCTCTATGGTAGCCCTGACAGACTAACACAGAAGGTCTTGAGAAAGGGAGGGTGCAGTGTGTGGTCTCAGCAGCTCTACCCTGGCAGTGTGTGGTCTCAG
>JADRCH010000042.1:3047590-3129052 GCA_019843965.1 Rhynchomys soricoides
GCTAAAGTAGAAGTTTGGGAAATTCTTGACCTCTGGTCCTATTTTATCTTTCACAGACATGGACATGACTTGGGTGGAAAAGGTGATTAAATGTCTATTGCTTTATTACTTAACTATGGCCAGTAATCAGGGCAAGGGGACAGCAGCGCACAGAGAGCAGAGCAGATTCTTCTGATGCGTTGGGAATTATCTTCCCAGCTGACAGACAGCTTGCTGCCTTGTTTGCTTTCTTCCTCCTTTGCTGCTACTGAAAAAGATTGCTCCTGTTTAAGGAAATTAGGATATATAGAGAGAGTCAACAGAGGATATTGATAATCTCCAGCTGAATGACAGACTCCAAGGATGGGCAAATAGATCAAGAGAACAGAATGGGGATAGGAGTCAATCCTGTACGCTTTTTGATTCATCTGTTTTCAACAAAAGTGTCAAGTCAGTGCAGTGCAGAAAGAGAAGACATTTTAACAAATGATGCTGAAACTATTCAATGGCCTATAGAGAAATCTAAAAAGACTCTCTACCTCACTAAGCATGGTTGCACATGCCACAACCAGTACTCGGAAACTGAGGTAGGAAGTTCATGATTTTGAAGCCAGTGTGAGTTACAGCAAGTCTGAAAGAATGGGGGGTGTACTGGCTAGTTTTGTGTGTCAACTTGACACAAACTGGAGTTACCACAGAGAAAGGAGCTTCAGTTGAGAAAAATGCCTCTATGAGATCCAGGTGTAAGGCATTTTCTCAATTAGTGATCAAGGGCGGAGGGCCCCTTGTGGCTGGTACCATCTGTGGGCTGGTAGTCTTTGGTTCTATAAGAAAACAGGCTGAGCAAGCCAGGAGATGCAAGCAAGCCAGTAAGCAGCATTCCTCCATGGCCTCTGCATCAGCTCCTGCTCCTTGACCTGCTTGAGTTCCAGTCATGACTTCCTTTCGTGATGAACAGCAATTGAAAGTGTAAGCCGAATAACCCTTTCCTCCCCAACTTGCATCTTGGTCATGATGTTTGTGCAGGAAGAGAAACCCTAAGACAAATTGGCACCAGCATAGTGGGGTATTCCTGTGACCATGTTTTGGGGAGGGCTGTGGAAGAACTTTGGAACTTTGGGATGATCTATGGGATGTTGTGTAGGAGCTTGGAAGACAATGTTAAGAACTGTGCAGAAGATGGAGGCCTGGCTTGTGAAATTTCAGAGGGAAGATTAAAGACTCTTATCAGGGTCTTTGCTGTTTTGACTGTGAAGATTCTGTGGTTTTGGTTAGCTGGAGCTGAAGGATCAGCTGTGAATTACAAGATACCAGAACTACTAAAGCAAAACTATTGTATTGCTGGGACTATTGATGCTGGCTGGCTGGAGCTTGGAAATTGGCAGTGATTGAGAGAAGACCAGCATCATTGAGGTAAAATATTCTGAGAAGTGTTTTCTGAGAGCACAGATGTTGTGTTCCAGAGATAGCCAGGGTTGTACCTTGTGCTGTGGATGGACTTGGTTAATGTGTAAGAGTCACCCAGGTGGTACTGGTTTTGAAGGCATGGAGGAGTCATGAAGAGCAGCTGAGGCCTGGGCACCGTTGAGAGGCCATGGAAGGCCATTGGTGAAGGTGCAGCCTCAGTTTCAGTTAATGGCCTAGGACTGAAGGGGTCATGAAGGGGAGTTGAGGCTTGGCACCATGGGGAGAGCCTATGGGAGGCTGTTGGTAAAGCCTAGTTGCAGGGGAAGACAACAGTATTTTGGAGATGCCAGTACCATGAGATGACCACCAAGAACAGCAGCAGCAGTGGAGTACAGGCATCTGGAGCCTAGAAGATAAGGTGTGTGCTACAAAGGGCAGAGCTGGAGAAGTGACTCAAGCCCTTGGAGTAATCCAAAAGATCATGAGTGGATCCCAGACATTGGATGGTTGGAGTTTGGTTTTGCTTTTGATTGTGACTGTGCCCTGATTTATTTTCCCTCATGAAGGAAGAAGGTATTTTAGTGGAGCCCACAGTTAAGAGACTTTGAATTTTTAAAAGACTTTGAATTTTAAGAGATTGGATGTTTAAAAGGGACTGAAATGTTAATATGTAAGAATTTGCAAAGACTGTGGGACTTTTAAAGTTATTTAGATCTTGTGGATGAATAAGAAACTAAGAGTCGAGGCTTAATGGTGATGTGTTTGTGTGTCAAGTTGACAAGGGGTCAATTGTACTGGCTAGTTTTGTGTGTCAACTTGACACAAGCTGGAGTTATCACAGAGAAAGGAGTTCCAGTTGAGAAAATGCCTCTATAAGATCCAGGTGTAAGGCATTTTCTCAATTAGTGATCAAGGGTGGGAGAGCCCCTTGTGGGTGGTACCATCTGTGGGCTGGTAGTCTTTGGTTCTGTAAGAAAGCAGACTGAGCAAGCCAGGAGAAGCAAGAAAGCCAGTAAGCAGCATTCCACCATGGCCTCTGCATCCTAACCTGCTTGAGTTCCAGTCCTGACTTCCTTTTGTGATGAACAGCAATGTGGAAGTGTAAGCCGAATAAACCCTTTCCTCCCCAACTTGCATCTTGGTCATGATGTCTGTGCAGGAATAGAAACCCTGACTAAGACTGGGGGGTGGGGAGGAGAATAACCTCTGCCTCTATTCCAACACATACCCAGAAAACAACTTCAACGGAGTCATAGACCAACATAAAAAGGCACCAAGCCTCTCTTTTTAATTTTTTTCATAATTTTATACGTGAGTACTGTATGTATATCATTTTCACCCCTCCCCCTCCCCATCCAACTCTTTCCCTGTCCCCCACTCCCTTTCAAATGTGTGACCTCTTCTTCCTTATTATTATTGTTACATACACATGAGTGTATAACTATAGCTGTATTGCTACATTTAGTGCTGCTTGTATGTACACATGTTTAGTGCTGACCAATTAGACCTGGAGAATCTGTCAGGAGACTTCTCTCTGGAGAAGACTGCTTTTTTTAAGTCCACTCAGAAGTCATTAATTGCCCATAGCTCTTCACCTAGGGCTAGAACCTTTCCCCCTCTGATATCAGTATTTCAACTGGTATTGTCGCTGTATAGGATTTTTTTTAGGCTGCTACATGTTTGATTTTTTTACGGGTGCACATTCCCTGTCATATATTGCCCTGGTTAGGGCTGCTATTGCTGTGATGAAACACTATAACCAAAAGCAAGTTAGGGAGGAAAGGGTTTATTTGACTTATTTCCACATTACAATTCATAACTCAAGGAAGTCATGACAGGATCTCAAATAGGGCAGGAATCTGGAAACAGGAGCCAATGCAGAGGCCATGCTCTGGCTTGGTCATCATGCCTTGCTCAGCCTACTTTCTTAGAGAACCCAGGACCACCAGCCCACAGTGGACTGGGCCCTCCCACATCAACCACTACGTATGCAAATGCTGTACAGGCTTGCCCACAGCTGATCTTATGGAGGCATTTTCTCAATTAAGGTTCCCTCCTCCTTTCAGATGACTATAGCTTGTATCAAGGTAAAATAAAGACAAATCAGCAAACATATAGAAGACACTATCTTACAGCAGATGTCTCGGTCCTCTGGCTCTTTCAGTTTTTCTGCCCAGTCTTTCACAACGTTCTCTGAGCCTCGGGTGTAGGGGCTATCATTATCAGCTGAATGACAGATGGACACATCAAATGGGCTTGGATGCCCACATCAGTTGTTCTCTGAATTTTGACTAGTTGTAGATCTCTTGAATGGACTATGTCTACTGCATACCAGAAAGCTTCTTTGGTGAGACATAAGAGCTAAACTTACCTGTGGGTCTAAGAGTAATGTTTAGAATACAGTTAGAGAGTACACTGGCTTAGTACAGTGGCGGCAGCAAGCTCTCCTCTAGGTTCCATGACCTCACCACCCACAAGTATTTGGCCAGATTTCCAGTATCAGGCACGAATCCCCTCTATTTAGTAGGCCTTAAGTCAATTAGACAAGTGTTGGCTGCCACTAAGTTATGAGTGCCACTATTGCACACGGAAATAGCTTGCCATGCCGGTCATTGCTATGGTTCGAATGGGCTTTATCTCTGGCTGGGATGATCTCTTGCTCTTCTACCTTAGCTGCATGCATATCACACCTTTAGATCTCTTGAGAGATAGTCCTCAGGGAGATTTCCAGGTCAATTGCAAATTGATTCCTCCACATCTTTTTAAAAGGACAAAACACTTGAACAGAGACTTCATTTATGTGTCACAGTGTTGTGAGTCGTTGGGTGAATGCAAACAGGTTTGTTCTTTGTTTCCTTGTATGCATTCTCGGGTGGTGTGTGCATGTGTGCACGTGTGTGAGGGAGTGCTGTTTTCATATGTGCATATATGAGGTCAGAGGTCAGCATCATGTGTCTTCCTCTAGTGCTCTCCACTTTGTTTGGCAGCACCAGTGTTCTTTTTCTCCACAAGACAATATTTTCTTAATTATTTGAGAATTCCATACATGCATACAATGTATTTGATCATATTCCGCTCCATTCCTCCTCCAGTTCCTCCCATTCCCCAACTCCCTCAACTTTGTGTTCTCTCTCTGTGTTTTTTAATAACTCATTAAATTTGTGGTCAATTTGTACTGCCCACATATATTCAGTTCTATAGGGCCATCCACTGAAGAATGATATACCTAACTAAAGCCACAGGCTTAAAAGCTATCCACTGTCAATAGCTACCCAGCTAGGAGTGAGGGCTCCAGTCACTACTCTCTCTGTAGTAGAACACTGACTGGCTTGATTGTGCAGGTCTTATCATAGCTTCCGTGTTTAGGAATGTATCAGCCCTGTCATATACAGAAGACAGATACTGTTTCTCTCCAATCCTCACTGACTTCTGCCTCTTATAATCATTCCATCCCCTCCTGCTCCATGGTCCCTGAGCCTGTGAGGGACTGGGTATGATGCATATGTCCCAAGTGTGGCTGAGCACTCCATTTATTCTCTGCACCTTGGCCAGCTGTGAATTGCACTTTAACTAGCACCCACTCCACGAGGAAGCTTTTTTTATAAAGTCTGAGAGCTGAACTTATCAATGGGACATAAATTTAGAGGGCAGTTTTATATTATGTTCATTTAGCAAAATAATAGTTGGTTCATCCCCAGAGCCTATGAGCTCCCCAGCCATAAGTTCTTGGCCAGATATAATTGTACCAATCATCATAGTAGGCCTTCAACCAACTCAGAAGCTGTTGGTTATCCCCAGTACATCCATGCGACTATTGTACCTCTGGGTCTGACCTTCCACTCCAATCATTAGTGTAGCTCAGGCATTCCCAGCTTGGAAAGACTTAATGATTCTTCTTCCTCAGAAGCCTACATAGCACTTTCCAGTACTTTGAAAACTAGACAGTAAGAAAGATACTTCCTAATCATTATCAATTTGATTTCTCCATGTCCTGTGACCAAATTGTTTTCTGAAACAAGGGCTCTAGCCAAAACTGCACACTTCAGTTTCAGCTAGACTTTCTGTCCAGGGAGACCCCACTGTCTGTCTCTCTCCAGCCCCACCACACTGATATAACAGACATGGCCTGCACTGCCAAACTTTCACATAGGTGCTGGAAATCAGAACTCTGCTACGGAGCCATCTCTCAATGCCTCTGGTTTGTAACCCTGCTATTCAGCTATAGGTTATAAATGACATACCTGAAACAAAACCTGTTCCCAAAAACCATGATAAATAAGAAAAAGCTGGGCTTTTCAGTTTCCACCTATACTGGGAGCAGAGACTCAGCTCTGGATCCGTACCCACACAGCCCACATTCCAGTTGCAGCTTGACAGTCCAGATTCTGAACTAAAAGGGCCAGCAAACATCTTCAACAAAATTATAGAAGAAAACTTCCGACTTGTGTGGAGGAGAGAGCTGAAAGAGGGCTCCAGATGCAGGGTCTGAGGAAAAGCCTGCAAGTTTCCACCTGTGGCGGGAGACCCCTGCCTGGGCCACCAGGCCTCCATAGACAAACAGCACAGGGAGAAAGTGACCCGCCCACTTGTGCTGAGGAGCCAGCGGAAGGAGGGCTCCAGACACAGGGAATGAGGAAAAGCCTGCCTGCTTCCACCTGTGGAGGGAGACCTCTGCCTAGGCCACCAGGCCTCCATAGCGAAACAGTACAGGGAGAAAGCGAGCTGCCCACTTGTGTGGAAAAGCCAGCAACAGGAGGACTCCAGATGCAGGGTCTGAAGAACAGCTGGGAGAAAGAACTGGTCTCCCAGGAATATTGACATCTGGGCTTGAAGGAAAGACAAGCCACAGTCAGAGAGAGAAAGACCAGCTAACACAGAGATAACCAGATGGCAAAAGGCAAGGGCAAGAACACAAGGAACAGATACCAAGACTACTTGGCTTCATGAGAACCCAGCTCTCCCACCACAGCCAGCCCTGGATACCCCAACACACCAGAAAAGGAAGACTCAGACTTAAAATCACTTATCAAGAGGATGATAGAAGATTTTAAGAAGGAAATAAATAACTCCCTTAAAGAAATACAAGAGAACACAGGTAAACAACTGGAAACCCTTAAAGAGGACACACAAAAATCCCTTAAAGAATTACAGAAAAACACAATCAAACAGGCAGAATTACAGGAAAACACAATCAAACAAATGAACAAAACCATTTAGGAATTAAAAACAGAAATAGAAACAATAAAGAAATCACAAAGGGAAACAATCCTGGAGTTAGAGAACATAGGAAAGAAATCAGGAGTCACAGATGCAAGCATCACCAACATAATACAAGAGATGGAAGAGAGAATCTCAGGTGTGGAAGATACCATAGAAAACATGGACACAACAATCAAAGAAAACACAAAATCCTAAAAGCTCCTAACCCAAAACATCCAAGATATCCAAGATGCAATGAGAAGACAGAACCTGAGGATAACAGGTATAGAAGAGAGTGAAGACTCCCAACTTAAAGGACCAGTAAATATCTTCAACAAAATTATAGAAGAAAATTTCCCTAACCTAAAGAAAGAGATGAACATAAATTATACAAGAAGCCTACAGAATGCCAAATAGACTGGACGAGAAAATAAATTCCTTCCGCCACATTATAGTCTAAACACCAAATACACAAAACAAGGAAAGAATATTAAAAGCAGTAAGGGAAAAGGGGCAAGTAACATATAAAGGCAAACCTATCAGAATTACACCAGACATCTCACCAGAGACTATGAAAGCTAGAAGATCCTGGGCAGATCTCATACAGACTCTAAGAGAACACAAATGCCAGCCCAGGCTGCTATACCCAGCAAAACTCTCAATAATCATAGATGGGGAAACCAAAATATTCTATGACAAATCTAAATTTGCACGGGATGTTTCCAGAAACCCAGCCCTACAAAGGATAATAGATGAAAATGCCAACTCAAGCATGGAAACTACACTCAAGAAAGAGTAAGAAAGTAATCTTTCAACAAACTCAAAAGAAGATAGCCACACAAACAATATAAACAACATCAAAAATAACAGGAAATAATAATCAATATTCTTTAATATCTCTTAACATCAGTGGTCTCAACTCCCCAATAAAAAGACATAGACAGACTGGATCCATAAACAGGACCCAGCATTTTGCTGCATCCAGGAAATGCACCTCCGTGTTAAAGACAAACACTACCTCAGAGTAAAGGGATGGAAAACAATTTTCCAGGCAAATGGCCCCAAGAAACAGGCTGGAGTAGCCATTCTCATATCAGATAAAATTGACTTTCAGCCAAAAGTCATCAAAAAAGATAAAGAAGGACACTTCATACTCATCAAAGGAAAAATCTACCAGGAAGAACTCTCGATTCTGAATATCTATGCCCCGAATGCAAGAGCTCCCACATTCATAAAAGAAACTCTACTAAAGCTAAAAGCACACATTGCACCTCACACAAAATAGTGGGAGACTTCAACACCCCACTATCAACAATGGACAGATCTTGGAAACTTAAACTAAACAGAGAAACGGTGAAACTAACAGATGCTATGAAACAAATGGGTTTAACAGATATCTATAGAACATTTCATCCTAGATCAAAAGAATATACCTTCTTCTCAGCACCTCATGGTACCTTCTCCAAAATTGATCATATAATTGGTCACAAAACAAACCTCAACAGATATAAGAAGATTGAAATAATCCCATGCCTCCTATCAGATCACTACGGATTAAGGTTGGTCTTCAATGGCAACAACAACAACACAAAGCCCACATACACATGGAAGCTGAACAATGCTCTGCTCAATGATAACTTGGTCAAGGAAGAAGTAAAGAAGGAAATTAAATACTTCCTAGAATTTAATGAAAATGAAAGTACAAGTTACCCAAACCTATGGGACACAATGGAAGCAGTGTTAAGAGGAAAACTCATAGCTCTGAATGCCTCCAAAAAGAAACTGGAGAGAGCATACACTAACAGCTTAACAGCACATCTGAAAGCTCTAGAAAAAAAAGAAGCCAATACAGGCAAGAGGAGTAGAAGGCAGGAAATAATCAAATTAAGGGCTGAAATCAACCAAGTGGAAACTAAAAGAACTATACAAAGAATCAACAAAACCAAGAGCTGGTTCTTTGAGAAATTCAACAAGATAGATAAACCCTTAGCCAGACTAACCAGAGGGCACAGAGACAGTATCCAAATTAACAAAATTAGAAATGAAAACGGAGATATAACAACAGACTCTGAGGAAATTAAAAATATTATCAGATCCTACTACAAAAGCCTATACACAACAAAATTGGAAAATATGGAGGAAATGGACAAGTTTCTAGACTGATACCAATTACCAAAGTTAAATCAGGATCAGATAAACCATATAAACAGTCCCATAACCCCTAAAGAAATAGAAGCAGTCATTAAAAGTATCCCAACCAAAAAAAGCCCAGGACCAGATGGGTTCAGTGCAGAATTCTATCAGACCTTCAAAGAAGACCTAATACCAATACTCTTCAGTCTATTCCACAAAATAGAAACAAAAGGAATACTACCCAATTCATTCTATGAGGCCACAGTTACACTAATACCAAAGCCCCACAAAGACCCAACAATAAAAGAAAACTTCAGACCAATTTCCCTTATGAATATCGATGCAAAAATACTCAATAAAATTCTTGCAAACTGAATCCAAGAATACATCACAATGGTCATTCACCATGATCAAGTAGGCTTCATCCCAGGGATGCAGGGATGCTTCAATACCCGGAAAGCCATCAATGCAATCCACTACACAAACAAACACAAAGAAAAAAAGCACATGGTCATTTCGTTAGATGCTGAAAAAGCATTTGACAAATTTCAACATCCCTTCATGATAAAAGTCTAGGAAAGATCAGGAATTCAAGGGGCATACCTAAACATAGTAAAAGCAATATACAGCAAACCAGTGGTCAACATCAAACTAAATGGAGAGAAACTCGAAGCAATCCCACTAAAATCAGGGACTAGACAAGGCTGCCCTCTCTCTCCCTGTCTATTCAATATAGTACTTGAAGTTCTAGATAGAGCAATCAGACAACAAATGGAGGTCAAAGGGACACAAATTGGAAAGGAAGAAATCAAAATATCACTATTTGCAGATGATATGATGGTATACTTAAGTGACCCAAAAAACTCCACCAGAGATCTGCTACAGCTGATAAACAACTTCAGCAAACTGGCTGGATACAAAATTAACTCAAGCAAATCCTTCCTATACTTCGAGTATAGCCTTCCTATACTCGAAGGATAAACAGGCTGAGAAAGAAATTAGGGAAATGACACCCTTCACAATTCTCACAAACAGTATAAAATATCTTAGTGTGACTCTAACCAAACAAGTGAAAGATCTATATGACAAGAACTTCAAGTCTCTGAAGAAAGAAATTGAAGAAGACCTCAGAAGATGGAAAGATCTCCCATGCTCATGGACTGGCAAGATTAATATAGTTAAAATAGCCATCCTTCCAAAAGCAATCTACAGATTCAATGTTATCCCCATCAAAATCCCAACTCAATTCTTCATAGACCTAGAAAGGGCAATTCTCAAATTCATATGGAATAACAAAAAACCGAGGATAGCAAAAATTATTCTCAACAATAACAGGACTTCTGGGGGAATCAGCCTCCCTGACTTCAAGCTGTACTACAGAGCAGTAGTGATAAAAACTGCATGGTATTGGTACAGTGACAGACAGTTAGATCAATGGAATAGAATTGAAGACCCAGAAATGAACCCACACACTTATAGTCACTTGATCTTTGACAAAGGAGCTAAAACCATACAGTGGAAAAAAGACAGCATCTTCAACAAATGGTGCTGGTTCAACTGGCATTCTACATGTGGAAGAATGCGAATTGATCCATTCCTATCTCTCTGTACAAAGCTCAAGTCCAAGTGAATCAAGGACCTTCACATAAAACCAGATACACTGAATCTAATAGAAGAGAAAGTGGGGAAGAATCTCGAACACTTGGGCACAGGGGAAATGTTCTTGAACAGAACACCAATGGCTTGTGCTCTAAGATCAAGAATCGACAGATGGGACCTCATAAAATTACAAAGCTTCTGTAAGGCAAAGGACACTGTAAATAGGACAAAACGGCAACCAACAGATTGGGGAAAGATCTTTACCAATCCTACATCCAATAGAGGGCTAATATCCAATGTATACAAAGAACTCAAGAAGCTAGACTCCAGAAATCCAAATAACCCTATCAAAAAGTGGGGAAGAGAGCTAAACAGAGAATTCTCAACTGAGGAAACCTGAATGGCCAAGAAGCAACTAAAAAATTGTTCAACATCCTTAGTCATCAGGGAAATGCAAATCAAAACAACCCTGAGATTTCACCTCACACCAGTCAGAATGGCTAAGATCAAAAACTCAGGTGACAGCAGATGTTGGCGATAATGTGGTGAAAGAGGAACACTCCTCCATTGCTGGTGGGAATGCAAGTTGATACAACCTCTCTGGAAATGAGTTTGGCGGACCCTCAGAAAAATGAACATAATACTACCTGAGGACCCAGCTATTCCACTCCTGGGCATATACCCAGAAGATGCTCCAACATGTAATAAAGACACATGTTCCACTATGTTCATAGCAGCCATATTTATAACAGCCAGAAGCTGGAAACAACCCAGATGTCCCTCAACAGAAGAATGGATACAGAAAATGTGGTACATTTACACAATGGAATACTACTCAGCTATTAAAAACAATGAGTTCATGAAATTCGCAGGCAAATGGATGGAACTTGAAAATATCATCCTGAGTGAGGTAACGCAGTCACAAAAGAATGAACATGGTATGTACTCACTGTTAAGTGGTTATTAGCCCAAAAGTTTGAAATATGAAAGAGTCACTTCGCAGCAACAGTAGGGCTGAGTGTGAGGTCCCAGATGGAGGACTTGGAGAAGAGGGACTGAGGGAGATAAGGGAGTTTGCATCACCAGGGAGGCAGCAACAGTGGCAACTGGCCTGACCCCTCGATACTCCTGGAGACTGATCCACCAACCAAAGAATAAACATAGTGCTGGCCACATATTCAGCAGAGGAGGGTCTTGTTATCCATCAGAGGGAGGAGAGGTGAGGGTGTTAGATCCCCCAGTATAGGAGAATGACAAGGAAGGCAGACGATAGTGGGTGGGTGGGTGGGTTGGAGAATATTCCCATAGTGGCAGGGGGAGGGCGGAGGGAATGGGGAGGTTCCAAAGGGGAGATCTGGAAAGGGGGAAACATTTGAAATGTAAATAAAATATGAAAAAAAAGTTAAAAAAAAAAAAAGAAAACTTCCCTAACCTAAAGAAAGAAATGCCCATAAACATACAAGAAGTCTACAGAACAGCAAACAGATGGGACCAGAAAAGAAATTTCTCTCATGATATAATAATTAAAACACCAAATGCACAGAACACAGAAAGAATATTGAAAGCAGTAAGGTGAAAAAGTCAAGTAACATATGAAGACAGACCTATCAGAATTACACCAGACTTCTCAACAGAGACTCTAAAAGCCAGAAGATCCTGGGAAGACGCCATACAGACCCTAAGAGAACAAATATGCCAGCCAAGGCTTCTATACCCAGCAAAACTCGCAATTACCATAAATGGAGAAACCAAGGTATTCCAAGACAAAACGAAATTTAAACAATATCTTTCCACTACTCCAGCCCTACAGAGGATAATAGAAGGAAAAGTCCAACACAAAGTGGGAAACTACACCCAAGAAAAATCAAGAAATTGATCTTTTCACAACAAACCCAAAAGAAGAGAAACACGCAAACATAATTCAAACTCTGACAACAAAAATAACAGGAACCAACTATCATTGACCCCTAATATCTCAACATCAATGGACTCAATTCCCCAACAAAAAGACATAGGCTAACAGACTGGATACATAAACAGAATCCAGCCTTTTGCTACATACATAAAACACACATCAGTGACAAAGACAGACATTACCTCAAAGTAAAAGGGTGGACATTTTTCTCCAAGCAAATAGTCCCAAGAAACAAGCTGGAGTAGCCATTCTAATATCCAACAAAATAGGCTTTAAATCAAAAGTTATCCAAAAAATGTGGAAGGACACTAAATACTCATCAAAGGAAAAATCCATCAAGACAAACTCTCAATTCTGAACATCTATGCCACAAAAGCAAGAGCACCCACATTTGTAACAGAAACGTTACTAAAGACCAAAGCATACATTGAACCTCACACATTAATGGTAGGAGATTTCAACACCCCACTTTCACCAATGGACAGATCATGGAAACAGAAACTAAAGACACAAAGAAACTAAAAGAAGTTATGAACCAAATGGATTTAACAGTTATCTATAGAACATTTCACCCTAAAACAAAAGAATATACCTTTTTCTCAGCACCTCATGGTATCTTCTGAAAAATCGACCATATACTCAGACACAAAACAAACCTCAACAGATACAAGAACATTGAATTAATCCCATGTATTCTATCAAACCACCACGGACTAAGGCTGGTCTTCAAAGCAATAAAAACAACAGAAAGCTCTCATACACATGGAAGATGAACAACTATCTACTCAGTGATAACTTGGTCAGGGAAGAAATAAAAGACTTTTTAGAATTCAATGAAAATGAAGGCACAACATATCCAAACTTATGGGACACAATAAAAGCAGTGCTAAGAGGAAAACTCATAGCACTACATGCCTCCATAAAGAAATTGGAGAGATCATACACCAGCAGCTTAACAGCTCATCTAAAATCTCTAGAACAAAAAGAAGCAAATACACTCCAGAGGAGTAGATGGGAGGAAATAATCAAACTCAGGGCTGAAATCAACCAAGTAGAAACAAAGAGAACTATACAAAGAATTAACAAAAGTAGGAGCTGGTTCTTTGAGAAAATCAACAAGATAGATAAACCATTAGCCAGACTACCAGAGGGCAAAGAGACAGTATCCAAATTAAGAAAATCCAGAATGAAAAGGGATACAGAACAACAGAAACTTAAGAAATTCAAAAAATAGTCAGATCCTACTACAAAAGTCTGTACTCAACAAAACCTGGAAAACCTGGATGAAATGGATGATTTTCTACACAGATACCAGGTACCAAAGTTAAATCAGGATCAAACAAACCATCTAAACAGCCCAATAACCCCCAAGGAAATAGAAGCAGTCATTAGGCATCTCCCAATCAATAAAGCCCAGGGCCAGATAGTTTTAGTGCAGAATTCTATCAGACCTTCAAAGAAGATATAATTCCAATACATCTCAAATTATTCCATAAAATAGAAACAGAAGGAACACTACTCAATTCTCTTTATGAAGCCATAGTTACACTAATACCTAAACCACAAAAAGACCCAACAAAAAAAGACCAATTTTCTTTATGAATATTGATGCAAAAATACTCAATAAAATTCTCAAAAACTGAATCCAAGAACACATCAAAACGATCATCCACTATGATCAAGTAGGCTTCATTCCAGGAATGCAGGGATGGTTCAATGTATGAAAATCCATCAATGTAATCCACTATATAAATAAACTCAAAGGAAAAAGCCATATGATCATCTCACTAGATGCTGAAAAAGCCTTTGACAAAATACAATGTCCATTCATGCTAAATGTATTGGAGAGATCAGGAATGCAAGGTTCATATCTAAATATGATAAAAGCAATATACAGCAAACCAAAGCCAACATCAAACTAAAGTTCTAGCCAGAGCAATAAGACAACAAAAAGAGATCAAAAGGATACAAATTGGGAGGGAAGAAATCAAGATATCACTATTTGCAGATGATAAGCAACACCAAAAATTCTACCAGAGAGCTCCTACAGCTGATAAACAACTTCAGCAAAGTGGCTGAATATAAAATTAACTCTAAAATCTGTAGCCTTCCTCTACTCAAAAGAAAAAAGGGCTGAGAAAGAAATTAGGGAAACAACACCCTTCACAATAGTCACAAATAATATAAAATATGTTGATGTAACTCTAACCAAGCAAGTGAAAAATCTATGTGACAAGAACTACAAATCCCTGAAGAAAGAAATTGGAGAAGAACTCAGAAGATGGAAAGATCTCCCATGCTCATGAATGGGCCGGATTTTTTTTTTTTGATACTTTATTTACATTTCAAATGTTTTCCCCTTTCCAGGTCTCCCCTTTGGAAACTCCCTATCCCATTCCCCCCCCCCCATGAGGGTTCTACCCGCCCACCCACTCCCGTCTTCCTTTCCTGGCATTCCCCTATACTGGGGCATCTAACACTCTCAAACCCAAGGGCCTCTCCTCCCACTGATGGCTAACAAGACCCTCCTCTGCCACATATGTGGCCAGCACCATGGGTCCCTCCATGTGTATTCTTTGGTTGGTGGTTCAGTCCCCGGGAGCACGGGGGTGGGAGGAGGGTCTGGCCAGTTGACACTGTTGCTCCCTCCATGGAGCTGCAAACTCCCTCAGCTCCTTCAGTCCTTTCTCCAACTCCTTCATCTGGGACCCCACGCTCAGTCCAACTCATGCTGTGAACTGAATCTTGGGTATTCCGAACTTTTGGGCTATTATACCAAAAGTCACTTATCAGTGAGTACATACCAGGTTTGTTCTTTTGTGACTGAGTTACCTAATTCAGGATGATATTTTCAAGTTCCATCCATCTGCCTGGAAATTTCATGAAGTCATTGTTTTTAATAGCTGAGTAGTATTCCACTGTGTAAATGTACCACATTTTCTGAATCCATTCCTCTGTGGAGGGACATCTGGGTTGTTTCCAGCTTCTGGCTTTTATAAGTATGGCCGCTATGAACATAATGGAACATGTATCCTTGTTGTATGTTGGAGCATCTTCTGGGTATATGCCCAGGAGTGGTATAGCTGGGTCCTCAGGTAGAATTATGTCCTATTTTCTGAGGGTCCACCAAACTGATTTCCAGAGTGATTGTACCAGCTTGCAATCCCACCAGCAATGGAGGAGTGTTCCTCTTTCTCCACATCCTTGCCAGCATCTGCTGTCACCTGAGTTTTTTATCTTAGCCATTCTGACTGGTATGAAGTGTAATTTCAGGGTTGTTTTGATTTGCATTTCCCTGATGACTAGCAAAAACTATTCTCAACAATAAAAGGACTTCTGGAAGAATCAGCATCCCTGAACTCAAGCTGTACTACAGAGCAGTAGTGATAAAAACTGCATGGTATTGGTACAGTGACAGGAAGGTAGATCAATGGAATAGAATTGAAAACCCAGAAATCGACCCACACACATATAGTCACTTGATCTTTGACAAAGGAGCTAAAACCATCTAGTGGAAAAAAGACAGTGTTTTCAACAAATGGTGCTGGCTCCAACTGGCCGTCAACATGTAAAAGAATGCAAATTGATCCATTCCTATCTCCTTGCACAAAGCTCAAGTCCAAGTAGATCAAGGACCTCCACATAAAACCAGATACAGTGAATCTAATAGAAGAGAAAGTGGGGAAAAGTCTAGAACACATGGCCACAGGGGAAAAGTTCCAGAACAGAACACCAATGGCTTATGCTCTAAGATCAAAAATCGATCAATGGGACCTCATAAAATTGAAAATTTTCTGTAAGGCAAAGGACACTGTCAATAGGACAAAATGGCAACCAACAGATTGGGAAAAGATCTTTACCAATCCTACATCCAATAAAGGGCTAATATCCAATATATACAAAGAACTCAAGAAGTTAGACTCCAGAGAACCAAATAACCCTATCAAAAAATGTGGGAACAGAGCTAAACAGCAAATTCTCAACTGAGGAACCTTGCATGGCTGAGAAGCACCTAAAGAAATGTTCAGCATCCTTAGTCATCAGGGAAATGCCAATCAAAACGACCCTGAGATTTCACCTCACACCAGTCAGAATGGCTAAGATCAAAAACTCAGGTGACAGCAGATGCTGGCAAGAATGTGGAGAAAGAAGAACATTCCTCCATTGCTGGTGGGATTGCAAGCTGGTACAACCACTCTGGAAATTAGTCTGGCAGTTCCTCAGAAAATAGTACTACTACCTGAGGACCCAGCTATACCACTCCTGGGCATATACCCAGAGGATGCTCCAATATACAACAAGGACACATGCTCCACTATGTTCATAGCATCCTTATTTACAATAGCCAGAAGCTGGAAACAACCCAGATGTCCCTCAACAGAAGAATGGATACAGAAAATGTGGTACATTTACACAATGGAATACTACTCAGCTATTAAAAACGACTTCATGAAATCACAGGCAAATGGATGAAATTAGAAAATATCATCCTGAGTGAGGTTACACAGTCACAAAGGAACACACATGGTTTGTACTCACTGATAAGTGGATATTAGAAAAAAGCTTGGAATACCCATGATACAACTTACAGACCATATGAAGGTCAAGAAAAAGGAAGACCAAAGTGTGAGTGCCTCAGTCCTACTATGAGGAGGGAACAAAATAATCACAAAATGTTGAGGGTGAGGGGGAATGTGGGAGGAAGAGAGGAGGGGGAGAGGAAAAAGGGGGCAGGATCAGGTGTAGAAGGAGACAGGGGAGATGTACAGAGGGTCAGGAAATTGAACAGAGGTGTGTAGCAATGGAGGATGGGAAATGGGGTTAACCACCAGAAAGTCCCAGATACCAGAAAAGCCAAGAGGCTTTCAGAACCCAATGGGGATGACATTAGCTGAAATACCCAACAAAGGGGAGAGAGAACCTGTAGCAACCATATCCAGAGGTTAAGCATGCCCCCCCCCCCCGTTTGAAGGATTGGGCCACCCATCCTTCACAAAATTTTAACCCAGAATTGCTCCTGTCAAAAAGAAATGCAGGGACAAGGAGTGGAGCAGAGACTGAGGGAAGGGCATACAGGGACTGCCGCACCTGGGGGTCCATCCCATGTGCAGCAGTCACCAAATCCAGACACTTGCTGATGCAGGGAAGTGCTTGCTGACAGGAACCTGATGTAGACGTCTCCTGAGAGGCTCTGTCAGAGCCTTATGGATGCAGATTGGATACTTGCAGCCAAACATAAGACTGAGCATGAGAACCCCAATGGAGGAGTTGGGGGAAATACTGAAGGAGCTGAAAGGGTTTACAACCCCATGGGAGGAACAACAATATCAACCAACCAGACCCCCCAAAGCTCCCAGGGATTAAACCACCAACCAAAGAGTACACATGGAGGGATCCATGACTCCAGCTGTATATGTGGTGGAGGATGGCCTTGTCTGGCATCAATGGGAGGGGAAGCCCTGGGTCCTGTGGAGGCTTGATGCCCCAGTGTAAGGGAATGATAGGTCAGTGGGGTGGGAGTGGGGAGAACCCTCCTGGAGGCAGGGGAGGGGGATCGAGTGGGGGAGTTTCAGGGGGAAACTGGGAGGGGATAACATTTGGAATAAACAAAACAACCAATAAAAAAATAGAATAAGAAAAAAAGCAAAAGATGGAAAAGAGTTTATTCATCATTGTTCAAAAGTGAAAATGAGCAGTTTTTTTTTTTCTGAAGATCAATGTAGTCAGAGTTTACTGTTTACATACAATGGTTTCTAATCTAGAAATAGAAACTCATCCATGTTTATAGGGATGGACGCACAAAAGCATCATTGCAAACTTGCTTGGGAGACTGAAAACTTGAAAACTGTCTAAATGCCAGACGGTAAACAGGATGGTCAGTGCTGAGCTCTCCGTGCTGTTCATGAAGCACAGCTACTCAGACCACAAGGCAGACTGACATAAAGAGCTGTTATTACACCAAACAGGTGGCGGGGCATAGGAGATCACAGAACAATGTAAATTATCCTGGTCTATTATTAGATAGACAAGTAAAGACATGAATAAAGGCAAAGATACATTTCTGGAGGGACTCACATGGAAGCTTAGCAGTGTTTACCTTCATCCAAGAGCTGTATCTGCTTATCATTCCTTTTTCCTTGATTTCTGTGCCACTTAAATTGTTGGTCACTAGGATGAATTGACTTGTTACCTCTGTAATTAGGAGAAAGCCAAACTATTTGTAGAAGGCCATGCCTACACTCTGTGAAAAGCATCACATATACTGTTTCACTATGTCCTGTAAGATGGGTAACCAAAAACTGGGAAATAGAGCTTAAAAAAAGAAGCTGATGAATTTTAGTGGCAAGTTAAAATCATCCGATCTGATAATCAGGCCTCTCCTTGGATCTCAGGGATCAGAACCGCTGAGGGTCTTTTCCAGCTGTAGGTATTTATAAAATATCCTACGTGTGTAATATGCAGCCGTGGCTGAGAATCAGTAATTTTCCTTTGGGGACCACATTGTTAGCTAATGGCAGCTCAGGGGCTGGAGTTTAGGTCCATGCTGTCACTTCATGCACAGAAGAAAAGAAGAAATAGATTTGTATATAAATTCACATGTGGGCCTTCAGTTGCTCTAACAAATATCTGGTGGTTTATCAAGCACAGAAGTTTACTTAGCTTATGGCTCTGGAGACTTGGAAGCTGTGGGGCACAGCACTGGCAACTGCTCAGCATCTGGCCAGGGTTTTGTGGTACATCACAGCATGGAGAACAAATTACATGGTAAGACTACATTAGTTCCCTTTCTATTACTGTGGTCAGATATCATGACAAAGGCAATTTATAGAAGAAGAAACTTGTTTGGACTTGCTGCTCCAGGGGGTTAGTGTGTACTGTGGCGGAGCAGAGGTGGCAAGCAGCAGGCATGGTGGCTGTAGAAATAGCTGAGAACTAACACTTTGAACATCAAGCACCAAGGAGAGAACTGAACTAAATAGTCATTGTAATGGGGGAAACAGTAGTTCTCAAGGGGATTGCCAAGTTCATTCTCTGGCATAAACAAGGAGTTGAATGACCAGGAAAGACAGAAGACAAAGCCTCAGAGAAAAGAAAAGTAACAACTTTATACATTCAGGATGTGAGAGGCTTAAGACTGGAAGTCTGTTAAACAGGCGCTGGCTTGGGTATTCTATAAGCCCCCTTCTCCTCCTCTTTCCCAAGTTGATCCTGTCTAAATACCCATCCCTGTGCCTTCCTGCCATTCTCCTTACTGAGTCTTTCTGTGAACAAGAAGCCACCATCTCAGAGAGTCTGCGTTGGCTTTCTCTATGTTATTCTAAGCAGACATCAGCACAAGTCTTTAAATTCCCAAAGCCTGACTCCAGGGACCCATTTCCTCCAACTAGGCTTTACCACTATGCTTCCCAAACAGAAATTGTGAACCAAGAGTCCCAATATCTGAGACTACTCAGGACATCTCATCCAAACCACCACAGAGACAGAGAGAGTGAGCCAGCTCTAGTCTTTCTTTTGTATAGAACCACTGACGACCACAGGAGGGTCCAATCTAGTAAGCTCAGGAAATACTAAATACCTCCAAAGGCCCCTCCTCCAAACCATTAACGTATGGATTCAGGGGTTAAGTCTCAAACACACAAGCATTTGCCATGTGAATTCCAAATATACCAATATAGACTTAGATACAGGCATTGGGGCAATTGTAAACACATACATACCTATGTGTTGATACATTTTTCAATTACTGATGAAGAACATGTCAAGTATAAAATGAACTATGCAAAGAACTTCTTCCTGCTTGGGTAGTGCCTATCTTCATGTCTCTGCTTTCTAGAGAGACCACTGAGGATGCTACTGCACATATTTACCAATTAACATATGGATTAATCAGACAGCAAGAGCATTGACCAGTCAACATGAACTACGAAATTAGCATGAAAGCAAAGCCGAGACTATGACATTTGAATCACTGGGTCCCCAAAAGGAAGGGGCTGCCAGCCAGGGCAGCTATGGTGTGACCCTCAGGATGCTCAAGGTAACAGTTATTTTGCAGCTGATATGGGAATCATTCAGAAGTTTAAGAACTAGTGCACTGGTCCCACTAATTCCTGTGACCTGGCAAAGGTCCAAGTATTTTGTAAAGGTTGCTCTAACCACAGGGAACACTCTCATGTTTCCACCACAGATTGCTTCTTGAGTGTTTGGAGGAAAAAGAGGCCCACAAGTCATCTGCAATCCACACCAAGCAGTCCCCGTTCATGTCCATCTCCACAGGTGGCTTGCCACTTTACTGGTTCTTGGCATATCCCCACAATTGGCGGCTCCAATTGTGTTTCTCAACAATTTTCTAAGATGCTAATTGCCACCTGCTAGTTTCCTGTGAACATGATGCTTTACACATGATTAATCAGAGGATTAGAAGACTGTGGATTGTTTTGAAAGTGTGTGTGTGTGTGTGTGTGTGTGTGTGTGTGTGTGGTGTGACTGTGGCAGATTTAAATTATAGGTAGTGTTTGCTCACAAAACCGCATTAGCAGAATAGCAAGGAAAACAACACTATGAAATCCCATAAACTGCAAGTCCACAGACTATAAACAGCTAAGTCTGCCTGACAGCTCACTAGTTCTGATGCTAAGCGGCAGGAAACAGCATCTCCAAGAGGCCTTCAACCACAGGTGCTGACATTTCTTGGAAGCCAAAATTGCAGCTGTTTCTATAATTTAGGAAAGTGCATTCATCATTTGCTTCCAGGTAAAATGCCATGCCCAGTCCTAGTTCTTTCCTTGCCTACCTGTGAGGGTCCTAGACTAACCAATGATCTCACCTCCTTGGCTATGAAGTACGATGTTTCTAAGTCACTCAAGACAATCTGAAATGTTTGCTTCAGTGGAAAGTGTCAGAAATTTTCCAAATTGACTGAAGGAAAACAAAGGGGCTTGCTGGCTCAACAAAACAAAAAGACCAGGATTCTCGTTTCAGGTACAGAGGGATCAAGAGGCTCAAGTGACCCTATGCCTCTGCTGTCTTCTATATGGTCTCCTTCTCACACAGACAAGCCAGTAGGCCTGCCAACAGCTTGAACAGTAAGTTTATCGTCTCAGGAACCACACTGAACTTGTGTGGATTACACTTTGGGAAATAACCTGAGCCCACTTTCATGGAGACCTACCCAAACCCCAGACATCTACATGTAATCATCAATGTACACAGCTGGACCTCGGACCCCAAGCCAAACAAGGCAGACGGGCTCTGCCTAACTTCCCGTAAAATGGAAGTTTGGGGATTCCAACATTGGGATAAGAATGCTAGATTTGATAAGCAATCTCCCATATGAACTAATGTGCCAAGTGACTAAAGAAAACATTGTCTGCTGGTTAGCCCTGCAAAAGGTTATGTCAATCCTGGGCCAGTGGTAGAAAGCTCACACCCTCAAACCCAAGAGTATCTTATCAAGATAATCATTTGCCACTTTCAGTTTCTGAAAGTCAGATATGGTAACACATGCTTGTAATCTTAGCACTGGAAAGTTCACACATTTTTTCCAGCCCATGCCAGGGCTACACAGTAAAATCCAGGCCATGTTCTGCTACACAGTGAGATACTGTGCTGGCACACTGACAGGGGGAATGACTACTGTGTAGCTATTTACTTTGAACTGAGAATGGAGAAAAGCTCTTAAGACTCAGGATGCTCAGAAGATTATCAGACTCTGGAAACTGAGAAAATTATAAGACTCATACTTCTCCCAACCCCTGAGGCTAAGCTATAAACATTTGCTGGGGAGGGAGACTCTACAATGGAGCTGCCTACAGATTGGCCAGGGAGATCCAGAGATGCAGCTTTCACAAGTCTTCATCCATTCTGAGATTCATGTTTTGGTGATACAGCTGCCTTTGAGTTATCAATATAAGTAACCCAATAAACTAGGTTTGCCATACCTTTCTTTGATTTCCCCCAGGAAAATGGCAGGGAGGAGACATTCAGGGAGAAAATTACTTAGAACAAAAAATATGTGTGAAAATGCGAAATGAAGGGGCTGGAGAGATGCTCAGCAGTTAAGAGCACTGGCTGCTCTTCCTAGAGGTCCTGAGTTCAATTCCCAGCAACCACATGGTAGCTCACAACCATCTGTAATGGGATCTGATGTCCTCTTCTGGTGTGTCTGAAGACATGACAGTGTACCCATATACTTAAATTAAATAAAAATCTTGAAAGAAAGAAAAAAAGAAAGAAAGGAAGGAAGGAAGGAAGGAAGGAAGGGAGGGAGGGAGGGGAAAGGAAGTGAAGGAAGAAAGGAAGGAAGAAAATGCAAAATAAAACTCACTTGTAGAATTAATGATACACACATTAGAATGACTGGCAGGATCTTCCCTCATGGCTTGTCTATTACCTGTCTCGTAATTTCCTTTGGTCTCACGGCTCTTCTTGTTCTTTACTCTCCAACCATAATGTTCTTTTATTTTGTGCAAGAGTTCACAATGCTTCCTGGATCAAGGATTTTATGTATACTTGATTCATTTCCATGAATGTTCTTCTACAAAGTCTGCATACATATGGTTCTTTATCATCCTTCTGACTCTAGGTTAAACATCAGACTTCAAAAACCACCTTTGACTGACTGGAGTACCAATCATTAACCGTATTGTTCCTAGGTATCCCACTGCCCTATTTCTTTTCTTCTTAGCATTTACAACTTGAAATTTTCCTATTCATGTGTTGGTCTGACTTTGTTTCCTCCTCCTTTGGCCTCCTCTGGAAATGTAAATTCCTTAAGGGCAAGAATCCAATCTCTCTTGCCACTGTGTCTTCTGTACTCCATATTTTGCCTGACACATAATTAGCTTCAACGTGGGTAATGAATTGGTGGATAAGAAAATTAATAGGATATAGAAATTATCTTACTCAAACCCTCTATATTCCAAGTACTCTCTTAGTGTATATCTCCATAGCAACTCGCAACTCTCACCCAGAAAGCCACAGGAAATATCAAAGCTGAAAGCACACTTCCCAGTGTTTCATCACAGTCCAGACAATCTAGAAAATTAAATCCCACGACTTCATCTTCTACCTCTCCCTTAAACTACATACCACACTCCCACAGTACTCATCTTCTTACATTTATAACCCACTCCTACACAGCCACCTCTTTTGTATGCCTTTCACTCTCTTACTAAACATCCTTCACTATTTCCTCTAAGAAACCATGTATGTGGTTGTGGAGATGGCTCTCTCAGCAATGTACCTGCTGGGGAAGCATGAGGGCTTAAGTTCCAGCCCCAGATTCTACATGAAAAGCTGAGCTATTGATATTGTCTACCACAACCCACCAATGACCACTGCTAAGGTACTGAGTGAGTCAAATTCCAGATTCCGTAGAAACAGGGTACTCTAGGTTTTTCTAAAGCTTTTATTCCAGGATAGCTCAGGGTTCAAAGATGGGGGAGGGACAAATGATAAATGAACGTTTCTCGTCATTTTCAACAAATATGCTCAGGATAGAAAAGATCTCCAGGCCAAATGGGGGTTATCTGCATGATGTCTCTGAGTGCTCCAAGCTGTATTACTGGGGGTGGGGGTGGGGAGGAACATCTTACCAGCCGCATTCCTGAAGCAGACAGATGCATTCCTCGCAGAAGTATAAACAAAGTTGTATGGGAACAGGAGTCACACAGCAGAATAGTGTTGGAAACTCTATTATATGCAGGCTACAGTTGTCCTGCAGAACTTGACCGTAAGACTGTATTGCTGAAGATATAATCCCCATGAGTCATAAGACACGGGAAATCAAGCTGGTACCAATCTGGAAGCCCCATCCTTGCTCATATTTGCAGCTTCCACAGTCCTCAGGTTTGTATACACAGTTACCCTAACAAGATATATGCACTAGCGCAGCAGTGGGTCTGCATGCACAAGACCCGCAGAAGATCAAGCGTTCTTATGTGAGCAGGGGAGGGGCTCATGAAGTTCCACGACTGCTGAGGAGCTGTTGGAACCTAAGGCTCTTGGAGGAGGAAAAGAAGTTCTCTTCAGGGATACAGCTCTTGAGAAGCTGTCCATTCTCCAGTAGATGGGCCTACATATTTGATCACACAGGCAGCACTCAGTGGGGTCTTTTTTTTTTTTTTTTAAGAGAAAGCGGGGCTGGAGAGTTGCCTCAACAGTAAAGAACATTGTTTCTCTTTTGGAGGAATCAGGTTTACTTCCCAGCACCCACATGGCTGCTCACAACTGTCCATAATTCCAATTCCAGAGAATCTGACCTCTTCTGACAAGGCACCAGGCACACATGTGGTACACATTCATATATTCCTACAAAACACTCATATAAATAAAATTAAAATTAAATAAGCTAAAAATTAAAAGAGAGAACACACGAAATTGGGAGAGAATAAGAGGGGTGGGGAGGAACTGGGAGAGAAAGTGTGGCAGAATTGATCAAAACACATTATATACATCTCTGAGATTTTCAAACAATAAAGTAATTTTTAACTATAGAAAAATCTGAGCATAGTGGCACATGCTTATAGTCTCAGCACTAGGAAAGCAGAAACAGAAAGATGCCTAGAGGCTGTGCCAAGCCTGGCTAGCCTCATCAGTGAACATCTGGTCCCCCAAAGCAAAATGTAAGGAATGATATTCAAGGGTGGCCTCCAGAGTCCGTACACATAAACACACATGCACACATACACACAAGGAGCGAGGGATACACCTGGCAGACCTGTACAAGCTATTATTCTATGATAGCACTGGCCTTTATACAGACTTCAGTCACATTCATTCTAATAAAGGTAATTCTAACTTTGTCTATTTTAGTATTAATTCTGTTAATACTTTGAATAAAAGCCATAGGTCATATTATCTATCTGTCCTAATAGTGCCTCATAAAAAAATATATACATTGAATCTTGTTAAATTTATATTTATATGAATGAGTGTACCACATGCATGCCTGGTGTCCCAAAAGGCCAGAAGAGGGTGATGAATCCCCAAGAACTGGAATAAGGTATTATGTGGGTGCCGGGAATTGAACTTGGGTCTTCTAATAGAGAAGCTAGTGCTCTTAACCACAGAGCCATTGCTCCAGTCCACATCAAAAAAAAATTTTTTTGAGAACTCCATGAGTATTTCAAGAAATAGCAGAGAGCTGAGACTATAACTCAGTGGTAGAAAAGCTGACTGGCATGCAAAAGATCATAAATTCAAGCTCCTGTCTGTCTCTGTCCCATCTCTGTCTGTGTGGAAGGGGAAAATGGTCGAATATTCCTTACTACTGTATTGCTCAATAGTCTAAGAACTATATTTATGGTGACAATTACTATTATTAGCCAGTGAGAAGGCAATTTTTAATTTGTGAAACGGGCAATTAATTACCTTTGTTAGAAAACAATACTTGAAAATACATGTCTGAAACAGACGCACAAATACACATGTGGTATTTGTCTAAGTTTGGGTATTTCTCTTACGAGAGCAAAACAAAAAAACAAAAATTAAAGCTAACCAGTATTGCTGGGACATTTTCCAGCTTGGAATGTGGGGATAATTTAACTTGGCACAGATATATACAGCACTTCATGCAGCTATTTAATGCATATTTAATGATCACTTTTACAGTAACTCTAAATCATATTAACCAAACTAAGCCACAGTTCTTCAGACTGTGGGGTAAAAGGACTGCCAGGTCAGCACCATGGACAGAGGAGACGCAAAGGCAAGCGCGCTTGTAAACCCATAGCTGTGGTGGGAAGGTCTACCAAAGCAGCAATGGGTTAAACGCTCTTCTGGGTTCAAACAGAAAGATGTCTCTGATCTATTCAGGGATTGAGGTCTTTAAAAACAAAAAAATAAAAAAAAATAAAACAACCACCAAAAAAAAAAAAAAAAAAAAAAAAACCACTCTCCAGTGTCTCAGCTTGCATGTATTGACCTCCACGTGGATCCACTTTGCTGTTGACAAATGTGCTCTTCTGGTCTCAAGACGAAAACACTCATGCTGAAGTAAACATAGTACTTCATTAATAAATATGAGAGCATTTGTTGTCTCTTACAAGTCTCCCTTCAAAAGAATTGTTGATGCACCTGGAGTGGGCATGTTACTGAAGCTGTTTCAAATCAGAGCCCCTGACTTTCTGAAATACATTCTGATGCTTGCACAGAATACGTAAGACACTCAGGATTTGCTTCAAAATACTTCTGGATCAGGAGACTGTGTAAAGGTAGACAGATTAGCCATGGCCTGCTAACAGTTAAAGCTGGAAGGCAGGAACAGGAGCTAATTCTTCTGTATACGTTTGACATTTCCCACTAAGGTACTTCTGAAAGACCACAACATCTAACAATCCCCACACCTAAGAGATAATAAAAGTGAGTCCAAATGCCTTCTGCTCCAGGTAGAACTTTAAAGAAGACAGGCTACAACTTCTCACCGCAGACTTGAGATTTTGTCTTACTCTGCCTAGGTGACAGAGTGAGAAGTATAGGAATCCAAGGATAATTGTTTTCTTCTGAAGCAAGATCTTAGGAGAGCAATTTCTAGACCAGGAACAAATTTCCATGTACCTCCCTTGACAAGCTCCTGTACAAATCCAGAGGCAGAAGGGAGGAGTACTTCCAAGCAGTCATGGTTACGCATACCTGTAACCCCAGCACTCCAGAGATAGAGGCAGAAAGATTACAAGTCAAGGCCAGCTGGGCTACATAGCCAGACTATCTCAAAAACTATTTTACATCCTACTTCATATTTCATTAAGCTAACATCCTAGTGTGGAGAATGGATGTGTTTCTCAGTTATTCAAAAGTGGGAGTATCCGACTGCTAGCCAGCCTCCTCTAATTAGCCTGATCTGGTAAGTCTTGATCCATTTTCCTAGTCTAGCAGCAAGAGACTAGGTCTAATGACGCACCTACGAGGAAAAATAGAGCCTCCCATTCGATCCCTACCATTCCCTAATGGGTCGTAAGAAAATAACCACTCTCCAATGTCTCCAACTTGCATGTATTGGCCTGTGTGTAGATTCACTTCTCTGTTGACTTCTGCTCTCAAGACACAAACACTTGTGCTCAAGAAAACATACTACTTAACTGGCAACCTTTTTTATTTTTTATCTTATTTTTCATACTTTGTTTACATTTCAAATGTTTCCCCCTTCCCAGGTCTCCCCTTAGGAACCTCCCCATTTACTCCCCCCGCCCCCTGCCACTATGGGGGTATTCTCCCACCCACCCAATCTCGTCTTCCCTCCTTGGCATTCTCCAATACTGAGGCATCTAACACCCTCAGGCCCAAGGGCCTCTGCTCCCCCTGATGGCCAACAAGACCCTCCTCTGCCGTGTATGTGGCCAGCACCATGGGTCCCTCCATGTGTATTCTTTGGTTGGTGATCCAGTCTTCCGGAGTATCGAGGGGTCAGGCCAGTTACCACTGTTGCTGCCTCCCTGGGGATGCAAACTCCCTCAGCTCCTTCAGTCCCTTCTCCAAGTCCTCCATCTGGGACCTCACACTCCGCCCTACTATTACTGCAAAGTGACTCTTTCATATTTCGAACTTTTGGGCTAATGACCACTTATCAGTGAGTACATACCGTGTTCATTCTTTTGTGACTGAGTTACCTCACTCAGGATGATATTTTCAAGTTCCATCCATTTGCCTGCGAATTTCATGAAGTCATTGTTTTTAATAGCTGAGTAGTATTCCACTGTGTAAATGTACCACATTTTCTGTATCCATTCTTCTGTTGAGGGACATCTGGGTTGTTTCCAGCTTCTGGCTATTGTAAATAAGGATGCTTTGAACATAGTGGAGCATGTGTCCTTGTTGTATATTGGAGCATCTTCTGGGTATATGCCCAGGAGTGGAATAGCTGGGTCCTCAGGTAGTATTATGTCCATTTTTCTGAGGGTCTGCCAAACTGATTTCCAGAGAGGTTGTATCAGCTACTAGCAACCTTTTTAAGACAGGGCCTTGTGTGCCCAGGTTGGCCTCAAAACTTGCTTTGTAGTGAAGAATAACCCTGAACTCTTGATCCTGCTGTCTCCATCACCTCCGAAGTGCTGGGATCACAAGCATGTGCCATCACATCCAGCTCCCTCTTGTCTTATAATCTACCTCACATAGTTCAAGTTAAAAATCTCCCTAAGTCCAGCAAGCCTTCACATTTGTGACCTTGAGCTGCTGAGGTGTGCACATGGCTTAATTCCAACAAGAGGGCCATGAACATAAAAGACCCTAATCTCATCTGATTCTGAACCTGTGTTCCCATGACACTCCATCACCATTAGTACTTTGCACCACCCTACTGAGGTCTCAGTGCCCTAAACTCTAAAATAGAGGCAACCCCATCCTCTCTATGGGATTCTTGTGAAGACCAGGCTTTGCTCAATCCCTACTTTTGGATCTCATCCTTAGTACTGCTTCTTCCACGAAATTTACCCAGACCTCTTACCTAAATCAAATCTCAAATGTGTTTCTTTTCTTGGAAGGATTCACCCCAGTTACATAGAACATTATTTGTGGCTTATTAATGATAGGGGATCCTGCTTTGCTTACCACCTATCACCATGTCTGGTTATGAAACCAGTACTCAATAATACTATTTTTTATTATTATAATAATAATACCATTAAAACAAGCTGTGTGCTGGCTCCATCTATCCTGTGGCAGATACTAGATGCACCCATGGATTATCCATGACCTTCCTTCAATGTATGCCTTTTATCCTTATGGTACTCGATGCCTCTGCTATGCTAGAATTAGCCAAATTATGGCAAAACCTTTGAAAAATAAGTCACTGGCCTGTTTTCTAATAAGCTACCTACCTCTGATAAAAAGAGTTGTGTTGCCCACTAATGAATGCCAAGATCCTAAAACATTGTCACAAAGTAGGCACTTACAGGATAGACATTTATGAGCCAGCAGGTTCTGGGACATCTAGCTATGAAGTTTTGCAGCACTAGGGGAATCTAGTCCCGGTCCTATTAGGTCCCAGATAGCCCTTTTGATCATGCTTAGCCACTCAGACCTTCCCAGAGCCTCGGGAAATTAACAGATTCCCCAAAATGAAAATAAGACTTCTCCCAACCATACATTTGAACAGAACTAGCCACACATCCGTCCTCAAGAGTGCTGACTCCAACCAAGGATCCCAGACAGTGGCTACCCCTGCACAGCCAGATACTGACTGTAATCCTCCGCCAGTTATCACAAAGGAGTCCCTCCCCTCCACCCTCCTACCCCCAACCCCAACACACACACCCTCGCACCCCTTCCACCAAAGAAATTACTCCAGCCACCAGAGGCTTCTCCCCGCCTGAGGCAGGACGCTCACTGCCGTTTCGTGCCCTGCTTCACGGTCTCTGGAGGAATAGGGTCCGACCTCAGCATGTCCCTCCGCCCCGAACATCCCTCGCACCCTCATTCCTAAAGTCCCTCGGCAGCAGGTCTCGGTGCTGCGCGCTCTCGCGATACTCCTACACGCATGCTCCCCCTTGCCGGCAAGGAAACCTCGCGCGGCCCCCCGGTCGCGAGCGGCGCATGCGTGGCCGTGGCTCCCAGAGACCCCCGCGCTCTCCGCTGGCGGAGCTGAAAAGGCTGCGGGCCAGCCGTTCGCTGCCCCCCGTGAGGCCTCGCCTCATCCCGTAGCTACCCCTCTGGCCAAGGTTCCCGGCATCCTCGTGCGAAGGAACCCCGAGCGCTGCAGGCGCTGCTGGGAGCCTGGACACTCCTGCACTCGCGCCCCTGTTTGGCACCTGCAGCGGCCTGGACCCGGACCAGGACCCCTGAGCCGGCCGCGCCTCCCGGGGCCTCGCGGACACACCCCCTCCCGGTCGGCGCCTCCGCCCAGCATCAGTTTCCTGGGTTCCCTTCCAGCCCATCACCTGGTTCTCTTTCCGACCTTGTACCCTAAGAACCTCGTGGGAGGGGGGCGCATCTTGATTGGATAAGAGGCCAGGTTTGCAGACTTTTGGGGTGGGTGCATATTCACCTTTTCAAGAGCCTTGTACAAATTTGATTAATCAGCCTGGAGTTTTGTTCCACCTGACCTGCTGTCTTTTATCTCTCTACCGTCCCATATTCCCAAGGACATTAAGTGGAGGGCATTTGGAAGCTTCTCTGGGCCCTGACCTGGAGCTAGACCTGTTGGCCCCGTTGTGTCGTGGCTACAGTCATGAACCCTCAGATCGACGTGGAAGTTGAGGAGTGCCTCATAATGAAAGTAGGAAAGGACTCCGAGTGGGCATCGGAGCCCATTCTGGAAAGATCAGGCAGCACTGAATGTGAATCCTTTCGTAAATGCTTCAGGCAGTTCTGTTATGAGGAGGTGACAGGACCCCATGAAGCTTTCAGTAAACTCTGGGAACTCTGCTGCCGGTGGTTGAAGCCAGAAATGCGTTCCAAAGAACAGATCCTCGAACAGCTGGTAATTGAACAGTTTCTCACCATTCTGCCTGAGAAGATTCAGGCCTGGGCACAGAAGCAGTGTCCAGAAAGCGGAGAGGAGGCGGTAGCCCTAGTAGTGCATTTGGAGAAAGAGACCAGAAGACTTCGAAAGCAGGTGAGTGAGGATTTAAAAGTGACGCGGTGGGAAAGGGAAGAGCTCATTATAGAAATAAACAGGACTTTTAAAAGATCCATAAACCGAATCTCCCTAAAAGCAGATTTGAATTTCATACTAAATAGAGGAGAGAATTTTGGTTGAACTGTTATCTTGCAAATTAAACTAAAAGTATGGTTTGTTTGTTCTAATCCTCAGTGTAATGTTTCTACCAAAACTATAGAGACAGCACTAAATAGTTAATGCATCACAGAGTTTGTCTTAGGTGGGAGAGGGGGATGTCATGGGATACCCCAGAATCCTCCCTAATCCTTTACCATTCCAGCAACCATCTTATGAAATACTCTTAGTGGCGTGGACCTTGGCGCTCATCCAATCTAACTGCCAGATCGTCGTTTTTCTGTCCTTGCTTGCTGGTCTATAGTTAATTTCAACACTCTTGTTGACCACATGAAGTCTGCAGTGTTTGACAGGTTTACAGTGAACTCAGGAGTTGATTTTGTAAGTCTTCATTTCACTAGTGTTCTGATTAGTTCTCTGTGCACCTGATGGATAAGAGGACTTTGTAGTAATAACCCATTAAAAAATACACAAATAAAGAGCACTCTCCTTTTCCCATATTCCCAAATGACTGTGAGCCTGCTTCAGTCCATGGAGATTCCGTTCCTCCTCAGTTCTTCTGCCCTTTGACGTCCCTGTTGGGGATTTCACCCAGATCTGCAGTTCTTTTCCCCACCTTTCTGTTCTGATGTTGACTTTATTTTGCAGGTCAGTAGTCCTCTGCACTCAGAGAAGCAAGCCCCACCTAGAACTGTGTGGAAAGTAGCTGACTTTGAGCCAGAGCAACTGGAGACCCAGCACAGGGCTGTTTCTCGGGAGGAAGCTGGAAGTCTCCACTCAGGACACCAGGAACAGCTGAACAAAAAAAGAGAGCATAGGCCATTACCTAAGAATGGTAAGGACTCAAAGTATACCCAGGTCAGAGACCATGTAATTACACTGTATCCCTAACACTATGGCTTGCTCAGTAGAGGTCCCTTCGATACCCATTTGAAAAATAAATTGAATATTTGAAACAAATGTTTTATGTTTCAAGAGTCAGAAATATCTGCTACCAAAATAAAATGGGATCATAAAGATGGAAATCAGGGAAACTTGGGTTGTGCATGGAAGCTTTGAATCTTATTCAGTTGTTTTAAAATATCCATTCAACGTTCAGTTTGTGTCTTTAGTCATGCCATATGTGTATCTGCTCTTGAATGTGCTCTTGAAAAACTATTGAGAAATGGAAACAAGGCATTTTTATTCCAAAACTTGATTCACAAGATCAGGCATCTCAGAATGATGTATGAGAGGGATAAATGGTGAGACTTCCCAAACAAGGGGCAGCAGTGTGGTGTTCTGAATAGGTGTGGTCCCCATAGACTCATGAGTGGGAATGCTTGGCACATAGGGAGCAGCACTAGTAGGAGAGATGGCCTTGTTGGGGGAAGTGCATCAGTGTTGGGGCAGGCTTTGAGGTTTCCTATGCTTAAGCTACACTCAGTGTGGCACACAGTCTCCTGCTGCCACTGCCTGCAGATCAGGATGTAGAACTCTCGGCTCCCCCAGCACCATGTCTGCCTGCATGCTGCCATGCTTGCTTCCATGATGATAATGGACTAAACCTCTAGAACTGTAAGCCAGCCCCAATTAAACATTTTCTTTTATAAGACTTTCCCTGGTCAGGGTGTCTCTTCACAGCAGTAAAATACAAAGACAACCAGTATGTAGCCTTCATATGAATTCAGAAAGTCACATATGAGGGAAAGAGATGTCCTATCCTTCCCAGTCCAGTTGCCTTTTCATCTCCTGAAGTGTGCTTCATTCCAGGCCAGAAATGAGTTGTGGAAGGATCCTATCTAAAGGCTTCATTCACATCTTGTCTGCCCCAAGACTATGATCTTGGGCAAGAAGCATGAAAACAAGGATTAATGCCTAGAGGTTAAAATCTTGGTCTGAAAGAGACAAGCAGACCTGAGTTCATAACCCAGCTCTCCCATTTTGATTTATTTTCTCCAATAATGTCAAAATTATTCTTAAACTTCAACTCTGACTTAAAAAATAGGAAATATTCACAAATGGCTATACTGCCATTGCTGAATCCAACGCTAAATAAAAGAATGTATTGCAAATGTTAGTGGATTCTGAATTAGCCGGTGAGTTCCTTAGCATCCTAGCTCCCTTTGTCATATGAGTTAGATAATTCTAATGATTTTAGCTGATAAATTTAGTGTGACAGCAAATGGATATTTATAGTGTGTTATCATCATTGGTATCCATGATGGTAAAAAGGCTTTTTATCTTGTTGAAGACTGTGGAATGGAGAGCAGAAATCTGAGGGCTAGATTTCTCCGGAAGATGATTAGCTCTGAAGGAGTGTGATTTCAGCCATATGCTTTTCAGAGACTATGCTGTTTCCAAGAAAATTATTTGGGAGCTGGTAAGATGGCTCAGCAGGTAAAAATGCTTCCTGCCAAGCCTAATGACATGAGTTCAATCCCAAGGATTCACAGGGTGGAAAGAGAACGAGCTCCTGAAAGCTGTCCTCTAGCACCCATACACAATTCATGGTGTACGTGCACACATACACACTCAGAATACACGGATAAAATGTAGTTTTTAAACATGATCTGGGGTGGGGGTTTTTTGGTGTTTTTTGTTTGTTTTTGTTTTCACTCTATAGAAAGCAGGTAGCTCAAACTTTGAGATCTGCTCACAAGTAAGTTACACTTGTCAGTTTCCCTGGTGAGCTCTGAGGAGGAGATAGACCATGGAGATTGCTGTATAAAAAGTTCACTTTTCTCCTACCCTGAGGGGCTATTTTTAAATGTTTGCTGTGCCTGTGGCTGTACTGTTTGCTGTGTTGGCAGGACTTAAGTAAGTCCTTGGTTCTGAAACTGTCAACTTATGTGAGGGATGACAAACTGATAACCTGTACACCAAATGGGACTTGATATGTTTTACCTACAAATGGTATTTGGAGGTTTTGGTTTTGGTTTTGCTCTTTGTACTTAAGGTTTACAATTTGAGATTTTACAGAAGTCCCAGGTTTCTGGTGTCTTACTTAGGGTTTCTATTGCTGTAATGAACACCATGAACAAAAGCAACTCAGGAAGGAAAGAGTTTATTTCACTTCCACATCTACATCAAAGGAAGTCATAACTGGAACCTTGAGACAGGAGCTGATACACAGGCCATGGAAGAATTCTGCTTACCAAATAGTTCTTCATGACTTGCTCAGCTAACTTTCTTATACCATCTGTGCTCACCTACCCATGGGCAACACTGTCAACATCTGGCTGGGCCCTCTCAAATCAATCATCAATCAAGAAAATACCCCCACAGGCTTGTCTACAGGCTTATAGTCTGGTGGGGATGTAGGGGTGCATTTTCTCAATAGAGGCTCCCTCTTCCCAGATGACTAACTTATGTCAAGTTTACATAGAAACTAGCCAGCACCTCTGGCTTCTCTTGGAAAAGTCAAAAACAATGAGTCTCTACGTGCCACAATCTCACACTGAAGCATCCTTATAGACTGTGCCCTTCAGTTCCCTGGTCCCAACCCTGTCCTTATGCACTTTACCTGCTTGTTCCTGAACCATTTGAGTTGTGAACCCAGCATTAGGTTAAGGTAGATTTGCTCTGAACTCACTGAAAATCATTTCTAAGGTTTGAATATTTTCTCATTTCTTAAAAAGAGAAACAGCTGCTGGGTGTGGTGGCACACACCTTTAATCCCAGCACTCAGGAGGTAGAGGCAGGTGGCTCCCTGAATTTCAGGTCAGCCTGGTCTACGGAGTGAATCCAGGACAGCTACACAGACCACCACCACCCCCCTCTCTCTGTCTCTCTGTCTCTCTCTCTCTCTCACATACACACTTCAGAATACACAATAATTTTTTCTTCTCTTTCCCTAGCTCGATCTTCTGTCTGGGTTCCTGTCCCTAGTGATGAGTGGCACACTGTCGATGAGGAAGTGACAACCCAGGTAATTTACTCGGGTAAATTGTAATTGTCCTTGCTGGCCTTCCTTCTAGGGAATTCTGTCAGGTATTTCCTGTGCTAGCCTACATTGTTTATACTTCTTCCCAGAGACTTTTCCCTTCATTTCTTTTCCAGAAGAGGTTGGACTCAGTCCTCAGTTATGGAACCCCTTGCTGGATCAGCTCTTAAGCTATCTCATCCTAAGTCTTTACTGTATCTTCCTCTTGACTTGATACATGATATACATGTATTTCCTTAACTCGGTTCTCCTTCAGGGCTCTTCTCTGCTTCATCCATGGCTGATCATCCCTCAAAGACCCTTCCAGTTGTCTTGGTAGTCACTGGTGTTAGTGTTGTTACAGGAACCAGTGAGAGATGTCCACACGGTGAGAAGCCTTTCCTACAAAAGGAGTGTACAGCAGGTTCCTGCGCACAGAGATCTGTACCATGAAATCAGGAAGGAAAGTGCAGGGCACATGGTTTCCCTGGGTAAGCATTATTTCCTTAAAAATAATAGACCAGCAGATTTCATATATATTAATTCCTACTGGTGATTAATAGTTGTAAATATTACTGCTTAAAGCAGCAGTTCTCAAACTGTGGGTCGAAACCCCTTTGGCAAACCTGTTAATCTCCAAAAATATTTGCATTACAATTCACAAGCACAGTTATGGAGTAGCAACAAAAATAAATTTTTGGTTGGGGGGGTCACCACAACATGAGACACTGTATTAAAGGATTGCAGCATTGGGAAGGGTGAGAACCGCTGGCTTAACAGATCTCCATGGATCATCCAGTGTAGTTACGTGTCTGTTCCCTTTCCTTAGTCATGTGCTCTTTCCAGTAAGAATATTGTAATAGTAATTGGAGCCTGAACAGGTTAGATATTAGTGCCATATTTATATTACAGGAAATGCAAACTCACATCCATCAGCTGGAGGTCTGTGAAGTCAGCAGGCCTTTCTACAGCTTGTTTTTATTTAATAATAACGACCTCAGCACCTAACATAGAGTTGCCTAACAGGTGGATGAGTAGCTGTTAAATGTTTGTTGGATAGGCAGACATCTTAATAAATAAAATGTAATTTAAATTCAGTAACCTGGGTAGCATATTGTGAATTATTTAAGTAGACAAATGCATAGGCACACGGGACCACTGTGGTGTCACTCTATAAACAGATTATCAGAGGACTGTCCTCATCTGCTTTAACAAGAGAGATAAGTGTTATCCATTCATGTGGGGGCTTTTATTCAGAAGTTAGACTACTGTGTAATACTATACGCCATGACTGGCGAAGCAGCTCAGTCAATAAAGCACTTGCAAGCATGAAGACATGAGCTTGGCATTTAAAGCCCACACTTTTAAAAGCTAGGGCTGGTAGCATGTGCTTGTAAACCCAGGATGGGGAGGCAGAGACAGGCAAATCCCAGGAACTCACTGACCAGCCAGTGTAGCCTACCCAACAATGAGATACTTGATTCTCCCAACATACAAAAAAGGTAAATAAGAGGCATTGCTCACTTGGTAAAGTGCTTACATGAGAACCTGAATTCAGTCCTCAGAACCCATTTCAGAGACAGAGCAAGAAAACTTGATGTGGTGGTATGTTCTTATGATTCTGGTCCTGGGAGCAGAACAGAGACAAGTGGATCCCTAGGGATCACTGGCAAGCCAGCCTAGCCTACTAGATGAATTACAAGTTGGTGAGAGAACTTCTGTAAAAAGACAAAATAAAAGTCCAGGTGCAATGGCCTAGTCTCTAAAGTTTACACTCAGGAGGCAGAAGCAGCCAGATCTCTGGTTAAGTTCCAGGCCAACCAGGACTGCACAGTGAGAACCTATCTCAAAAACAAAAAAGAAAACAGTGCCTGGGGAATACCACCTGAGGTTAGCCTCTGGCCTCTACGCACGTAGGCACACAAGTGAATCTCTACACATTTAGGCACACAGTGCAACACTACACACGTACACAAAGTTGGACTGTGGCTGAATACCTTTGGTTATCCTCTGACTTAGACACACACATACATACAAGTTATATGTATATATGCACTGGTACCAACTTATAACCAATGGATGTAAAACAAGTATTACAAATACTATAATCCTGTGTGTCTGGTGAGTAATTGCTAGCCATACATACATTTAAATTTTCCATTTGGGCTAGGCAGTGGTGGTGCACACCTTTAATTCCTGCACTTGAGAGGCAGAGGCAGGCAGATCTCTGAATTCAAGGCCATCCTGATTAACAGAGCGAGTTCCAGAGCATCCAGGGCTACACACAAAAAAACCTTGTGTTGAAAAACCAATTTTTAAAAAAAAAAATTAGTTTGGGATTGGAGAGATGGCTCATTGGTAATAACTCTGGCTTCTCTTCCAGAAGATTTGGGTTTGTTTCCTAGCACCCACATGGTATCTCACAACCACATGTAACTCCAATTCCAGGAGATCCCAACACCCTCTTCAGGCCTCTGCAGGGCAGGCACTATGCATACATTGTATACATACTCTTGACCTCTGTAAGCAAAACAGTTTTGTATTGTTTATTTGATTTGTCTTCATCAAAGTTTTTGTTTGCACATTTGTTTCTTCTGCTAAATTTTTCCAGGCTGTTTATTTGATAAATAAAATTTTATGTAATTAAAATGTGAGGTTTTATTATTTTTTATATATTTCATAGTAATGACCACAATTAACACATCCATCACACATAGTTAACAGGAAAGACACTTAAAGTCTACTCTCAGCCAACGATAGGACTGAAGTACACTATTCTAAGATACAGACATCATTAGATTCCCAGAATGTGTCCTGCTTAATGCTGAAATACATTCTTTATATCTGTCCATATTGCCCACCTCAGACCCTCTGGAAACCAATGTTCTGTTCCTCTGTACACTGAGGTTTTTTTTAAGATCCCACATAAAGCTGAGATGGTATGATGTTTGTCTTTTGCCATCAGGCTTGTTTCACTTGATATAATGCCCTCCAGATCCTAAATATCTAAAACATTAGGATTGCCTTCTTTGTATAAATTTTATGTTCCATTTTATGGATAAATTTTTCCATATTTTCACATATCCTGTATTTTCATTTTTTTTTAATTTCATGTGCATGAGTATTTTGCCTAAATGTCTGTCTGTGCCCCACATGTGTGCCTGATGCTAAGGGAAGCCGGAAGAGGGCATCGGATCCCCTAGAGCTGGAGTTATAGGCAGTTGTGAGCCGCCATGTGGGTTCTAGGACTCAAACACAGGTCCTCTGCAAGAGCAGACAATACTGTTTACCACTGAGCCACTTTCAAATATTCTTTATTCATCCATTGACAAATATTGGGGGGGGGGTCTACACCTTAGATACTGTAAATGATGTTCCAGTAAATGTCAGAGAGCTAGTGCCTCCACAGTGGTTTGGTTTTCTTTACAGATATATCTAGAAGTGGGTGAGCTGGGATGCATTGTAATTGTGGATTTTAATGTTTTCAAGTCACCGCTCTACTGTTTTCACAATGGCTAGATGAGTTCCCGTCAGCAGTGCATGGGGTTCACACTCTGTACCTCCTCACCAGCACCTTTTGTCTCTCTGATGCTAACCACTGTAACAGATGTGAGCTAACTTGTGGTTTTGATTTGCTTTTCCCTGTTAATTAATGGTGTTGAGTACCTGTTCATGAGCCTGTTGGCCATTTACACATCAGATTCTTTGCCCATTTTTATCAGATTTTTTATAATAATTATATGATCCCTTGTACATTTTCAGTTTCTGCCTGGACTGTAGGCTGTTACTTTTCTGTGTTGATTATTTTCCTTGTGCTTAAGTTTTTATTGCCTCTACTTTGGTTGTTATATCAAAGGAAGAAAAAAACCATTTCCAAGACTAGTGTCAATTCCCCTTTCCCCTGTGCTTTCTTCTAGGGATTTTATGGTTTCAGGACCCACATTTAGGTCTCACATATATGCATGCATGGGGGTGGTGCATATGGAGGCCAGCAGTCAGTGTCTGATGTCTTCCTCAATTCTCTTCCACCACATTTTCTGAGACATGCTCTCTCACTGAACCTGGAGATCTTTTGCTGCAATTACAAGCACTTGTCACCATGCCTGCCTTTCATGGATGTTGGGAATCAAACTCAAGTCTTTGTGCTTATATAGCAAGCACTTTGCCAACTGAGCATCTACCCAGCCCCGTATGTAGGTATTTAATATATTTCAAGTTAATGTTTGTGAGTGGTATAAGGTAATAGTCCAGTCTCACTCTCTTGTACGTAGTGATTTACCTTTCTTAGCACCATTCACTGAACATACTTTCCTCTTCCCTTGTCAAACATCAGTTGACATATATGAATGCATTTATTTCAGAATATTATGTCTGTTTTATTTTATTTGTTTTATGGCAATACCATTCTGTGTGATTAATATAGTGTAATAAAAATTCTTTACTTTTTTAATAGCCCCAGAGGGTGCATGGTTGTGGGTGTGTGTATGTGTTTATGTAGGGGTGTGTGTGGGTGTGTGTGTGTATACATTGAGACAAGGAAGGATTTAGGGCGTGTATATATAAGTAAAGGAAGCAAATACTGTGGTAGCTGTGGTAGCTCAGGACTTGCATCCTAGCACTTGGAAACTGAAGCAGATGGATTGTTACACGTTTGAAGCCATCATAGTGAGTTCCAAGCTAACCTGGGCTACAGTATGATACAGTATCATCCAAAAGAAAGAGTCAAAAGTAATGAAACATTTCTCGCCCTTGAGGGCATTTCTGAAAGTAATAGAAAGCTAGATAGCTAGATGGAAGCAGTACATATATGAGACAAGATGATGTCATTTCTAGATTTCTGTGTCATTTAAATAACTACAGTGTGTATGTATGGTCCTGATTGAGCAAGGTTTTGGTGTAAACAAATAATCCAGGGGAACATATTTTAACAGGAAGCTGGGGTGGGTAGTAATGACGTCTGTATCTGCTGTGAAATATATTCCTCTTACTGTAGGAGACACTGTGTCTGCACCTAACAAAATAGCCCAGTTGGAACAAAAAAAGGAACCATGGACTGTAGGTCTACATTCCTCAAATAAGAGGAATAGTGTCCTGCAAAGCAACCACATCAAAGAGAAGTCAGTGTGCGCTGTTCAGATCCCAGCAAGGAATGCAGGGAAAGTGTGGCGAGAGCAGCAACAGTGGGGTTTAGAAGATGAAAAGATCGCAGGTGTGCACTGGAGCTATGAAGAGACCAAGACTTTTCTTGCAATTCTCAAGGAGTCTCGCTTTTATGAAACACTCCAGGCTTGTCCTCGAAATAGCCAGGTATATGGTGCTGTGGCTGAATGGTTGCGAGAATGTGGCTTCCTCCGAACACCAGAGCAGTGCAGGACCAAGTTCAAAAGTCTTCAGAAGAGTTATCGAAAAGTAAGAAATGGCCACATGCTAGAACCCTGTGCCTTCTTTGAGGACATGGATGCCTTGTTAAACCCTACAGCCCACACTTCATCTACTGAGAAGCCAAAGGCCATGATCTCTCTCCCACTAAAGAGAACTGCTGTTAGTGCTAAAGAGCAGGTCAGTTTGGTGGAGGAGGAGGAGGAGGAGGAGGAGGAAGCTGCTGAAGACTCCGATGGTGATGAAGTGGGCATTGAGTTTATACGCAAGTCTGAAATCCGTGCTGCCCCTGTCTTGTTTCAAAACCTAAGTGGTAAGAATTGTATTGTCCCTCCCCCAACCCCAGGCTTGGTCTGAAGATAGAAGTGTACTCCAGTGGGAAAAGCATTACAATAGACTAATTCTGGAGAGGGCTCTCACACTCCAGGCTGAAGGTGATGCCCCACAACTGAATGAAAGGGCACTTGGGTGTTTGCTGCAGGAGCCTGCAGGCTCTTTTTCAGGTTGGAGTGATGCATGGTTTTTAAACATTTGGAAGTCAAGGTAGAGAGATGACTCAGTGGTTAAAAGCCCTGGCTGCTCTTACAGAGGACCCAGGTTCACTTCCCAGCATCTACATGGCCTCTGTGTACCAGGCACACATACTACACATACATAGCTGCAGGCTTTCATATACACATATACAATAAATTATATTCATTATAGTCCTTCCTATAGAAGGGAAGTAAATTGGAGTTAAAGAGTTCTAAGTGTCTAGTATTATTTGAGGATTATTAAAATCAGCTGTATTATAATAAATGAGGGATGTATTATTAATCCATACAGTATAGCCAATAACAAACAATATAAAGGAATAGAGAAAATGAAACAAACTTTTTCTGCCCAATTTAAAATACAAGAAAGGAGAGTAAGCAGAACATAGAACAGACGAGTCACTTGAAAGCAATAGTAAGAGCCAGGCCTGGTGGCATACAACTATAAAGCCAAAAATTGGGAAGCAGAAACGTCAAGAGTTTGAAGGTACCCTGGACTAATATCAAAACCCCTTCTCTAAATACATAAATATAGAAACAAGATGTCTTAGTTACTTTTCTGTTAACTCTGAAGAGATATTATAACCGAAACAACTTACAGAAAGAGTTTATTGGGGCTCACAGTTCCAAAGGGTTAGAATCCATGGCCAACATGGCAGTAGGCAAGCAGGTATGATTCTGGAGCAGTAGCTGAGAGCTTACAGCCTTATCAGCAAGTAGAGGCAGAGGAGGGGGAGGGAGGGAGGGAGTAAGGGAGGATGGGTAGGAAGAAAGGTGAGCTAGCTAAATAGGAAAACTGGGCTTCTGAAACCTTCCCCAGTGACATGCCTTCTCCAGAAAGCCACACCTCCTAACCCTTCCCAAACAGTTCCACCAACCAAGGACCGAGCATTCAAACATAAGAGCCTATGGGGATCATTCTCATTCAAACCACCACATCCTACTCCCTGGCCTCCACAGGCTTGTTGTAAAATAATAAAATTCATTTAGTCCAACTTCAAAAGTCCCCATAATCTTTCGGTCTCCAGAGTTTTTAAAAGTTCAAAGTCTCTTCTGCGAGTCAAGGCAGTCTCTTAATTGTAACTACCTATAAAATAAAAGCAAATTACATACTTCCAACATAAAATAGCACATCTTAAAAGGAAGAATGGGGCATAGTAAGGAAATACTGGACCAAAGCAAGACCAAAACCCAGCAGGGCAAACTCCAAATCCTGTAGTTCTGTGTTGTATTTTAGAAGCCTTTGATAGCTCTTCTCTTCCAGCATTCCTAACTGTTACACACTTCTCTCAAGCTGATTTCACTCCTTACATGCAGCTCTCCCTAGCAAACATCCAAAGGTTTAGGTACCTCCAACATCTTAGAGTCTCCAACACAATCTGGGCTTCACTTTTACAACTTCACACTGGCCTTTCTGGACCTCCATACAAGAACTACCCTGCCACGTGCCTGTCTCCAGTGGCTTTGCTTAACTGGTGAGGAAGATTCCTCAACCCCTTTACTCCAATATCCTTTATGACTCTAAAGCCAGAGATCCTGTGGCTGAAGTTGCCAAGTACTACAAGCTTGGAGTGAGTAAAATCTGGCCCTCTCCTTGATTTACATAAGCTCTGGTTTGTTGCTTTTATTTGTGGAATAAGCTTTCATTTTTTTAGGGCAGAAGACTCCTTGGCATTTCCTTTTTATAAGTTGGAAACTTAGCTAAATGAGATACTGTCCTGCGGACACTACTCTATTTCATTTCACGTCAGACCTGTCTTTAAAGTTCTCATCTCTTTGAACATAAGACTTGGCTCCAGCATTCAATTTCCTGGTGCTCTTTTTCTCCTCAAATAGTACAATTTATATTTCTTTTTGCCTGCTTGTCCTTTTCCATCATAGTCCTACGTAAGAGTCATTACTAATAACCACATGATACATTCAGCATTAGTCTGTCCTGAAATGTCCTCTGCCAGCAAATAGTCCAAAACTCACAGTTAACCTCAGGCAGATTCTTAGGACAATGTCAAAAAGCAGACACATTCCTCACCAAAATATCACCAGAATGCTTTATACCCAGTGGTCTGTGGCTAATAATTGTTCCCCTGGGAAACCTCTTGAACTAGTCCTCCACAGTATGCATAGCTCTCAGTACTACTGTTCTCTATGTTTCTACTCAATGGCCCATTAAGCCCCACTGAGAGTATTCAACCACTTCCCTATCCAAAGAGTTCCACATTCCTCAAAAACAAACAAACAAACATCATGGTCAGGCCTGTCACATGATGTTCCTTGTACTAACTTCTGTCTTAATTCCACCAACTGGGACCCAGACATTCAGTATACCAGCCTGTGGGAACCATTCTCATTCAGACCCCCACACAAGAGTGAGAGGGTAGAAATAAACCTAAATATAGCACTGATTAAAAATTAACCAAGATTAACACATTAAAGAAAAAAGACTGCATATTCCTCATCATAGGAGATACACCCTAGATAAGACAGGCATTAAAATACAAGGAGACTAGGCCTGGCATTGCAAACCTGTAAACCAAGCCCTTGGGACCTGGCAGGAGAACTGTGAGATTGAGACAAGCTTGAGCTACACAGCAAGATCTTATCAAAAGTATGAAAAGATACTCTATGCAAATCTTTTGAATATTTGTGAACCAAGACATACAGAATTAAATAGCCAGTTAATAACTGTGGCCATAGATGCATTATGTAACTCCATTGGGCTTAGTTTTCTTATGTGAAATATATGATTAATAACTCGCAGGGTTAGCTGGCAGTGGTGGCACATGCCTTTAATCCTGACAGTTGGGAGGCAGAGGCTAGTGGAGCTATGTGAGTTCAAGGCCAGCCTCATCTACAGAATGAGCTCCAGGACAGCCAGGGCTACACAGAGAAACCCTGTCTCAAAAAAACAAAACAAAAAACAAAAACCTCACAGGGTTATTACTGGCTTTCAGTGGGATACAGGTGAAGGTACTGTAAAAAGGCTAAAACACATCACTGTTACTACTATTGTCTTCTCTAGTCCATTGTAATAATGATGATAAATCAATAGGATAGAAAAATAAATTAGGCTAGGGAAGCTACAAGCGTTCATGAGGCTATGTGCTGAAAATCGGCAGATCTGCTGACAAATGGGAGGCTTATCTTGCATATACAGGTATTCACCAGTATGAAAACACAGAGGTCAGGCTCTCAGGGATGGTCTCAAGTGTAGGAATCCAGTAATGGGGCTGGACACATCCACTAAATATTTAGGCTAGCTACTACTTTTTCGAAAACACACAGAAAACATGTTTAATGAACTACTGAGAAAAGTTTATTCTGCTGTCTGTGCCATGCAGATTGTACTGCCTCTCAGTTAAAAGATTATAAAACCCATAGCTACTTGGACATAGCTCTCGGTCTCAAGGAAAACTGGTAAAAAGAAGTACTAAGAACTCTCAGTATGTTCTTTGGGTTGTAATCCATTTTTCTGAACTACTTGGAAAAGACACTTGTAGGTAGCTAAGTCCTTTGCTTAGTCTTCGTAGAAGTGGCAGTATGGGAGACTACAGGGACTCTTCCAAAATTCTAATTCTTTTGGAATTTTTGTTAATTATTTAAAATTGATGTCTGTGCAAGTTGAATCTTTATATCCAGAAACACAGCATCTTATTTTTTTTCTAGTTACTTTAATGTGTTTAAATAAAGAATTATAGACTTTTAACATAGACTTTTCTGCTTTTTACAAAGCTTGTTTCTGGATATTATTTTCTGTTGCTATCTTGAATAGAACTTTTGCTCATAATTTTCTTTATCCTTGAGAGGTTTGTAAATGTATACAATGAAATATGATCATATACACCTGCCAGTTCCCATCAACTCTCCCCAACAAGTCCCTATTCCAACTTCGTGTGTTTTTATCTGTTTGTTTGTTTGTTTGTTTACTAACCCACTAAATAGAATTAGTGCTGCCCATAGATGTATGGGTAACCTGCCAGTAGGAACTTCCTCGAAAAAGAACAATTCTCTCTCTTCCAAAAGCTGTCAAGTGCTAGTAGGGCCTGGAGAAAACACACATGCGCACGTGCATACACACACACACACACCTATGCTAGAATTTTGACTGGCCGTGTAGGTCTTCGACAAATAACCATCCCTGCTGTGAGTTCATGAATGCAGGAGCCTGTCATGTCCAGAAGACAGTGTTCCACAGCGCTCTCCCTGAATAGGACTTCTATTACACTGTATATATAATGAGTGTAATAGAGAAGTTCCTGGCTCCTTTTCTTATATGTTTACACTTTATCCTTGAATGGCAGGTGTGCATTGGGGCTATGAAGAAACCAAGACTTTTCTTGATATCCTTCAAGAGACCCGATTTTATGAAGCACTTCAAGCCTGTCATCGGAAGAGCAAATTGTATGGAGTTGTGGCTGAACAACTTCGAGAGTGTGGCTTTCTCCGGACACCAGAACAATGCCGAACCAAGTTCAAAAGCCTTCAGAAGAGTTACCGAAAAGTGAAGAATGGCCATGTACTGGAGTCCTGTGCATTTTACAAGGAGATGGATAACCTAGTTAACTACCGTACATCTGCCCTTTCCACCAACACCTCAGAAGAAAGCCCATCACTCTCAAGGCAAGAAAGGGCACATATTGAGGTTGAACCCCAAGAGCCTACAACCTGGGGACCTGAGGAGACCTCACAGGAGGCAGTGTTAGAAGATTCTGGCAGCGAGAGAATGAGTGAGGAGGAAATTATAGAAGAGCCAGAACTTGAAGAACCTTCAGGCCTACCGCAAAGCCCAACTGGTAAGGGTCTTGGGGCCTCTGGTCAAAGTGAGGAAAAGGTGTGACTTCCTGAAAATCAGTACACTGGCACATAGCTCATATACATCTATTCACTCGTAGATATTTGAGTGCTGCTTGCTGTTAGAGGAAGGGAATAGAACTAAGTAAAATGGGGCCTGTTCTCATGGTGCTTCCCTTTCAAGGAGGACTCAGCTGCTCACACTCTGTTGGTTCAGACTTTGGGACTTTAACCTTAGTTTCTGTCAGTGTTTTGTTTGTGGAAAAACTATAGAGAATAATGTGAAATTATACATAAAAAATACTTGAAGGAGGAGGACGGTCAGTAAGCTCCAATCAGAAACATCTCGCCGCTGTGTGTGCAATGTATATGAGAAAAAGGAAGGCAGGGACCAGATGAGAGGCTTTATTCTGCTCCTGAGCTTCAGCAGCTTGCTTGCCACTGTCCACTGGGTGTGCTTGTTGGCAGCTAAACTACTAGCTTAAGCATAGATGTACCTAAAACCCAAAGGTGTCCTGGCAAGACCATTTTAATGCCTCCACACTCAGCATTTACACCCGGGTAGGAGACATGGCTTGCTGAGTAGGCCGTCGCCTCTGCCTACCTGCTTCCATTGCCATAGACCCTGTTCTAATTCTTCTGTCCCTTGCCTAGACTGTAAAAGTCTGAAGACCAAATTTTTTCACCTGTACTTTTTTTTTAGAGAAAGAAAGAGGCCCCGACTGTAGCCCAGGCTGGCCAGGAACTCCTGAGCCTCCTGCCTATACCAGTTGAGCTCTGAGATTGCAGGCGTGTGCCATCCTGCCTAGCGTCTCGCCTGGGTTTGTTAAGCTGTGCTTACTCTGTGCTCACCCTAGCCTTCAAGGCATGTTTACTACTGTTTTCTTTCTCTAGGCTTACTTTGAAACAAAATTCCTTGCTGTGTTCTACATGCCCCTTAGGTTCTCTCATATCTAAGCCATGGCTCATGATCCCTGCCAAGCTTCGCACCTTGAACAAATTTGGCTCTATATATCTGTGGGCATTTTGCCTTCATGTGTGTCTGTATAACATGTACATGTCTGGGGCCCACAGAGGCTAGAAGAGGGTTTAATTCCCTGGAACTTAGGTTACAGATAGTTGAAAGCCATAAACCCACGTCCTCTCGAAAAGCAGCCATTCTTTAACTACTGCGCCATCTTTCCAGTCGCAGCCTCCTTTTTAAAAACTATAAAAAGAGTCCCTGTGAATATTTTTAGGTGATCTCCAGAATGTAATCAAATTACCAGTTACTGTGTGAATCCACTGTGACTTCCTCTAAATCCCAGAACAATGTTGGATCCAATAAGAATATCTCTTTCTCCACATCCTCACCAACATGTGTATCGTCTGAGTTTTTGATCTTAGCCATTCTTATTGGTGTAAGGTCGTCTTGATTTGCATTTCCCTGTTCACTAAGGACTTTGAACATTTCTTTTAAGTGCTTCTCAGCCATTTGAGATTCCTCTGCTGTCAATTCTCTGTTTAGTTCTATACCCCATTTTTTGATTGTGTTGTTTGGTTTTTTGGTGGTTAGCTTCTTGAGTTCTTTATATAGTTTGGATATTAGCCTTCTATCGAATATAGGGTTAGTGAAGTTTTTTTCCCAATCTGTAGGTTGTCAATTTGTCCTATTGACTATGTCCTTTGCCATAAAGAAGCTTTTCAGTTTCATGAGATCTCATTTATCAATTTTTGATCTTATAGCCTGAGCCGTTGGAGTTCTGTTTAGGAAATCCCCTTGCCCATGCCAATAAGTTTGAGGCTCTTTCCCACTTTCTCTTCTATTAGATTCAGTGTATCTAGTTTTATGTTGAAGTCCTTGATCCACTTGGACTTGAGCTTTGTGTAAGGTGACAAATATGGATCAATTTTCATTTTTCTACATACTGACAGCCAGTTAGACCAGCACCATTTATTGAAGATGCTGTCTTTTTTCCATTGTATAGTTTTGGCTTTTTTTTTTTTTTTTCCAAAAATCAAGCAAGCATCTGTAATTGTGTGGTTTTATTTCTGGGTCTTCAATTCTATGCTATTGATCAACCTGTCTGTCTCTGTATCAATACCATGCAGTTTTTATCACTATTGCTCTGTAATATAGCTTGAGGTCAGGAATGATGATTCCCACAGAAGTATTTTTTATTGTTGAGAATAATGTTTGCTATCCTGGGTTTTTTGTTATTCCAAATGAATTTGAGAATTGCTCTTTCTAACTCTATGAAGAATTGAGTTGGAATTTTGATGGAAATTACATTGAATCTGTAGATTGCTTTTGGTAGGATGGGCATTTTAACTATATTAATCCTGCCAATCCATGAGCATGAGAGATCTCTCTTTTTCTGAGGTCTTCTTTGATTTCTTTCTTGAGACACTTGAAGTTCTTATCATAAAGATCTTTCACATGTTTGGTTAGAGTTACCTCAAGATATTTTATAATATTTGTGACTATTGTGAAGGATGTTATTTCCCTAATTTCTTTCTCAGCCTGTTTATTATTTATATAAAGGAAGACTACTGATTGGTTTGAGTTAATTTTATATCCAGCCACTTTGCTGAAGTTGTTTATCAGCTGTAGAAGTTCTCTGATAGAATTTTGGGGGTTGCTTATGTATACTGCAAATAGTGGTACCTTGACTTTTCTTTGCCATGGCTGCCCTCTGAGAGGCCCAACAAGCAGCTGAAAGAGTCAGATGCAGATACTTATACCCAACCAATGGACAGAAGCTGGGGACCTCTGTGGTTGAATTAGAGAAAAGCAGGAAGAAGCTGAAGAGAAGGGCCACCCTGTAAGAGGACCAGCAGTCTCAACTAGCCTAGACCCCTGAGATCTCTCAGACCACCAACTAGGCAACGTACATCAGCCGATATGAGGCCCCTGACACATACAGCAGAGGACTCAGCAGAGGTCTGGCCTCAGTGAGAGAAGATGCACCTATCCCCCGAGAGACTTGAGGTCCCAGGGAGTGAGGAGGTCTGGTGGGGTGGGGTTGAGAGGTGTGGGGACATCCTCTTGAAGATGAGGGAGGAGGTATGGGATGGGAGAGCAATTGGTGGCAGGCAGACAGGGAGTAGGGCAGCAGCTGGACTGCAAAGGAAGCTTAAATAATAATAATAATAATAATAATAATAATAATAATAATAATAATAATATAGAGAAAAAACTCAAAAGGACAACTAACATCACTGCAAGTTTTTATATAAGTCAATGAACTGACTGTTGGCTTCCCTTCTCTTCCCAACTCATGTTGTAGCTAGTGCCCACTCACCAGCAGTTTCACTGGACCCTGTGGAAGGGAAGTCATGTTGACACCTACAAGTAGAAACAAGATGGTTGCTTAACAAGGGTTTGAGAATCAAAGATAATACATTGAGCCTAAGATACTCAGCTTTTGAAATGTTTGTGGATGGCAATAATGTGCCTTTTAGAATTTGCATCAAAGTAGTCTGTGTAGAGAGCAAGGAGTGTGTATGAACAGAGATGAGACTGCATCAGTCATAAATAGATCATTGTTAAAGGTAAGTAAGTAGCTCATGGAAGTCTTTATACATGTTACACTGTGTGTGAATTTCCCATAATTTAAAATTGATAACAAAAACAGAATTAACAAGTGACAGGATGTTGCCAGGACCACACTATGTTATTCCAAAGTTTCTGTCTCCATAGGGCACATCCCATAAAACTCCACAGAGAAGCGGAATCCAAGATGCATCTTACAGTGAATGGGGTGTAATGAAAGAGTGAAAACAGCAGCTTTGGGAACAGTGAACCAGAGTGTCTGTATTGTTGTGGTCCATGGGGTGACCAAAACAGCAAGTTACAAGATGGCATGACAAAATAGTACCGTACACCAGAACCTGACTAGCTAGTGAACAATTGAGAAGTATCATAAGGGATTTAGAGTTGTCTATTAGAGTTTATTCCAATGAGGTATAGTACAATACTTAGTATAGATGTGAAAGAAGAAAAACAGAATGAGCTAGTTCAAGGAGCTAAACCTAGTTACTGCTAAGTTAATCAGGATACAAATGGAGACTAGTATCTTGATATACAATTCAGTTCAAAAAATTTTGAGGACCCACACTGTAGCAAATGTCATTGGCCTTTTTATAGAACTGAAAGAGGGTAAAGCATGGCGGGTCAGTCAAGTCACAGTGTGGCCGTGACCATGAGAGGATCATAAGCATTGTAGACCTGGTTAATTGTTTTTGTTAATATTGGAATTTTGTGAAATTCTATTGTCTGTTTCTTTTCCAGATTTTGAAATTGGAAGTATTATTAAGGAAGACCCAACACAGGTAACGTTTAAGGACACAGAGCCCCATAGGGTATTAATAGAAAAACCTAACAGACTTGTCTCCCACAGTACCAACCCCAGGAGACACTGTAAAAGGGAATACTTCTCAGGAAGACACTGGGAAAACCTTCAAGGAGTTAGACAGGGAAAACTGATGTCTCAGCCTAGAGATACGGGGAAGGCTGTGCTACATCAGAGGCCTTTTGTGGGGAGGAGACCATACAGACTTCTCAAATATGGAGAAAACTTTGGAAGAAGTGCCCGTCTCGTGTGCAGGATGGCCCACCAGAAGGAGAATCCTTACAAGTGTGGTGTCTGTGGGAAGTGCTTTGGTAGGAGCAGGAGCCTAATCAGACACCAGAGAATCCACACTGGGGAAAAGCCTTTCAAATGTCTTGACTGTGGGAAAAGCTTTAATGACTCCTCAAATTTTGGAGCCCACCAGAGAATCCATACTGGAGAGAAGCCGTACAGATGTAGGGAGTGTGGGAAATGCTTCAGTCAGAGCTCAAGTCTTATCATCCATCAGAGAACCCACACTGGCGAGAAGCCCTATCAGTGTGAAGAGTGTGGGAAAAGCTTCACCAACAGTTCTCACTTCAGTACCCACCGCAGAGTCCATACTGGAGAGAATCCCTACAAATGTGGGGACTGTGAGAAGAGCTTCAATAACTGCACAAGGCTTCGAGAACACCGGCGAATCCACACTGGAGAGAAGCCCTACACGTGTGCCCAGTGTGGCAAACATTTCAATAAGATCTCTTTCCTCGCCAAACACCAGGAAGTTCACGTGAGAGAAAAGCTGCTGCCATACTCCCCCTCTGCGTACTCCCCAGAAAACCTACTGAAGGGCAAGAGTGCTGAGCTCAGGAAGACCTTTTGACGTGAGCCTGCCTTCCAGCCGCCCCATTAGCTGTCTGCTCACCCTGTCTGATCCTGGTCCCGCTCTTGGAAGCAGTCTCTTCTTAGCTATAATTACAGCTCCCAAGACAGGCCTGAGAATAGAAATAAACTAAACTTCTCGTCTGTTCTCACCTCATAGCCTAACAGGTTCAGTCTGCCTCTCTCCTATGAGTCTTGGCAATTTCAATAAATGCGATGGTAGAGTTTTTTAATTCAGAATAAAATTCTCTCTAGAATGTTGAGGCTAATGCTACTGTCCAGCAACTCTCAAAACTCTTGCACATGGATGAATCCATATATTTTCAAATATATGAATGGTGAAAAAATTTTTATAGTGTTATCTATCACCCATATGAGACCTTGGCAGCAACTTGACAATGGATTTTCATATCTGGGTAGAACTTTTAGGGGTTTGATAAGAACTGAATCTTGGTTTTGAGGGTACAAAAGGAGAGTGAAGGTTTTATAGCTTCCTTCAGAAGTCTGTATCAAGAAGTTGATCCAAATAGCTAGGGTCAGATTTCCTGTTGCTCATACCTTGTCCTCCACCACGATAAGCACTTGCTCACCTTCCGTCTCCCTTTTTGTTCCTGAAGACTTAACTCCAGTGGCTGCTGCTTCTCCAGTGACAAATGATCCTTGTACTATTTATCACAAGTCTATACTTACCTCTTAATTGTTCTGGGTGCTCTTGTCTGACTCTTCTGGGCTTCCTTACCCACTCAGATGGGAGAGGATAGACATTAGTGCTGTCTCATTAAGAGACAATCAGATTCCAACTCCTACCCCATCACTTTTCTGACTCTTAACCTAGAGCAAGACCAACCTACCAGTATGTTGGCATATTTCAAATTGCCTAGCTCTACATTTTAATGTAATATAATACTGTTTCTGAAAGTATAAAGCTGTAAGGAAGAAGATAAGACCTGAAGTATTTAATTGACTCTTTAGGCCTGTTTTAGATCAAAGAGCTACCTCAATCCAGAGTACACTTCCAGGGTTACCTGTTACACTACTAGTCTCTGGTTCTGAAGTTTCTAGTTCCTGTTTGTGGGATCATAAACCTGACTATAGAGTCCTAAATAATTATACTGTTCTGTAGTTCTCTCAGTGAAAGTGAGATTACTTATAAACTTCCACTCTACTCCTTATTTTCCCCATTGTCCTGTTCTGAAAAAAAAAATTGCTAATTCTGTGGCATTAACCAGGTATATATTGTCAGAAAGTTTCTGGTGGGGAAATAATTAACTCGTATAGAATTACAGATGAAATTCAGGAATTTGATCTTCCCAAACCAGTTACTTGAAGTTGAGGCCTGTGGTGTTCATACCTTTAATACATAGGTAACTCCATGTAGCTTTGCTTTGGGGAGGGAGAAGTCCCAAGAATAGTGGAAGGAAAACCATAGTCAGGTGTTTCTAGGTTCTCCTGTCAGATGATCTCATTTGAAAACATCTAGAGATGATATTTTTATGTGAGTGTATTTGAATCTTCTGTGACCTATTCAGCAAAGTATCAAAGAGGGTAGACATTGTAGAAAGAAAAGTGCTTTATGGTGCCAACATAGGATATAGCCTGTTGGAAGGCAAGTGACTCAGGTAAATGCTGATAACTATTTGTGATGTGTGTTTGTGGAAATGTTACAATTGTTGACAACTATAACAGTAGCTAATTTCCTGTGTGTTGTCTGAAATAGAAACTCCTAATGGTACATGCAGCTTCATGTTGGTATTGTGCCTAGAACAGTAAGATTGTGTGGTGCCAGTGGACTTGTGCTTATAATTATGTAGTTGTTCTGGAATTCCAGCTCTAGAGAAGATGCACATTAGTCTAAATTGCCACTTAGTAACATGTACACAGGCTTGATACTTATATGGAAGCATGATTCAGAAAGTAGATGACTTGTTCACCAACACTTACACACTGTTATGTATAAGACCATGGTTTGTTTGGATTTTTAATTTAATCTTTTGTTTACACTTCAGATTTTATTCACCTCCCAGTCCAGCCTCTGACTATTCCACATGCCATACCTCCTCCTCCCCACCCCAACCCCGTCTCCACGAGGATGCCTCCACTCCCCCAACCCATACCCCACCAGACCTATCCACTCCTTGGGGCCTCCAATCTCCTGAGGGTTAGGTGCATCTCCTCTGACTGAACCCAGACCCGGCAGTCCACTGCGTTGGGGGCCTCATATCAGCTGGTGTATGCTGCCTGGTTGGTGGTCCAGAATCTTAAGAGATCTCAGGGGTCCAGGTTAATTGAGACTGCTGATCCTCCTACAGGGTCGCCCTCCTCCTCAGCTTCTTCCAGCTTTTCCCTAATTCAATCACAGGGGTCAGCAGCTTCTGCCCATTGGTTAAGTGCAAATATCTGCATCTGACTCTTTCAGCTGCTTGTTGGGTCTTTCAAAGGGCAATCATGATAGGCCCCTTTTTGTGAGCACTCTATAGCCTCAGTAATAGTGTCGGGCCTTGGGGCCTCCCCTTGAGCTGGATCCCACTTTGAGCCTGTCGCTGGGCCTCATTTTCCTCAGACTCTTCTCTGTTTCCATCCCTGCAGTTCTTTCAGACAGGAACAATTATGGGTCAGAGATTTTTACTGTGGGATGGCAACCCTGTCCCTCACTTGATGCCATGTTTTTCTGCTGGAAGTGGACTCTATAAATTCACTCTCCCCACTGTAGGGCATCTCATCTAAGGTCCGTCCCTTTGAGTCCTAAGAGATTCTCACCTCCCGGGTCTCTGGTACATTCTGGAGGGTCTCTCTCTCTCTCTCTCTCTCTCTCTCTCACTCACTCACACACACACACACACACACACACACACACACACACACACACACCCCTCCTATCTCCCAAGGTTGCCTGTTTCCATTCTTTCTGCTGGCCCTCAGGGCTTCAGTCCTTTTCCCCCACCCAATACCTGATCGTGTTCCCCTCTTCCTCTCCCTGTCCCCTTCCCCACCCAGAATCCTCTTTCCCTCCCCCCTCCTGTGGTTGCTTTCTTCTCCCTCCCAAGTGGGATTGAGGCGATAAAACCATGTAACCACAGAGAGGAATAAAAAAATGATGGGGGTCATGGCTATACTCCACCAAGTAAGTGTTTCAGAAGAAGATAATCTTGTCAACTCCATGGTGTTATGGAAGGTCAGTCACCCCATCTAGAGGAGTTGCAATTCCATCCTGAAGACCGTCTATAAATTGCAAATAGAAAACCAGTTTGGACACCACTTTTTGACACACTTTTCCAGCAACAGAAAAGATCCAGGGCCTGTTCTGTCTCCACCACAACAAAGTGATTGTCTCCTGTATCTAAGAAACAGTGGGGGTGAGGTTTGGGTTTCCAAACCTATAGTCCTAATCGTAAACAATCTGTTGGGATGTGTATTAGTCTAGTGGGCCCTACCTCAGTTCTTATGAAACAGATCTTCCTACCATCTTAAACCAAGGTGCTTGCTTACGTGTTTCTCTTGTCAGCTGATTCATAAAAGAATAATACATTGAGTAATACATCTTTACCACATTTCTGTAATGATCAATAGATCTCAATACCAAGGACTTCAAGGAAGAAAAGGGGTTTGTCTTAAAAAAAAAAAAACTTACACTGTGATTTTTATTACTTGCTGCCTCTCCATCATTCTGGCCGCTGGAAAGCTCAACAGAACAGTCCACTTCGGCCAGCTATCTACATCTCTTTATTTTACTCCATCATATTTCTTTGGAGATTGTCTCAAACCTGTTTTTGAACAATGTATAAAGAGATTCTTTATTTTCTGGCATTCTGTCAAAGACATTTAGAAGCTGTTTGCATTTCCTGCCTAGGCTTTCATTGATTTCCACAAATACCTCACTAATTTTTACTGATGATTTTGTTACATATTCAACTTAACTCGTTCATCTGGAAAAAAAAACAAAACATGTTTTTATAAAGAAGAAAACTCACACATTAAACAGGTCATGGCATCCTGCCACTGCAGAATTAGACCAGAAGCCAAAAGAACCACTTCCTGGATATGATCTGGTAAATCATAACTTCTTTCTGAGTAGTTAACTTAATTGCCAAAATTGCAGGGGTGTCATGTTCATGAAACCATGAAGAAACAGTAAAACCAGACTCATACTCTGGCTGTAGACTGAATACCACGTCTGGGCCCTATTGAATCCATCTCATACCTTAGAAAGGTGACAGCAGTGTCATCCCAGCTTACTCAGAAAGAAGAAAGGACAAGTCACTTGTGTTCAGTAGCAGGAAAGCCCTTCCTTCTCCCCATCACTCTGAGAGTCAAAGCTGGGTAGGTAGAGTGAATAAAGTATTTTGTGAGTTCTGGTGCTCAATGACAGACAAGATTCATGGATTAGGAAACTCCCAGTGGAAGGAGCAGCTGAGTGGTTTGTGTGATCCAAAGCCTCCACCTCTACCTGAATGCACTCCAAGTGTAAATGGACGTCTGTCTTCGTTTTGTATTAATGTTCACCTAGATGTCTTCTTGAAAGCTTGTATGTGAAATGTCTACAATAAATGGCTACCTTTGGTTTGCTATAATTTGAAGGATGTCATTATTTAGAAAAATGACAATGTAAGAAGTTCAAGGCCAATCCTTGTAACTAGTAAAAACAACTTGAGTTTCATACCAGTTCAGAGCTGCCCTGCATAACAGGCAGAAGGAGATGTGTGAATCTGCAGCAGTCCTTTGAACTGCCAGTACATTGTCCCAAATAATAGTTTGTTTTACTTCTAGGGTAAAATTAATGTTGGACATACACACTATATGGGTTTTTGATAAGACTTGCAAGCCAGCCTAACTGGAAAAAAATCCTAGCTGTTACCCTCACACTACAGTTGTAGCAAATGAAGATTTTATTCTCTCAGGGTCTCCTGCTGGGCCTGAGGAGTAGATTAACATAAAGCAGACAGCAGGAGGAGAGCGTACAGAGCCTCATGTGTATGTAGGAGGGTCTTCCAGATAAAGGCCCAAAAAAGTAAACCCTGAGTGCTTATCTACTAAGCAGAAAACAACAAATGATTATGGAACATCTCTAGGATGGAAGAGCTAAAGGAGACACATGGTTTTAACAAGATCTGTATAAAACTCTCTCAACCCCAGTTCCCCACCTCTCTCATAAGAATGTTTCTTCTCTCAGTAAGGGGGAGCATTTTTTACATAGGTCCCCTGCTTCTGGCAAAAAGGTCAAAACACCTCTTGCATTGGCTATTTTCCAAGTGTTTTTAACTCAAAATATCCTATAACAAAAAGGACACCTTCCTTAGAGGTGGCAAATTCCATCATCTTTTACAGTATTGCACTTTTTTTGATGTGGGGGATGGAATACGAGGTCTGTCTAACCTAAGTTTGCCTCAAACTCTTAACTCTCCCATCTCAGCCTAGTGTTGAAACTAAAGATGTATGCCATTAACCCTTTGACAGTGTTGCTCTTGACCACTGCTTTATAGAAGGAAAAGTTCTGTGGTCTCCATACAACCTTCACCATAACAGTCATGTTCATTGGCCTTCGAAACAATGTAGACGGTCAGCTGCTCTGTGGGTGTACACTTTCAGTTATACATGCAGAAACCATGGGAAGAGCAGTAAGGCGGTTCAGTCCACTCACTGGATACCGTGCATTCCATGTGAAGGGTTTCTGTCACATGGATTTTATAAGCTGCTGTTTTGCAAAGCAAACTTTAACACTACCCAAAGACTTCAAAAATTTTAATCCTGAGTCACTACAGAGTGCTGATATCTAGATGTATCTCTGTAGTAGGTAAAGACAAAAGTCATAGTCAAGTGTAGTATAGCAAGTCACTCCCTTTCATTACAGAGGTAAGTCTGGTGGCTTAGGTCTGGCAATTGAACAGATTTCAAGTGTCTTAAGTGTGGCACATTCTGAGACCCTTTTATAGCAACACTAAATACATAATGTGGCATTAGAAGGATGAAGTCATATCCATCCTGGGGGGTTGCAGTTGAGAAATTTAAATAAAAACTGGATTGTGAAACTCATTTGTAAGCTTAAAAGTGAGACGTTATGTCTTTCTGTCCCTGTTTTAGTGGGGGAACAAATGGACAAGAGCCAAGGCAAAAGACATAATATTGTCGCTTACTCAGGCACAGAAATGACCTTGCAGTCAAACGAGTCTTAGCAAGCTAATCTGTCCACATACGGTAACCTTGAGCAGCTCCAGTGTTCATTAACGCCACTGGAAAATTAGGATAAGAATGCCCACCTGCATTTGTTTCCTGGGGCTGATGTAATAAATTTCCACAAACTTTGTAACTTAAAATGACAAATTTATTCTCTCACCATTCTAGAAGCCAAGAGACATAAAGTTGAGGTATCTGTAAGGATGTGTCCCCGCCAAAGGCTCTAGGGAAAAAACTTCCTGCCTCCTCCCATATCTGCTGTCTCTGCATTTTCCTGTGCTGTGCTCAATAACTGCATCACGTGTGTGTCATTTGCTGTCTCTTACAGTGACTCTCTCTTTGTATTTAGCACCCAGTGCCAATATAGTCTCATCTTGATAGTTCTCTTAGTTAAATCTACAAAGACTGTATTTTCAAATAAGGTCATATTCTGAAGTTCCATGTAGGCAGAAACCCTGCCAGCCACAGAAGCCCTCCATTGTAATGGAGCCTTTTCCCCAGTGAGAAGCACTCTTCTTCACTTTTTACTCTGGGTGCTTTGCTTATCGGATAGAAATGGCAAGTGTCTTAGTTTGGGCTTTGTTGCTGCAAAAAGACACCATGACCAAAGCAACTTTTATAAACATTTCGTTGTAGCTGGCTTACAGTTTCAGAGGTTGAGTCCATTAACATGGCAGGAAGCATGGCAGCATCTAAACATATATGGTGCTGGAGAAGGAGCTGAGAGTTCTGCATCTTGATTTGACTGCAGCCAAGAGAGACTGTCCTCCAGGCAGCTAGGTGAAAGGTCTCAAAGCCCACCCCTGCAGTGACATACTTCCTCTAACAAGGCCACACCTCCTAATAGTGCCATCCCTAGGCCAAGCATCTTCAAACCACCACAGTGGGTGTGGTCTTCCCTGGAGCTACTTTACAGTATCAAAATTATTTTCTTTCATAAATAGCCCATGTTTTTTTTAATTTTTTCTTTTATTATTTTTCATGCTTTTCTCCCTCAGCTCTCCCAGATCTTCCCTACCTACCCAACTTCATGCCTTTTCTCTCTTTCTTTAGAAAACAAACAGGGACAAAAAAACAAAAAAACAAAAACAAAAAAAAACAGGAAAAAGCAGGGAAAAAAAAAACAGGATAAAACAGGGAAAACACTAAATCAGAAACCATAACATACAAGCAAAAGACCAATAAGACAAAAAAATACCCAACAAAGCAATAAGAGACCAAATGTCTACAAAATTACTACTGAGTTACTTCTGTCTTGACCATCTACTGCTGGGCATGGGGCCTGCACTGAAGTGTGGTTAACATACCCAGTGAGATTCCATTGGAGAAAACTAATTTTAACTTTACAAGTTGATATCAGTTGTAAATAGCTTCTTGTTTAGGAGTGGAAACCATGTCCACTTCCCCACCTCAGCACAGGGATTCCATGTACAGGCCCTTTGCAATCTGGCACCATCTCTGTACATGCATAAATGCATCAGTCCTGTTGTGTCTGGAAAGTACTGCTTCTTTGGAGTCCTTTATCCCCTCTGGCTCTTAACAATGTTTCAACTCTTCTTCTATGTAGATCTCTGTGCCTTGAAATCAGGGGTTTGATGAAGACATCCTATTTAGGACTGGGTGTTCCAAAATCTCTTATTCCCTGCATATTGTCTAGTTGTGGATCTCTTTGTTAGTTCCCATCAACTACAAGAAGAATCTTCTCTGATGATGGTTGAGCAAGGCACTGATCTGTGGATATGGCAGAACATCATTAGGAGCCATATTATTGCTATGTTCATTTAGCAGAACAATAGCATTTTGGTTTTTTCATAAGCCAATGGCCTATTCAATCTCAGACTCTTTGCTACCCAAGCAGTGTCAGACATGGGTTCCATCTCATAGACTGGATCTTAAATCCAATCAGAAAGTGATTGGTTACTCCTACAACCTTGTGCCACTAGTGCACCAGCATTTCTTGCAAGCAGGTCACTGTTGTAGATCACAGGTTTTATAGCTGAGATGATGGTTACCTTTCTCCTCTGGTACCTTCTAGAACTGTGAACACTAGTCATTATGGGTGAAGCATCTAGTTAGACACTAGCTCAACTTCTGTGTTCAGTTAGTTATGTAAGTACAGTTGTTTAAATTTAAATGGCCCTATAGCTCATAGAAAGGAACATTTTTAGGAGGGGTGGCCTTTGGAGTAGTTGTGGCCTTGCTGGAAGAAGTATGTCACCAGGGGTATACTTCAGAATTTCAGAAGCCCAAGCCAGGCCCAGTGTCACTCTCTCTTCCTGCTGCCTGCCAATCTGGATGTAGAACTCTCAGCTACCTCTCCAGCACCATGTCTGCTTGCATGCTGCCATGTTTGCTGCCATGATGATGATGGACTTAATCTCAGAACTGTAAGCCAGCCCCTTTATAAGAGTTCCCATGGTCATGGTGTCTTCACACAACAGTAACCCTAACTAAGACAGGGTTGTTTCCAGCAATAGAGTCTTACCGTCAGTTTGCGATGCCACCGAGAGCTTTGGTAATAGTCAGAGATATTTACAGTCATCCCTAATCCATTCCTGGAACTTGTTTCACATGGTGGTGAAAGATGTCTAGTTGGGGTTTTGTCTTCCCTGTTATTTGCCAACCCAATTTATATTTCTTTCGTATTTGTGTATATTTTAGGAAGCTTCTACAATAGTAGGTTCCTATGTGTTCCACAAATGGCCTTTAAACTTAGTTGTCCCTCACCACATCCTCTTTCTTACCCCTCTCTTCCATCCCCTCACCATTTCATCTTCCCACTGCATTTTTTTTCTCCCTGTTTCTCCATAATTATATAATCTATTTCCTCTTCCTTGGGAGATCCACCTCCTTCCCCTAGTCCCTTACTTGATACCTAACCTCTATTATATATGAATTGTAGCATGCATACAGAAGGCTTAAAAAACAATATCCACATATAAGGAAAAACATACAATGTCGTTTGGTGTCTGGGATGATTTTTTTTCTAGTTTCATCTATTTACCTTGATAATTTCATAATTTCATTTTTTAACAGCTGAGTAATATTCCATGTGTAAGTGTACCACATTTTCAATATTCATTCATGGACATCTAGGCAGTAGCCAATCTCTGACTGTCATAAATAGAGCAGCAATGAACACAGATGAGCAAGCATTCTGCAGTAGGGTGTAGAGTCCTTTGGGAGTAGTATAGCTGAATCTTGGGATAAATCTATTCCAGTTTCCTAAGGAACTTCCACACTGGTTCCACAATGGTTGTATGACTTTGCACTCTCATAAGCAATGGCTGAGTGCTCCCCTTCCCCCACATTCTTGCCAGCATGTACTATCATTTGTTTTGTTGATCTGGGCCACTCTGACTCATGTAATATAAAAATCTCAAAGTCGTTTTGATTTGCATTTCCCTGATGACTAAAGATGTTGACCATCTCTTCAGGTGTTTCTTAGCTGTTTGTGTGTCATCTTCTGAGAACACTCTGCTTAGTCCTGTACCCCATTTTTAAGGTGGGTTATTTGTTTTCTTGATGTCCAGTTTTTGTAGGTCTTTATATACTTTAGATACTAACCCTCTATTGGATATGTAACTAGTAAATACCTCCCCCATTCTGTAGCCTGCTGATTTTTCCAAATTATGGTGTCCCTTGCCATACAGAAGCCTCTCAGTTTTATGAGGTCCCATTTACTAATTGTTGTTCTTGGTGCCTGTGCTCTCAGCGCCCTGTTCAGAAACTCTTCCTATGCCAGTGAGTTAAACCTACTCCCCATTTTCTATTCTGTCAGATCCAGGGTATCTGGTTTTAGGTTGGGGTCTTTGATCCAACTGGAGTTGAGTTTTTGAGTTGATAAGTATGGATCTCTGTGGATTCTTCTAAAAACTGCCCATCCAATTTGACCACCATTTTCTGTCTTTTCTCCAGTGTTTATTTTTAGCTTCTTCGCCAAAAATCAGGTATTCATAGATGTGTGGAATATGTCTGGATATTCAGTTTGATTCCATTGACCAACATTTCATGCCAGTACCATGCAATATGTTTTTTAAGATTTATTTATTATGTATACAGCTTTCCACCTGCATGTATGCCTGCAGGCCAGAACAGATCTCATTACAGATGGCTGTGAGCCACCATGTGGTTGCTGGGAATTGAACTCATGACCTCTGGAAGAGCAGACAGTGCTCTTAACCTCTGAGCCATCTCTCCAGCCCCCAAGATTTATTTATTTCATGTATGTGAGTACACTGTTGTTGTCTTTAGACATACCACAAGATGGCATCAGATGACCATTACAAATGGTTGTGAGCCACCATGTGGTTGCTGGGAATTGAACTCAGGACCTCTGGAAGAGCAATCAGTGCTCTTAACCACTAAGCCATCTCTCCAGCCCGCAATTTTTATTACAATAGTTCTGTAGTGCAACTTGAAATCTGGGATGGTGATACTTCCCACAGTTCTTTTATCACTGGGGATTGTTTTAGCTACCTTGGATTTTTTTGTGTTTTCATATAAAGCTTAAACTTTTTTTCAATTTCTGTGAAGAATTGCGTTGGAATTTTGATGGGGATTGCATTCAACCTGTAAACTGCTTTTGGTAGGATATCTATTTTCACTGTATTAACCCTACTTATCCATGAGCACAGCAGATCTTTCAATCTTCTGATATCTTCTTCAATTTCCTCCTTCGATTCTTCAGATTTTTATTATACAAGACCTTCATTTTCTTGGTTAGACTTATCCCAAGGGGGGAAAATAGCTTATTGTAAGATAGTGCTGTTTTGCTGATTTCATTCACAGTCTGTTGTTTGTATATAGGGACACTACTGATTGCTTGTATACAGAGACTACTGATTGTACATAGGAAGAGACTACTGATTTTTGTTTGTTAATTTTGTACCCTCCCACTTTTCTGAGTGTGCTATTGCTGTACAAGTTTCCTGGCAGATATTTTAGGGTCTTCAGTGTACAAGCCATATAATCTACAAATGAAGACATTCTGCTTCTTCCTTTTCCTTGTATACCCCTTCGATCTCCTCCAGCTGTCTTCTTGCTCTAGCTAAGAGTCTGAGCACTATAATGAATAGGTATGGAGAAAACAGACACCTCGTCTTGTTCCTGATCTCAATGGAACTAACTGTGTTCCATTTGAGTTTCTCTCTATTTAGGTTAATATTGGCTGTGGGCTTGCTGTCAACCACCTTTATTAGGTTGAGGTATGTCCTTAGTTTCTCCAGGACTTTTATTATGAAGAGATAATGGATTTTGTCAAAGGCTTTTTCTGAATTTAATGAGATGGTCATGTGGGGTTTTTTCTTTCAGTCTGTTTATGTGATAAATCATATTTATCTATTTTTGTATGTTGAACCAACCCTACATCTCTAGCGAGAAGCCAATTTAGCCATGGTGGATGATCTTTTTGATGTGTTCTTGGATTATGTGTGGGTGTTTTGCCTGTATTTAGGTCTGTGCACCATGTGTATGACATGCCCAGGAGACCAGAGTGGGGAGTGAGATACCCCTGAGACTGGAGTTAGAGACAGCCATGAGCCACCATGTGGGTGCTGAGAATCAAACCCATGCCCTATGGTTCTTAGAGAAGGTACATGTTCTACTTGGAAGATGTGTTACTACTGTGTCCCTTATCCCTTCTTCATTCCATTCATGTCTCTCACCCACATGCCACTGGCTCATCAGTCTATGCTGTCTGCTGTTGTTCTTCTTCCATGGAGAATTCCACATCTTTGCCCCACCCCCACCTCATCCCCAGCTGGAATGCAATGAATGGATTGGTCCATATCCAGATACTATTGGCCATTCATCAAGGCCCTGGTCTTTACATTCAGCTTTCAGCCGGGTTTTCTAACTAGAGTGCAAGTAAATGAACTCTGTGCTCCAGACTGAATGGCACAGTGGCTCCACCTGAGTGCAGACAGACTCTGAGAGGGACCATGTAAGTACCTACGTTGGCTCTGCAAGCCAGCCACTCCACCCAGACTTTTATTTCCTCCCCCTCAGTGCTCACATCTTAAACAAAAGACAAGTCAACAGACACCTGGAAGGAAATGCTAAGCCATTTATTACAAAGTCTGATTGGCAGCTGAGGAAGTGAGATCTTTGGGCTCCTGAAAGCCCTTCTGTAACAGTGTAATCGAGAGGAAAGAGGGTGGGGAGAGAAGGGGGCTCAGTAGCAAAGTGCTCACTTAGTGTGCATGAATTGGGTTCCAAACCCAACACAGTAAAAAAGAAAGAGGGCTGGAGAAACGGACAGTGTGATCAGCAACCACATTCTCCATCTGCTCGGCCCTCCTATGTCCTGCCCTCTCTCAAGAAAAGTGACCTGCCCTCTTTTTCTATGTGGTCTCTACCTGCTTTTAGGCTGGGCCCCAGACCCAGTTCATGAGCACAAAGGAATTCCAGGTTCCAGGAGCATGCTCAGGACAGAGCAGCAGCTACCTGTCTGCCTGCCTGAGAAGCCAGGCCTAGGTCAGCTGCTGTCATGATGACTCCTCTGAGCTCAGGTTCTGCAGGAAATAATGGAGTTGTTCTGTCCTCAACTCAGGACAAGCTGCTGAGGACTCCAGACAGTGGGAATGTCACCAGCAGCTCTTCACCTCGACTTTAGAATTAGGCGGGTTTTCTCATCTCCAATGAAGAGCCTAAAAATAAATTGTCCTGTAAGGTTTCCATTCACCTGGAAGAAAGACCCAGCTTTCCATTACAAATCTCCAAGCCTAGAACTTTCTAGACAGGTGTCTTCCTGAGCTCAGTTCCCCCCCCCCAAGGCAGTGGGGACAGTTTCCTGTCTGGTCCCACACATATCTTATCCAGAAGGTGTATGGTGTGGCCATTCAGAAATCAGCAACAGAGTGATTAGTGGTATTTTACCCCAGGCTCTGGGCATTGCCTGAAGCCTCTAGACTGCAGTGGGCCATGAAGGCTACATATCCAGCCCAGACTCAACCCTCCCAGACACAGCCGAGGGAAGATGGGGAGGGTCTGGGAAGAGTTGGTGCCCCAAGGAGAAAGAATATGATCTAAATATATTGTACAAAAAAATTTAGATAGAAAATATTTTTAAAGCCAATCTAAACATGAAGCCCACCCATAGGAATATCCCAAGTCCTTAGAAACACATTTGAGTACTACTTGGAGCCAGTGCAACCCATGAACACTTCAATCCTAAGAGCCAGTTAGTCCCCCTTGTAAAGTGGATTTCTGTCACTTGGAACCAAAGGCCCGAGGCAGAGGCAGCATAGATCCCACTGAAGATTCCCATTCTCTTCCAAGTCCAAATGAATGTCAATTTAGTAGATGTAGACTCCCTGTCACCCTCCTACCTAATAAGCAGTCCTACAAAGAGGCCAGCCAGGAGGGGACCCAGCCAGTAGATCCAATGGAAGTCCCAGTAGTCGGCCATCACAGCAGGTCCAAAGGCACGAGCAGGGTTCATGCAGGCTCCAGAGATCTCACCACTGCAGACACATAGGTACCCAGGTCACCAGCATCTCAGAAGGTCCTACCTCAAATCCACACCCTTAATCGGGCCTACAGCCAGCCCCAAGCAGACATCCTCTCTAAAGCCCATACCAGGGCTCCTGGGTAGATCCAGAGGCTGTAAAGAGGCCTTAGCTCTAGGCTGACAAAGGATGATTGCTACATGACCATCATGTCTGCCCTCCCCCTCCCCCACACACACTCTTCTAGAACAGATGGTCAGCAAAAGCACCTGCTCAGTCATGATAGGAAGGGAAAGTAGAACGCATTCCTTTCCAAAGTCTATAAAGCAAAGTCCAAGGAATGCCACCCATTTTAGAGTCCAATTGACCTACATTCAAAGTCCAGCCCTGGCAATTCTACTCTGTGACCTTTGTCTAACCGCTCTGCATATCCCTGAGATGAAAGTGTTCATCCCATAGGCTGTAGCCAGGAACAAATGACAAAATGTTGTGATGGTTACTATAGTGTGTCTGGCCCACTGAGGCCTTCATGCCACAGACCTCCAGAGGGGATCTGTTTCCCAGGCACACAAAAGGAGGCATGTTCCCTGGGATCACCATAGGGAGCTTTTTTCCAGGGCACACCTCAAGCTCTGGGTTCTGTCTCCAGACCAGTGCCTTCAAGCTGATCTTATAGCCTTCTGTGTCCAGAAACGCATCCAGATGGGGGAAGCGCACTTGTACGTGAAGCAAGTGCCACTAGGGGACAGCAAAGCACCACTACTTCTGAGCTGCCACATTCCCAGTCAATTCAAGGTGACCAAGAGCCCGGAGCCCTGAGAAAGGTTTGGTTCTGTGTTCAAATGGAAAGAAGTAACTCAACGGAAAGAGGAAGCAACCTCTTACATTCCAGAGATGTGGGTGATTGTCCCAGATTTGTCACTTTAGACTCTCAATGACCCTAAGTCATTTCTTGCCTTGAACCAGTTTGACTGCCTGTACAAGGAAGAAATAGTTCCTGGGCAAACTTTGTCTCCTTAATGCCATCCCAAAACTAACAAAAGCTCAAAATAAAAGAGACCAGGAGTACAGATAATTTTTTGAAAGACAGAGGCAACAGCCCAAGGGAATGATTTATTTCTACTACAGAAATTAGGAATTTTCGTCCAGACTCTTGACTTAGCCCTAAATGAAGTAGAAGGGTGACCATATTCTCACACAGCCAAAAATCACCTAGCACTGCCTGATACCACCTAACCACCATTGCCTGTTGCCTGCCCAAAGCCAGCCCACTATCTCCATTTGCCACAGGGCAGGGCCATCACACTTCTGAGGGATACTTACCCTGCCAGGATATCCACAATGACAGAGAAGCCAATGGAGAGTGGAGCCAGGGGACCCATCGTCTTCTCATTGATGATACCCATACACACGGCCAATACCAACAGAATCGTCAGAATGATCTCTACCCCCAAGGCTTCCGCCACTTGCTCCTGCTCCTGGACTATCACAAAGGCTGCTCCAGATGCATTCCAGAACCTTTCTTCTGGACTCACCACCTGTGGAGAAAAAGCCACTCCACCTAGGAAAAAGAAGCTGGGAGCTGGACACAGGTCTGTGCTCTGACCCATCTGCAGTTGGACGTATCTGTGTCCGGTTCCCAGTTTCTCCCCTTTTCACATGTGATGGAAGAAACTACAAGACTTCCTGAGCCTTGCATTGCATACCTGAAAACTGAGTATAATGGAGGTTGGGCCCCATGCTGCTTAAATAACTCATGCTGAGAAAAAGAGCACAAAACTAGCTTGCCTCAAGCTCTAGAAGGTGTCTAGAAGACATTGCAGGACCTGCAGGCCTTGAGGAAACAGAGTGAGGGGTTGAAACTGAGTCAGCCTCAGGGGAGCAGCATTGGTGGGAGTCAGAAGAGGGGGAGAAGGGAAGAATAGAAAGGAGAAGGGGCAAGGAGGGATGGAGGGAAGGAGCCTGTAGAATCATGTGTAGAGCTATGAAATCTTTGACCCAGCATGGGGATGAAGCTCTATGGTAGAACATTTCTCTGGCATGCTGAAGTCCCTTGGTTCCATCACCAGTGCTGGTGGAAGGGGAACCAGCAGCTAAGAAGAACTAGCTTTTTTTTAAATAAAAAAAATGTTTTATTTATTTTTATATATATGAATGGTTTGTGTTCATGTATGCTTGTGCATCACGTGCATGCCTAGTAACCACATAGGCCAGAAAAGAGTGTTAGATCCCTCAGACTGGAATTATAGATGGTTGTGAGCTGCCATGTGGGTGCTGGGAATTGAACCCAGGTCCTCTAGAGGAGCAGCCAGTGTTCTTACCTGCTGGGGCATCTCCTTGGCCTGGGAACTAGCCTTTTTGATTTTTGGAAAGATTTCAAAGATTTTAAGCATGGAATATCAACTCAAAGGCAAGAAAGGGGGAAGGGGACTTCATCAGTACCAAGCCACTAGGCCAATCCCAGCAAGGATCACCCACCTTAGCCAAGGCTGCCCCTATCAGACCCCCAAACAGCTGGGAGATCCAATAGGGAATGAGCAGCATGGTTTTGAGGCCTCCGACCACTGTGACTGCCAGCGACACAGCAGGGTTGAAGTGTCCGCCACTACAACCAAGAAGAGAGGAAGCTGTGAGGCCACAGTTCAAGGCTCACCACAGGGATGTCCCTTGAGAATATGTATGCCAGCCTGTCCCCCAAGCTGAGCCTGCGGGCTGGAGTCAGCCCAGTCCCTGCCATAAGCAGAAATGTAACAAATCACTCCCATTTTTCCATGAAGAGTTTTGTGTTGGGGTGAGAGGCACAGGGGAAGCTGGGGATAGGTGGAACCGGCCCTAAACCCAGGCCCTAGGTGGCCTTAGAGACACACACAAAAGGAGGGCATCCATGGTTCACGCCGACTCCTCAGAGCTTGCCCTGGCCCTTCAGAAGTGTGGCCAAAGTGCTATACAGTCCACACAGCAGACTGCAAATCCAAGATGTTGGTGCATCTTCAGCAAGATCTCTGCCTGCTAGTCACACTCTAGGCTTCATTGAAGCCTCTTCTACATTACACAACTAAACACAAGCTCAGAGGCTCACTTTGGTCACCAGCCAGGAAGCCAGCAGGCTTACCTAGATAGACGGTCATGTGCCTTTCACCCCACTCACAGCCCCCCTTGGCCATTTAAAGAGATAATAAAGTGTCCATTGTTTCTTTCCAGAGAACAGTAAGTCACTGTCCTCACTCAGATCTGATTTCGAGTGAGATAGAGAACAGCCTATCCCAGTTCCCTGAGTCAGATGCCCCAAGTGGGATATCCACCATTACAGTTGGCTCTTCTAGGAAACAGCCCACCTCCCCATTCTACTGAGCTCCTACCCAGATAAAAACAAAGGAAGGGTCATTTTTCTGCCTCAAAAAACAAACAACAACAACAACAACAACAAACCTCTTGTCAGGATGAAGGATGAAGCCCCAGCGCTTTCTGTGTACCATAGTGGATAAATAAACCCAGGGCTCTGCTTTTTCTAATTCACTTCCAAGGAGTAACAGCAACAGTAGTGAGTACTGAGAGTACTGAGCGCCCCACGATCCCACCTCCCCGAGACACTCTGCTATGGGCACTATAGTCAGAAAGCTTGAATTTGACTTCTGGCTCCACCACCTTCTAGCAGTGATGTGGACTTTTCTCTTTAGCAAATATAAAACGGGAAAAAACAGAGCCTATTTCTTAAGTTTGTTACTAGAGTAGAGTACCTGAAGAGTGCTCAGTATAGAGCAGAGGCATAGCTAGCAATAGGTGTATATTGGCTGGAAAACTAACTTTAAAATATAGTAACAGTATGATTCCTATTTAATAGGAATATGATTCCTATTTAATATTTAAGGCTGCAGAGCTGGATGACCCCACCTCCACATTTGTAAGACCATAAGTGGGTGCCCAGGAGTTCCCAAGATTGGCACTAGGTTGAGATCTGATCTCACCTGATGTTCCCCAAGGTAGCAATGATGAGCCCCAAGGCCAGTCCATGAGCCAGGGCAGGCTGTAGGAGCCCAGTATTCGGACTGTTCTCAATGACCGATAGACACCCAATGAAGATGAAGAGAGCGGAGCCCAAAAGTTCCACCACACACGGTTGTATGTATTGCTCATACCAGGACACACGGCATCTGCTAGCCATGCTGGTCTCCTTCACCTTGACCTCACGTAGGTCCATACTACACATCGGTGCCTGCTGTAGGGAAAAAGACGGGAAACACGGGTGGCAGAGCTCCCCAAACAGAAGCCCCCATCCCCAGCCTTGAACACATCTATAGTGCCCTTGCCCAGGCAACAAACTCACCTCCCCAGACATCTGCTCCAGAGAGTCCAAGCTAGAGCTACCAGGAGCTGCACCGGCTGCCCTAGATTGTGCTCACTAGACTCTGTGCTTTTGAAAGACTGGGGACCTTCACCAAAGGTGTCCAGAAAACAATAAAGCCTGGGTGGGAGGTGGCCCAGAAGAGTAAACTTTTTTTTTTTTTCTAATCTCAACAGGACAAGGGCCACGTGGGATCAATGATTGCTGGGCTTAGTGCCAGTGACAGGAAAGGTGTGGTCTGCTTGCATCACATGCAAAGCATACGCCAGGCCCCTCCATAGTGCCTCATCCCTCCAGGGTCCAAAGGTGGCCAGCATGTGTGCCCAGGCATGAGGAGGGCCCCAGCAGGAGAGACTGCACACTCAGTAACAGCGCAGTTGTCCTTCCACAATCCCCGTGGGCCTCCTTCCCACCTAGGACCTTTTCTACACGCACCTGATCACCTGACCCAGGAGTGTGTGAGCAGATGCTGGCTGCCTGAGGCAGTAGTGACAATAAGGGAGTGTTGTGTATGGTAAAGCTGGTGGACTTCGGAAACCTGGGATTGGGTGGGACCTACAGCCTCAAATACTCAAAGCCAGGGAACCACCAGTGAGATGTACCGCTCCGCTCACACTGCCTGCACTGACACCCAAGCTCAGCTTATACAAGCCGGGAGCTAACCACGAAACTGGGTGCAACTGAGCTCGCTTCACTTTCACTGTTTCATCTGCAAATGACAGTGACTGAGTTAATGTCATGTCATTCTTACAAGGAAGGCTTCAGTAAGTGAAGAAACGAAAAGGGCTCAAGGTAACTCCAGATACAGTACAAAAGCACCAGAGACCACTAACTCAGGCCCTGCTCCTGAGATCTCCAACTGCTAGAGCCACCACTCAGGTGGCCCAGCTCCACCCTACAGAGTAAAAAGCCCAAGATCAGGATGTGAAGTCCCACTAATCCCCACCCTGGAAAGTTCTACTCTGGAAAGTTCACACACACACACCCCCAACCCCCAACCCCCAAGCCTAACATAAACCCTGTCTTCTGCTCTCTGCCTCTTCTTGACTGAGCAGAGGCAGCCACCCTCCTGGGTTTTTCCCTCCCTTAAGAAACTTGTTATGCAGAATGGCTTTGTGGTATTCCTTGGCTCCGGACTGCCAGAAATCCCTCCCCTCTGAGCTGTACCACTTCCTCTCAGACCTGTGATACCCATATAGACACCTGCGGGCAAGAGTACACATGTACTAATGTCCACCAACCTTAGAATGCACACTTGGGTGTTACAGCACACACTCGTACGTGTCAGCAGCTGGCTAAGAGCCTTGTATACACTACCTCACGTTCATGCGGAGAGCACGCCATGAGGTGGGTACTATCTTTACAGCATGCCACAGAAGAGAAAGCACTTTTTCATGATGACAAAGCCTAAGATCATAAAAACAGTGAAATGTCACCAAAGGACAAGGTAATTCGACTTACATAAGGTGCCTGGACAGTCGGGTTTATAAATACAAAAGGAAGGATGGGGTCAGGATGGGGCTCAGTTGGTGGGGTGCATGCTTCACACCCTGAAGCCTGAGTTCGATCCTCTCCTTAGCACTACACAGAACCTGACATGGTGACACCCGCCTGTAACCCCAGCACATGGGAGACGAGTACAGGAGGGGCAAGGTCATCCTTAGCTTCACAGAAAGGCTGATGCTAGCCTGGATATACGAGATTATGTCTTTAAAAAAGAAAAAGTGGGAACGGGGGGGTGGTGGTGGGTTGTGCAGCAAGATGACCTAGTGGGTAAAAGTAGTTTTTTTCCCAAGCTTGATAACTCCAGGGCTTACCTATATGGTAGAAGGGGAAAACCAACCTCTGCAAGCTGTCCTCTGACCTCCAGACACGCTCTAAATAAATAAATAAATAAATATGTTTGTTTGTTTGTTTGTTTGTTTAACTAGTGGTTTCCAGAACCTTGAGGAGATGAAAACATTCTGGAGATGAATTGTATAGGCAGGTAACCAACAGCTGAAGATATTAAATACCGCTAAGCTGTACACTTAACAATTGTTAAAGTGGTCAGTTTTCTGTTACATGCACTTTGCCACTATTGGAAGAAAAGACTCTATAAGCTCAACTATACTCCATTAGCTTTCAAGAGACTATCAGAAAGACAGGAGAGACTGGGAGAGATAAGGAAGGAAGGAGGGAGGGAGACAAGGAGGGAGGGAGGGAAATACAATGTCCTTTCTTCTTTGTCTCACAAATATTTAGATAGCTGTTGTGAGTCCGTCACTATTGTCACCGCCGAGTTTCGGGATTGTGCTAGGCCGAGAGCCCTGGTCTGACTGTGTATAATGGAGATAAAGGTCTAATATTAAAGGCTTGGAGCTTAACGATCATTTCTAGCACTTACCAAGAGTACACAACATATGCATCCAGTTCCAGCATCATGCAGAATCTCTTCCCAACAGCCCTGAGATTAGTCCTGTTAGTCACTGTCCTTACTTTCAGATGATTAAAGGAGACACAAAGAGCCTGAAGACCTTGAGCACACTGGTGAAGATTAAAAGTATCCACTCCAGGACAGAGGTATATATACCCAGACAATTGACTGCCTTGTAAACCAGGGCAGGGACACAGTCCTCCCCTACCCATCTTTGTATGGCCAAAGGTTTGGGCCCTGCTTTCACGCTATTTATCTTCCGTCCTGTGTCCTGCCTCCTTCTACCCCAGCATCACAGCGCACAGTGTGCTTCTTCGGTCCCTGTGAGCGCAAGATAAGACAGTCACCACGCATCCTCCCAACAGAGCTTTCAGAACACTGCTCTCTGTTTCTGCCCAGATCAGCACCACTTCTTGTTTTACCAAACTAGGAGTGGGGAGATGGCTCAATGGGTAAAGTCTTTGCCCTGTAAGCATGAAACTTGAGTTTGAATCCCCAGAATTCACATAAAACCGGAGGTGGTCCAGAGAGTCATAATCCCAGAGTTTCTACTGCAGAGATGCAGAGGAAGGACCAGAGGCAGAGGCAAGGGAATCCCCAGATATTAATGGGCTGGTTAGCCTAGTATGTACAGCATCCAGTAAACAAAGACTCTGTCTCAAAAGAACAAAATGGAAGATTAGGAATAACACACCAGGCTGTCCACCTGAAATCAATCTCTCTCTCTCTCTCTCTCTCTCTCTCTCTCTCTCTCTCTCTTATCTGTACATATGCATAGATAAATAAATAGGTAGATAGATAGATAGATAGATGATTGATAGATAGTAGGAGAGAGAGGTGATAAAGCCACCATTTACTATACAGTTACCATTAGGCCTGTCTTCATTGAGCCCCTCAGCCTCCCTGTCAATCAGCATGGACAAGATCCTGTTTCCCCATTTCCCAGGCTCTCAGCCAATAACACTGAATAACACTGCAGTAACTCCTCCTGAAGTCTTCCTGCCTACCTTGTTTTCACCATTCCTTTCCCACTGAAAGCCAGTACAGCATAGTTTAGTGCTTAGGTCTGCATTTTGGGAGCAGAATACTCTGTTCTTCACCTGCTGCCAGCATGGCTCCAGTTTCCTCTTTTAATAGATGGAAGGGGCCCACTCCATAGACATGTTGAATGAACAGACTAAGGTAAGGCCCAATAAATAGTAGCCATCACAGTGGCTTCCAGGAGAGTAGGTTAAGTGCCATTACAAAGGTGTCCCCCAACACTTCCATGCCATATCATAATAAAAATGGGTTCATTGCAGAACTGTCCATGCAGTTTTTTCCACTAAGAGATCACTGGGGGTACCAGGATATTTCCATCTTTGAGCTCCCCATGTTGCAGCCCTTGGGTATCTTCCAGCAAATGTAGACTATAAAGGGTTCTGTAAGAAGTTGCTATGGGCTGGGCCTGGAAATAAGTCTCTCTTCCAGGCATTCTTGATGGGCTTGAAATTGGTTAATCGACTTCACCTGATGGCAGAAGAATCTGAGAAACACAGTCCAGCTATGAGCACAGGAAGACAAAGACAGGCAGTGTATGAGCACCAGGTGATTCATACCACAGGATAGTTGCTCTCTGCGCGGTCAATCCAATCGACAATGTCTCCGTAAGGGATCAACTTAAGGGAGGAAGGGCCTATCTTAGCTTACAGTTTGAGAACACCATCTATCTTGGTGCAGAAGGTATTGCTGCCGATTGTTAGTGGCTGTTTACATTGCATCTGCAATCAAGGAGCAGAGAACAGGTCAGAAGTGGGGCCAGAGGCTCAAGTCTCAAGATGCCACCTCCCATAGATTCCACAGCCTTCCAAAACAGCCCCACCATTTGGAGACCAAGTGTTCAAACACAGGAGAGCATTAGAGGCAATACACTTTCAAACTGAATGCCCTGATTCACCTCACACCACAGGGGTCCACAGAGTTGAGCAGACATATACTCTCATGCCTGTCTCTGATGTTTTACTTGGACTCCTCAGACCCACTTCAACTTCTTCAAATACCGAACTAGATCCTCCCTGACTCCTGGGCCCACTAGCTGTTAGTCCTCTAGACATGCCCCTCTCCCACTCAGGGCAAGCTTGGATCCCACAGCTCCAAAACAAGTGGTAAGTCTAATCAATCAGCATGTTTTCACCCTGAGAACTGCCAAGGGTCTGAATAATCCAAGCACCAGTGTGGTTTCTCAGATCACAAAGATCCGACTAGGCTAGGATGAGAGAATTCTCCTAATGGTGTCACAGCTTCCCACCCCTAGCTGATAGAGCCAAAGCCTTTGTTTTATTCCGATTTGGATGCCCGATACCTTAAAATGTCTCTGTAGCCTACTATCAGCTCCTGAGGGAGTTCAAAGGCAGTTTTCATTGGATAGTACGTTGCCCCTCCCCTCCCCTTTTTGCATGGATAGCTCTTCTGCTCACGCAAGAATGTGGTTGGTACTATGGGCATTCATCTGAGACTATAAGATCTGCCCAGAGGCAGATCTGGGATGACATCATGACCATGATACCAGATCAAACCCTGAATATTAACTCCAGACCGTGTAGTCACCAGATTTCGTGCCAGCTCTTGTGGCCAGTCTGTGGCTGGGAGCTCTTACAAGTTCACAAAAAGGCTGTGAACATTTTAAGTTTTCAGAGAAAGCACAGTGATGCCCAGAGTCTCTCAGAAACCATTGCAAGACAGGCTCAGGACAGCTCCAGCTCAGTAGCCCGCTATTCCACCTTCCCTTTTAATGGCAATGGATCTTATGTCTTCATGAGGTTGATTTTACAGCAGTTGCCATGATAAAAATCCAAATATCTGGGGCCGGAGAAATGGCTCAGTGGCTCACTTCTTCCTGTAATCCAGCAGGAGGCCAGGGATGGGAACCACTCCCTCCTCTGGCATCCACCCCCACATACACATTGCATACTCTCATACGACACATACACATGCCTAGGTAAACAATAAAAATAAGAGTTAAAAAAATTATGTTTTAAGAAGTGAGAATAGCAGTGCCCAATCCGATTACAGTCTGAGAAACTAGCTGGTCAGTGTTCGAGCACACTTTTAGTCTCAGCACTTGGGAAGCAGAGGCAGGAGGATCTCTGTGAGTTCAAGGCCATCCTGATCTATAGTACGGTCTACATATAGACTTTCAAGACAGCCAAGACTACGTATGTAGTGAGACCCTGTCTTAAATAAATAAGTAAAAATAATCTTGTGGACTGTGAAGATGGTCAGTGGATTAAGTACTTCCACACACACGAGAGGACTCTAGAAGTTTGGATCCCCAGAACACAAGTGTGCCCACACATGTGAGTGGCTTGCCTATAACGCTTGGGAGGCAGAGACAGAAGGGTCCCTGGGCAAGCCACCCAGCTACACTAGTCCCACAGGTGAGCTCTGTTCATCAAGAGACCTACCAAGCCTTAATGAAGTGGAGGATGGTCAAGAAAAATCCAGAGTATCAATCTCTGGCCTCCACATGTATCTACACACGCACATACTCACACATAGGTATGCCCACACATATGCACATTCAAAAAATGCTATTTTAGAACACAAGTTAATTTCTTAATCATAGTTATATAATAAAAAATAAGATATGAGTGGGAATATTTTCAATATAATTATATTTATGTAGAAATTATATGTTTAACTTTTCAATATATGTTTAGTTTTTAAATATACATGCATTTTCCCCTAAATGGCAAGATTTTTGGAGCCAGCTATTCAATGGATAGAGCTATTAGATAATCTTTGAGGCTAGGCACTAAGTGAACCATGAAAGTTGACAGGCCTCTTTAGTAACCATGTGTGTCTTTCTAGTTATGGGCCCCTAGGAAAGAAGATTCCCTATGGAACCCCCATGCCCTTCACTGGAAATACAGTCTGTTCTTGAAGCAGCACTCCATTTACAGTGTGACATATGCTAGTTTCAGACCTGTACTGACCTATGTATTCCATGGAAAATTCCAGAAACTAAAGTGTTCTAAACCCCAGGCTGCATCTCTATGGGAACAGCTCTGTGACTGTCCAGCCTGGTGGTGGCTTGGAGCCTGGGGCGACCTGACTGCAGGAAATGAATTTTCTTTTCAGTGTCAAATTTCAGAATGTGTTTGAACCTGAGCAACCCCCTTTCTCATAGAAGCCACCAGGACCCATGTCACCATAACCTACGTTTATCTGAGGCATCGATGACTAGACATGTTGGCTATTTCACAACTTCTTTCAGCCAGGAATCTGCTGGACATTCATCAGGTCACTAAGACATAGTGACAATGGGTCATGTTCCTATCATCTTCTTCATCTTTCCAACAATAGTAAGACAATAAAAAAGGCAGCCATTTGCTGAGGGCCTAATCCATGGCAGCATTGCTGAGGGCCTAATCTTAGTACCACTTGTCTTACATTATATGTATGATTATGAAGCCCCATTTCTCTTCTTTCATTCTTGTTTTTTCTGTGTCCTGCTACCCAAGTCAGATAATGTCTACAAAGGGAGAACCCAGGGCTTGAGGTAGTAGCTCAGTGTTTGAAAGCATGCCAAGGTTCAGTCATTCACACAGGAAAAAATGAGAAGGAAAAGAGAAATCAAAGGATCAACAAATGTAAAGATGCAATATTTTCATGGGGAAAAATCAAATAAAACAATATACATAATCTTTTCAATGTTAGATGGGTAGACTCTAGAAAGCACCAACCAATCCCGAAACTGGGAAAATGGGCATAGGCAGACTTTGAAACACAACCTTGCAATATTTGCTATATGCAAATACATATGAACGGGCCCAACAAATTTCAGATTTGGAAAACTACAGAAATATGACCCCCATGAGCTGGGGTAACAGCTAGTGGCTAAGCACTTAACCACCCGAGTGTGAAGGTCACAGTTCAGATCTCCAGAACCCTTATACATGCTGGCTAGCCACAGCAGCCTGCCTGCAATTCCAGTGCTCAGAAGCCAGGGATGGGAGGCATCCCTGGAGTAAGCTGACCATCAGGATGGGTGCATTGCCCTGCCCTGGCTCCCTGAGAGACCCTGCCTCAGTGAGTATGTGGGAGAGTGATTGAGAAAGGCTCCTAGTGTGAAGCTAGGATCTCCACATTTGCCTGCACATACATGCATCTACATCCGTTAGAGCACACAAATACACACATACATTTATGCATGCAACCAAAACCTCCTGTATGTAAGAGGATATTCACTTGGACAGTGATGACATTGTTACTTGTGCATTCTATGCTCATATTAAAATATAAGGCACAGCTGGGGTGTGACAATTCTGAAAACGGTTGGACAGACCATGGCTATCCACTCCAGAAACCTGACTATTGTCAGTTCCTCAATACCCACTCGCCCTTTGAGTCTCTAGACAGACTGTTTCTTCCACCAACATTGCTCCTTAGCTCTGAGAATAAGCCTGTTCATTCTCCAAGTCTCACATAGACTTAATAAACATTAACAGCTTTATTGAGACTTCATGAGATACTGCATGTAACTATGATAATGTTTTGATGAGAGAATCATGAGGAGAGGTGTGGATCCTACATGCATTGGTTAATGAGCAAATAAATCTCAAAAAGAAGAAAAGGAAGGCAGGCACCATAAAATACACCCCACATGCTGTAGGATTCAGCACTGAGAGAACCCGGCCATCCTGTTAGCTTTGGGAGGTCACCAGGCTAAAAAGCACATAGAAACTGTCACAGTGTGGGCGTGCTCAGTGTGTGATAACTGACAGAGCTGAGGCAGCAGGGTTTCTGTGTGCACTACACTTTAGTACAAAGTTAAAAATAAACCAAGTCTGAAATTAGATAAATATTATTTCTATTTTAGCCATGTTGTTCTGGACATAAAGAGGGAATCCAGAGGTGAATTTATATCCCTAAAGAATACAATACAGAATTCAGTCTTGAAGCTATTGAGGACAATATTTTATCCCTGTGAATAAGGAAATATGCCCAGTGAAGAACCATCTTATAAGATCAGAAACCTTAAGCCAGGTGTGGTGGCTCATACCTGCAATTCCAATAGTCAAGTTCCATCCTGGTATATAGTGTCTGTTCCCCCCACACACCCTCAAAGGAGTACAAAACCAGAAACCTTTGCTCTGCTTTGTTATTGCAGCCATCAGACTGTTATCAATAGAAATGCCAGTCAGTAGCCCCAGTCCAGGTTGGGCACTGAGTAGTTGGCAAGCACCAACCTATTTACTCTTCATGCCTGTCCTGTGACGTAAGCCAAAGTTCAAAGACTGTAACTCACTAAAAATCAGATGCAAACTCCAGGCCCCAGCAGTTTTGCTGCCCCTAAACACTTTGTTTTACCCATATAAGGTCTCACTCTGCAGCTCCTGGCTGGCCTTGAACTTATGACTTTCCTGCCCCAGTCTCCTAAGTGCTAGGATTACAAGTATGAGCCACTCTGCCAGCTTCTAAATTTATTTTGTTCTCTTCCTTCTTCAAAATCTCCAAGTTCTGCAGAAAACAGATGTGATGGAAAAAATCCACTTTTTCTCAAAAGCACCATTTAATATTTTATCCCAGTAAGAGAAGAAAAGGTTAATTAGTGAGCTACGGGATAAGAAAAGATAAAAAACAGGAAAAACTGATGTTTTAAAGCTTTTTTTTCCCCAAAGAGTAATTTTTTTAAATTTTTTTCTCTCATATATTACATCCTTGACTGAAGGATATCCTCTCCTCCCAGTCCCTCCTGACACCCCCACCTCCAGCCACTCCTCCTCCATTTCCCTTCAGAAGAGCCCAGATCTCCCAGGGATATCAAGCAAACATGGCATATCAAGTTGCAATAAGACTAGGCTCCTCCCTCATAGTATTAAGGCTGGATGAGGCAACCCAGTAGGAGGATCCCAAAAGCAGGTAACAGAGTCAAAGACAGCCCACACTCACTATTAAAAGTCTCACAAGAAGACCAAGCTACACAACTACAACATATATACAGAGGGCCTAGCTCAGGCTCCCTGTGAGCCTCTATGAACCCAGGTTAGTTGATTCTGTGGGTTTTCTGGTGGCGTCCTTGACTACTCTGGCTCCTTCAATCCTTCCTCCCCTGTTCCGCAGGATTCTCCTAACTCCACCTAGTGTTTGGCAGTGAGTCTCTGCATCTGCATTTGTTTCCATCAGCTGCTCGATGAGCCTCTCTGATGACGTTTATGCTAGGCTCCTGCCTACAAATATAGCAAAATATCATTAGGAATCATTTTACTGACCTTTTTTCTGGTCATGTTTGGTTCTATCCTAGGTGTCTGGGATATCCAGCCTCTGGTTTCTGACCCTCCAAGCAGTGTCATGTGTGGACTTGCTCTCGTGGTATGGGTCTCAAGCTAGTCTGCCATTGGTTGACCATTCCCCTAATTTTTATGCCTGCCACCTTTACCACAGCACTTCTTGTAGGCAGGACAAATTGCAGGTCAAAGATTTTGAGTCTGGGTTGGTGTTCTAGGATTTTTTGTTTAAAAATAATAAGACTAAGGGCCTATAAATTCATGAACAATGCATAGACAACATTCCTGGCCTATCTATTCTGTGGACCATAGACCACAAGCATCCCAAGAAGCTAAAAATGTGGCCCAACAAAAGCTGAAAACTGGCTTAAAGCATTGCAAGTTTTTGTCTTCAATTTCTTGAGTAACTTTGTTGTGTGGTTTTGAGTATGGGTTTTGTAGATGACAATACAGGCTCTCACTGTCAAAGGCCACCACAGCTGGGGTGTACTGTGGAAGGTCCCGTTGTTGCTGTTGTTTGTCTTATTGTGTTTTGATTTCTGATGTAAGGTTTTGTGTAAGTTCAGGCTAGCTTCAGACTTATTTTGTAGCACAGGATGATCTTGAACTCCTGATCCCTTTGCCTCCACCTCCCAAATATAGGGGTTATAGGCAAGTGTTAGGCCATGCTTTTCGGGGGTTTTCCCCTTAGTGTGTATGTGTAAGTGGTGTGCACACACGAATACATGCATGTGTGTGTGCTTGCTTGCTTGCATGCTCTGTGTGTGTGTGTGTGTGTGTGTGTGTGTGAGAGAGAGAGAGAGAGAGAGAGACAGAGAGAGACAGAGACAGAGAGAGACAGAGACAGAGAGAGACAGAGAACAAAGGTCCCAAAGCTAACATTGGCTGTCTTCCTCCATCACTCTCACTTTACTTAGTGAGGTGAGGTCTCTCAACTGAGCGCAAAATTTGCTGATTGGTTAGTCTATCTATTCGGTTTGTCTGGGGTACTCCCTGTCTCTGTCTCCACACTGCTGGGGTTACAGGTGGCTGCCATACCTTTCTGATTTCATATGCTTGTTCAGGAGATCTGAACTCTGGCAAGCACTTTACCCATTGAACCATATCCCCTGTCCCAGACTTGTTTTTAAAGTGAAAGGTGAAAAGGCTCCCTGAATTTAAGAATCATTGCTGGGTATAAAAGCTGGGTGAGGTGGTGGTTGCCTATAAGCCCAGCACTTGGATCTCTGAGTTCCAGACTAGTCTGGTCTATGTAGCAAGTTCCAAGCCAATTAGGACCACACAGTAAGACTCTGTCTCAAAAAAATTTAAATTGAGCCAGGTACTATAGAACATATCTATAACCCCAGCTCTTGGGAAGTGGAGACAGGAGGATCATAAGTTCAATGCCAGCCTTGGCTGCATAACAATTTCAATGCCACCGGGCAGTGGTGGTGCACGCCTTTAATCCCAGCACTTGAGAGGCAGAGGCAGGCGGATTTCTGAGTTCGAAGCCAGCCAGGTCTACAGAGTGAATTCCAGGACAGCCAGGGCTACACAGAGAAACCCTGTCTCGAAAAACCAAAAAAAAAAACAACAAAAAAAAAAACCAATTTCAATGCCAACCTGAGCTACAGGAAAGAAAGCCTAGAAGAAAAATAACCACAAAACCCACACCAGGGCTGGCGAGAGGACTCATTAGATAAAGGCACTGGCCAACGAGCTTGACAACTTAGCCTTAGGACCTCACGATAGATGGGGAGAACTGACCCCCACAAGTTACCCTCTGACCCCTGCATACATGCCAGAGCGCATGCCCACACACAGCCTTTAAAAGTAAGTGTAAGCCGGGCAGTGGTGGCGCACGCCTTTAATCCCAGCACTCGGGAGGCAGAGGCAGGTGGATTTCTGAGTTCGAGGCCAGCCTGGTCTACAGAGTGAGTTCCAGGACAGCCAGGGCTGTACAGAGAAACCCTGTCTCGGAAAACCAAAACAAAACAAAACAAAAAAAGTAAGTGTAAACCATACACATACAAGAAAAACTAAAGTCCTGAGCTTGACTCATCCACCCAGACACTGACTAGGGTAAAGCACTTCATCGCAGCAGAGAGAGCTGGGTTTGAAGCACCCAGCCATCCCAGCATTGATACAGGAGGGGAGGAGTCTGAAGCCGGCCAGGGCTCCAGAGTGCATTCATGTCTCGAAAACACAAAAAGGGGGGAGGAGCATAAACAGAATAAAACAATTACACTCTTCTGGTTTTGTTTCTATTTTTCTGATAGTTTTTCCTTTTTGGACAGAGAATCATGGACAGTTAAATGGAAATTTGAATTTCTAATCAAATGTGTCCAGTTGTAGCATCCTCAAGTGGAGGTGCTTTTCCAGAAACACAGAAATGTCAAGTATTTGTTTGGTTATTTAAAAACAGAACCATACTCCCCCCAACCCCAAATGCCTCCCTTTCCCTACACCAAATGCTCCCTACAATCTCTGGAAAGTCTGTTGTGTGTTCGACTCGTCAGATCTACATCTGCATCTTGATGAGGAAATGGTCACAGGTGCCTCCTGGTGCCCCTCCCTCCTTCGCCACCTCCCAGTGTCCTAAGCAGAGCCCCAGCGCAGAGCTGCATACACAGCACACTGATGGCGGCCCTTAGCCTTGAAGGGCCTGATGCAACAGGCTAATTTTAGGAGTGTATTTTTATGCTATAAACTTCCTGTGATTCATTGAAAATTAACAAAGACCAGAAAGGTACCTAGGAGGATATAGGTCCGTGGGTGTGTGGGCGTGTGTGCTGTTCACATTTCGGAAGGACAACGTTTCATTGTGGGAGACCTGCCTGTGCATGGTAGGACGTTCAGCTGCCACTCTGGTGTCTTTCAACAAGATTCAAGCAATATCTCCCAGTTACAAAAGCTTTAAAAAAAAAAAAAAAAAAGTCAATCAGAAGAACAGGGATAAGGCAGAAGGCAGGTGTGCTGGTACACGCCTTTAGTCCCAGCACTCCAGAGGCAGAGGTAGGCAGATCTCTTCTCTATGAATTCAAGGCTAGCCTTCTCTACATAGTGAGTTCCAGAATAGCCAGGACTACATAATGAGATTATATCTTGAAAAAAAAACTTTAACAAAACCATGTATT